>OX638369.1:20686748-21190517 GCA_951812925.1 Calliopum simillimum
ATTGGAGCGTCAGCGTTATTTTACTGTCAAAAATTTCTCATGCACATACAATTTGTATGGCGCATACCGAAATTGCCAACGCTCAACGCTGAGCTATTCGAATTTCCAATTTTGACAAAGCGTTACGGAGTGAAATTAGCCGCAGAAATGTAAAAAAAGAAACAACAATATGATTTTGACAAACAAATGACTTCAACGCAACGCTCTTTATTTCGGTATGGCGCTTGACGCTTTTGTGTAACGTTAAATAACGCAACGCCTGACGCTCCAATTTAGGTATGGCAGTTACCGTAACTTTTCTGTCAAAGTACAAAAGAGGAGAAATCTTACCGTAACTTTTCTGTCAAAGTACAAAAGAGGAGAAATCTTACCGTAACTTTTCTGTCAAAGTACAAAAGAGGAGAAATCTTACCGTAACTTTTCTGTCAAAGTCAGTGTTGCCAGCTGGTGCGAGGAGAGTTTCTCCAAGTACCATTTGTTTTTGTTGACGTATTCTAATCAGATTTTTGAGCCTTGTATAGATTTTGCTCATGGTACAATTATAGAGGTGGCGTTAAATTGTCAAAACGAACAAAGCGTAGACAAAATTGGTAGCAAGTTCTGTCAATACGAGCAAAGCGGAGAACGCAATCAACCAATCAAATCGCCTAGAGACAAATGTCAATACGAGCAAAGCGGAGAACGCAATCAACCAATCAAATCGCCTAGAGACAAATGTCAAAATCAGAAAACTGTGAAATTGTTGTTGTTTTGTTGTTCATTTTGACAGTACTTGCTACCAAAAAAGAACAAGAAACGTGTCAGTTACTGACGTTACCTTGTTAATTGTATCATGGATTTTGCTAAAAAATGTAATTTAAACACAATTAATTAAAAGTAATCGGTGCAGTAGTAATATAACCTTATTTTCTATAGGGTCGACATAAAAATGGCACTTGATGAAGACTGTACAGCTGCGCTTGCAAATATGACAATCTCCGATCAAATACAGGAGCTTTCCAAAAATCTACAATCCATATCAGAGGAGCTGCATCAGCAAGTTCGAGAAAAACATGGAGCCTTGCTACAGCAAGCAACACATGCTGGCCGCTTTGATGCAGAATTTAATTTACTATCTGAGGATGTGCAGCGCATACGAACGACGGGACAGCGTTTAAAAAACCAAGTAGACACACAATATGCACTGATTGAAAATCAAACAAGAGTTTTAGGTCGTCTCCATGAACTTTCACATTTGTTACGCTCATCGGGAACAATGTTAAACTTGACAAGCAAATTAAAAAGCACGAAAGATGTGCTAAAGCAGGCTGACATTCATTTTGAGCTGGGACAGCTAATAGAGGATCGCGAACTTAAGGATATAGAGTTTACGCAAGGTGAACGATCTTTTGCAATTAGTAGTCGGCATAAAATTAAAAATTTAACGCAAATGCAATTGGTCACTGGTCTGCAGGAGCGGCGGAATGAACAGGTTATAACCACATTAAAGGTAAGTTTAGCATTTATGCCCATACTAGCATTTATCGGTCTGCGTTGCTACACCTTCTTTTTTACAGCGGGCGGGTCATCTCCAATTAAATAAAACCAAAGAATGTAAATTGCCGCGGTGCAATTTTTATACATAAGTACCAAATCTCATTTATGTGCGTTAAATAGTTTTAGAAATGTGACACTTTTTTAAGGGCGTGGCACCGCCCATTTTCCCATTGGACATTATTTGTCCCGATACTCTTAATATATATACCAAGTTTCATCGATGTCCGTTCAATGGATCCAAAGATATAAATTAATTTTTTTTGGAATTGAGTGAGACAAATTTTTTCCACTAAAATATCGTAAAGAGTCATAAAACACGTAGAAAACACGAAAAAAACAAAAAAAAAAAGAATGTTAAGAATTTTAGGTTGCGACATCCCGCGGACATCCCGCGGGATACCTTTGGGTGAAACAAAAAACCGAAAAAACTAATGACGCAGAAACACACGGTGCTGGGTCCAGCTGATTGGGAGTCTATAAAGAATATACAGACATAAATAAATTTGTAGCCCCCCTCATAAAATAATTGATTCCATAACGCATTACATGAATTTTAGAACATTATATATATTACATTTAATGTAATGTATAATGAATTACTTTTTCAATGTGCAATTCGAATACTCTATCGATTACATGTAAGCGAATATTTTACTGGGGTAATCCCAATGAAATGCTTGTGTAAAAACAATGCCTTTATAATCCAGAAAGTAATCGATACAATTTTTTCTATTACCTGATCGATTACATGCATGCGAAAATTGTACTGTGGTGACTGATTGAGCCCAAAGACATGCATCTGTTTAAATGTTTAAATAATGCATTATGTAACACAGAAAATAATCAACGCAAACAATTTTTACCATTACTCAATCAATTACATGTAAACGACGTTTTTTTTTGCAATTTTTTGTCTTATTTTTGCAATTTTTTGTCTTATTTTTGCAACAAACATTTCTAAAGAAAATCATTTTTATTTTTACTTTGACTAGATATTTATGAACTTTAACACTCTGGAAAAATCTCTGGACAACTTGGTTACAACTTACATTTCAGAAATTGAACTATCCCTAAAGGAATGCTTTGCAGGCACCGATATTTCCATACTAAACAAAAGTGATGCCACAAAAGCAACGATTTCGAAATCATCAAACAACTCTCGAGGACCTGGAAAAGCACCTCAGCTAACAACAACACAAAATTTTCGTGCTAAATTTTGGAAATCCTTACATTGGCTAATCTACGATGAACTATTTGAATGTTGTGAGCAAATAAAGTTGTTGAAACGAGCCTTGGAAGAAATTAATCAATTTGGTTTTGTGTCCCAAAACGAGCAAAGCATACATCAACGTCTTTGGACAGCCGTACAGAGTCTCTTTCGCAAATCATTTGCTGAATGTCCAGCTCATGTCTCACAAACATTGCAAGAGGGTCTTTCAAAATTATTAAGTTCTGCGCGTGGTTTAGAAATACGTTTGAATAATGAATTTCTATTCGATAATGAAATATTCAAGCCTTTAGAAATCGGTTACGTAAGCAAATGTGCTGCCAATATGAAGGCATGCTTAGCTGGTATTGATTTGCCATCAAATGAAAATGTCGATAACTTTATACGTTGTGCTTCTACTGAATTGAGTGCAGCACTAATTGATCCACATTTGACGACATCAGTTGCTGCTGTATTCATTGCTTGTGGCAAGGAACTTTGCACTAAACTAGAAGCGCATATAAAATTGGGTGCTGATTCGAGACAAGTTGTTGATGTACCAAATTTTCAACAAACCCAAAATACTATATTGGCCAATATTTTATATTATTATAAAGATTCTGTTAGACGCATGTTATCAGATTTGCAAGAGCAGTTCAATAAAACATCTGCAGTTAGTGCACAGGAAGATATTGTTAAATCAGTGGAGCAGGCTGATTTACTGATCAATACTATATTGCAACAAATTATGAATTCAATAATCACAACTATTAATATCATATTGTTGAGTATGCATCGTGAACCTGGTCTTAATACGGACAAAATTTCAATTTCTGGGCCCTCAATGTACATGAAAGAACTGCAGGTTAGTAAATGCTGTAAAAGATTATGTTTGTATTATGTATTAGGTAACTAATAATTGAAGTTACTATAATATTATGTAAGAGATATATACACAACTTTTTCGGACTCTTTATCACACTTTGTCACTAAGCAAATACTTTGCTTAAGACATTCACTATCATTTCACACTTCGCTGCATAAAAAGTTCAATACAGACCTATTACTGAATACGTGCGATTTCAAATACTTTTCGTTTCGAAAGCTGAAAATGGTGAGTCGCACGATAAAAAGTACAAGGATCTCTTTTGTGTGTAATTATATGCTCTATAAATATTATGGATTTGTGTGTACCAAAAAGTTACAATGTCGTTTTTATCTAATATCTTCTAAATTATTACTTTTTGACTTAAAATGTGATTATTCTTTGTAAGATTTCCAACAAAAAAATCAAAATACTTTTTATCGTACGACTTACAGTTTTCATTAAAAAGCTTTAGAAGCGAAAAGTAATTGAAATAGCACGGATTTCGGAACAGGCCGGATAACTTTTAATTCAATTGCAACTGAACTACACACTGTATTAGTTGGAACCTTGGGGAAAAATGTCCAAACCATATTTTTTACCATGCCACCTATAATGCATGTATTACACAATCATGCAACATTTTTGTTTCATTTCAGGAATTTATATCACGCTCATGGACTAATCACATTCAGCCCTTTGATGATCATGAAATTGTTAACAACTGCGGCCTGGAATTAGCCAAACGTTGCATCGAATTATTTGTACACAATTTATGCATTTTACGACCCTTAAGCAATGCCGGACGTAATCGTTTGAAAAATGATTGTGCATTTATGGAACAGGCGCTAAAGCCTATATGTCCAAATATTTCAAATTTGGGTTATACAGCACGTTTATTACGCGCTATTTCATTTTTATTAGTGCAAAAACCAAGTGAATTAGTAAAACAAAATATTGGACAAGAATCACTGGTACCCAGTTACATTGTATTATTTTTGCTATTTGGTCATGCTGGATTAGAGCTGCAAAGTCCGCATACAGCAGCTAATTGGTCAAATGAACGTTTAATTGAATGGCTAGAAGGTCATACATCGGAACGTGAGAAATTGGAGTTAATATCAGGTGCATTACAACGTTATCGTGATAGTATTCGACGCAAAAATAGTGAACAATATGATGAAGTGTATCCACTGCTATTTGAGTTTTTTGAAAGAGCTTTAAATGCTAATTAAAATTTAAGGAAAGATTTATAAATATTTGCATAGTGTTTGTTAATGTTTATTTACCTATTATAAATCAATAAATTATGCTTACAAAACATAAAACTTCCTTTTCGTCTTTCTACCGTTTTTTTTATGCATTTATTTATCTGTCGGTGTAAATTGGAACGTTCTAGCGCAATACTCAACCGCGATATTTATCAAACAACGTCAAATTCCCCTCGCTTCTTCTTGTTTTGTTTATTTCGTTTCTCAAGTTGGATTTCCACCACATGGATTTTTGCGATTAGATGCTTATGTCTGCATTGTGGTAAAATAAACATTTCCTTTTTTCTCATTGGACCTTATCATGAATAAGCATTCTCGAGAATTTTTCTCAAACTGCCAGGAAGCCTGAGAAAGATTGTCGAGAATATTTATTCATGATAATGCGATTAGGAATAGAAATCCCAACAGAGACATATATGAAGGAGATAACCATATATATAAATAAAAGAGAGTAACTTGAGTACTTTTCGAAATTTTTGGAAGTTGTTGAGTGATTATTATTTTTTGAGAGAAAATGGTTTGTGTCTAGGAATGTAGTCAATCAAAAATCAGCAATTTGTTTCTCCAATATCTATAAAATATGCAAAATTTATTTAATGTCTCATTTCTACTGACGTTTATCATTATCTGGTTGGAAGAAACCCGAAAGTTAAGTAAGTTTTAAAATAAACATAGGAGTTTGATTCCATTTCCTGCAGGGAAAGCGGTGATGGTCTACGGAGTAACGTTAGTAAAAAAAAAAAATTACATGTTTCTAAACTTTAAGTGCTAATGCTTCTGACTGAATCAAAAAGTGTCGTTCGGATCTAGTTATCGAAAGATCCGAATATGGCTTTTAGAAAAACCGGAATAAGTTAGTAACCCTTTGATGGACTTAAATAATATTGGTGCCATATGAAAGGTATTTTAATATACTATAAAATTGTACAAAAGTTTTAAAATTATTTATTCGCGCTTCTAATTCCCATTTAAAAAATTGGAGAATAAATTCTTACAACAACTGTCAAAATATTCCCTTCCAAATTATTGCTGATAACTTTATTTTCCAGTGAATTTTGCCTTTCCAGAAAGTTTTTTTTTTGAATTCATATAAAAAGTCTGAGAAAAAAATTCTCGAAAATGTTTATATTCATGATATGGCCCATTAATATAGGGCGCACTGATTATATCCATTTATTGTCTTAATGTTTGAATTAATGTAACATTGTTTACTATTGAGTTTGTATATTTTTATTAGCTTATAAAAAATGCCATTATATTTACAAAATCATAACATATACATATGTAATTTACTGGAATATCGAATAAAAACAAAAAAATCATATATAAAAAAATTGTGTATATTAAATGATTCATTAACATAAGTCATTTGAATGCAAATCCACTCCCAATGGAGTTTACAAGAGTAAGTACGTTAGAAAACATTATATTTCTTAAAGACTTTACTTAGATTTAGAAAAACAAAGAATAGACTAAACTTTACGCTTTTCCTATTTATTTATTTGAATTTAACAGTTCATTTTTGTTACCATAATCTAATCCAAGTTCTTGCAACATTGCTATGAGTGTCCGATTTTCACGTAAAACTTCCAATACTTCTTTCTGTTGCTGTTGCATAAACTAAAAAAAAAAAGAAAAGGATTATATATGAAGATTTCGCACAATATCTTTTAAAGTGTATTGCTTACTCTTATATGATTTTTATGCAGTAATTTTGAATTTTGATTGTGTTTACTGCAAACTTTAGTATCTTCATCTACTTTTAGTTCTGCCTTTATGTGATACAACTCATCACGTATTTTATTCAATTTACGTTCACAATCGCGTATATCTTTTTCAAGAATTTGTGTTTTTAAATAAACTGTTTGTGCTAATTTATACCAGTCGGCTAAGCACTCAGCCATTTGCGCAACAGCAGGTTTTACATCTTCTAAAAGAAGCGTTTTAATACGTTTGCCATTACGGTCGACCTGTAAAAGTTAAAAATTGGTATTAAAATATAAGTTTCAGCGTACTGTAAAGCATACTTTAATTTTTTCTAAAGCATGAAACTGCTCGTCGTTATACGTTAGCGTTCGTGTGGCCCGATCGCGTAATAAATGTTGCCAAGAATCACGTAGTCTATCAATAAGATATTTTGCTTGTTCACTAGCTCTTGTACGACATGGACATTTTTTACCCTGCATTGAAGAATTCCATCGATCACTGATATAAAAGGGAAGAAGGTTTATACCAAAGTCAAAATTTTTCAATCTTTTAAAATGCAAAACTTAATATACTTTAATGTATCTTCAATCACATAAAGTTTGTGCATTTGCATCACAACATCAGCAGCACTGTCAAAATCAGTTTTGAGATCATCTAAGGCAGTTACAATGGATTTCATTTCGTGATCACCTTTTGTCTGAAAAATTTATATTACAAAGTAGTATTTTTACATTAGGTAAAGTGAAATATTTTAAACATACATTTTTGGCTATATTTAACACAACATCAGAATACTCCATCACAGTCATTAAAAGTGTGTCGAAATGTTTTGTTTTTCTGAAATAAAAATATTTGTAAGACATATTTTAAATTGTTAACATACTTTTTTTATTTACTTCGACAAAAGCGTTATAGTTGTGATGAGCGTTTCAATAAATTGTTCGACACCCTTCTTAATTAAAATATCCATGGTAGTAAAAACATCCACACGTCTCTTGCATTCATGCCCAACGCTACAGGCAGCCTATGAATAGATTAAAAAGGAATCATTAGCAACTGCTTACACTTAATTAAAACTAATTGATTGCAATACGTACCTTTGCCAAGCTGGCATCATTTTCAACAGAAACATTACTTGGAAAAATAGGAAATTTCGGTAAATCTAATTGCTGTGGCAAGTGTACATTGTTGTCTTCATTACTATAGAGAAATATTGGGTTTTCGGTAGTTGTAAGGGGAAAGGCGTTGGCTAAGAAAAAAAAAAGGTTTTCTTTTAAAACTTGTTATAAATGTAACAAAATTTCATGTACAAACCAATTAGACGTGGTGTAACTTTCTTTTCCAGGTGCTCATTGTTAAATAATAAAATCTGTTTTTCAAGCGGTACTTCTGTTTGCAAAAATATGCGTTCTCGAAAATTATCAATTTGTTCATCGGGCTCAAGGAAAACCTCAACTGATCCAGTACGATTTATAAAAAAAACGTGTATAACACGTTTTCGTAAGATGATGGTTACCTCCTGGAAAAATCTATCAAAAGACCAAGTTTTTTCTCGATTTTCTTCTAATAAACCAGCCAGTAATGGAGTGACAAGAGTTTTTAAGCCAGCAGATAAACAACAGTGTGGTGGCAATGTTGTGGACCATTCGATAGGACCATTTTCTGATAATTGCGTACCAGAAATCACACCAGATGCTTTTTTAGTTGTAATCTGATGCATCGTTTCCCGATTTTTACGTCCACCATAAGGACGAAAGGGTAAATTTCCTGTGGCCACATGAAAGAGTGTCACCCCAATAGACCACAAATCTACATTTGCAGTAAATGAACGATTTATTGATTTTCGCAATACTGCACGTTCATACAAATCAGGATGTAAGTACTCTTCAGTACCGTAAAGTGAGGCAAACGGTTGATTATCTTCTAATTCACGTGCTGCTCCAAAATCAGTAAGTTTGTATATAGTTTGACCGTCTTCGGATATAAATTTCATTATATTTCCAGGTTTAAGATCTCGATGCACCAGTTTATTGTCACGTAAATGTTTCATACCTTAAATAAATAAAAAAAAAAATTATAAACATTAGCGAGATGCCAAAATTTGATTTTCAGTTTTGCGAGAACAGTACGGTGAACAATTAATTTCACGTTTCAAACCAGTGAATTTGCCACTTGGATCTCAAGTAGTATCACATCTCTAAATTTTTGGATATGAGGCTACGTAAATCCCAAAGTTTACATGGGTAACCTCTTATCACTCGAAATGCTCAATCGCATAATGAAAATTTGGACATCTGAATAGACGATATTTGACGCAGTTCTGGCCAACATTTGAAAGAAACACAACAAGTTTTTCCCCCTTTTTAACTATGTTAGAAAAGGATTGCGTTACTATTAAAAATGTATTAGTGTGTACTAGATGTGCACAAAGTTAAAATTATTTTACATTGTTGTGTTGATTGCGTTACTATTAAAAATGTATTAGTGTGTACTAGATGTGCACAAAGTTAAAATTATTTTACATTGTTGTGTTTAAGCTGGTCAAAATTAAATACACAAAGAGCTCAAAATAGGATGAAGCACAAAGAGAAAGATAAAAACAAAACCGCGACTTCATGTTTATTGTTTTGTTTACGTTTCGCTTTTCATAGTACCAGGATACTAAATGACCTTTTCTATTTTGTGCCAAATAACAAAAAAGTAGTAAGTGGTTAAATAGTATCGAATTTTGACCACTGGTCGATAGTAGGGTAAGCAAGGGTAATTTGGACTACGTGGGTAATATGGACCACACGGTTATTTTCCATGGCATGCATAGGATTTACCGTTTTTCATGTTCAAATTTTACGCCAATATCTAAAGCTTATGTCAGTGCGATTTTAGCGTTCGGTGAAGTCACATGTTGCTGTGAAGGTGTTTTTTTTAAAAAAAATGTTTAGTGATTAATTTGTTTCTAGTGAGTAAATTTTATTATTTCACTTTAAAGACATCGTGTTTTAAAATAAATCATTAATTATACAAAGTCAGTGAATACCATTTATAATTTATTAGCACAAATTAGTTCATTCACCACAAGAGTTTTTGATAAAAATCATTTATTTCACCAAAGATATGGAATCTAGTTAGTTTTCATGACGAGTGTGATCATTTGTAATTCGTAAACTACAAAGGAAAATAAGATGAAAAATGCATATACATACTGTAATATCCTATACTCAGAAGATCGCCAAGACGAAGTTTGGGTTGTATGTGTAATTTGGCGTTCTTGGAGTCTTGAAGAATGTGCCGGATGTGGGAGTGACATTTTTATATGCAACTTCTGTACCAAATAAATATATAGGGCAATATGGACTATATGGTCCATATAACGCTACACTTTTTTTCTCTCTTCATATTGAGTATTTTTAGTTTATTAATTTTTTTTCTATATTCTGATGAGATATGTATCTAAAAGTGAATCTGAATTGAATTGTTTCCTTTAATGAATGAAATAAAATTGATTGTTTTATGTATTTTGAGTTTTATTTAAAAAAGAAAGATTGGTCGTCCATATTTTCCTCTTTTACCCTAATAATCACTAAAAAAATTTAAAAGAATGATTCTTTAGTGCGACACTAAAAAAGTCCGATAAAATTTAATTTTTTGATATTTTTTTATTTTTAAAAAAAATCCCCTTCATGAATCACGAAACTTATCTTTTATATGCTACAAAATTGCCAACTTACCAGCGCACAAATGTTCTAAGACAAGTAGAAATTCTCTTTCCGGAAGTCCATAAGTATTTTCTGGATCATCAAGTATGTTAAAAAGACTGCCACCGGTGCAAAGTTCCATTACTATGACCTTGCCCCGTCCCTCCTGATCCTCTTCAATTGCCAACAATTTCACAATATTTTCGTGGTTCACCTTTTTTAGTGCCTCAAATTCACGCATCTGTACATCTGGAGGACGCATATGGCTGTATGGATTGAAAGTTTTTACGGCTACCGATTCACCTGTGTTTTTATTTACCCCCTAAACAATAATCACAATCATTAAATAAAATTTTTTTTTTTTTTACAAATTATTGAAGAAAATTACCTGAAATACAGAACCTGTAGCTCCTTTGCCAAGAACACTTGTCGTACACCAAACATAGTTTAAGGAACCGCGTAAGAACGACATTTTCAACTTTTTGATTATTTTCACAAAGAAAGATTGTTATTTAATTATTTGATGTAGAAATGCTTAATTGAATGTAATCGAAACAAAAAATGCTAAAAAACAAGTCAAAAAGTCAATACCACACGTTCCACTTTGAAGTACAAAGTCAATTCCAAACGTTCTACTAAAAAAAAAAAAAATTAATAGTGCTGCCACACAAAATTTTTTTGGGAAACAAAAATTTAATGAAAAAAACCAGGGTATTGTTTTCGATAACATAAAATACCAATGACGATCAGACATTTTTTTTTTCTCAAAGTGATGATTTTTCTAATTCCGAAGAGATCTAATTCTTTCTAACTGCCCTCCCTAAATTGGAGCGTCAGCGTTATTTTACTGTCAAAAATTTCTCATGTACATAAAATTTGTATGGCGCATACCGAAATTGCCAACGCTCAATGCTGAGCTATTCGAATTTCCAATTTTGATAAAGCGTTATGGTGTGAAGTTAGCTGCAGAAAAGAAAAACAGAAACAACAATATGATTTTGACAAACAAATGACTTCAACGCAATGCTCTTTATTTCGGTATGGCGCTTGACGCTTTTGTGTAACGTTAAATAACGCAACGCTCCAATTTAGGTATGGCAGTAATTTCTCTGAACAGCTGACAAAGACAGGGTTGGCTCACAAGCAGTGTTGCCACGCTTAAGAAAAGTATATCCCTTAAAAATGAAATATGTATCAATATGAGAAAAAAATCCAGAAACAAATTTAAACAAGTTCTACTCAAAAGCAAGTACTTTTATTTCATTTCAAATAAAATAACACAGTTATACCCTATTTTCACTTGCCTGGTTAACCAGCCTAAGATCAGAAAATCTTGATAACACAGTGCAATACAAAAAATGTCCCTGGGTCTCATGAAGTTTTTCTGATATGTTATGAAGAATAAAAAGACACGTATTTTACCGAATTTGTGTATCAGTGATTTTTTTAATTTTATGGCTCCTCAAAGCTTAAAGTTCGCGTTTTATATGAAATTTTGAGATTTTATGAAAAAACCATCTTATTATGAAATGGTGCTCATGTCCTTACCTTTGATTTAAGATATAGCACTTGAGAATCCGCAATGTAGTTTTTGTTTTATAAGAAAAACTGTACAAATTTTGCTATTTCAAACATTAGAAGACTTTGTGATGATTTTTTTTTTTTATTTTCCGAAATATATGAAAAAAAAGAATACGTTGAAAATGGTTTTGCTTATAAAACAAAAACTACCATGCGTATTCTCAAGTGCTATATCTTAAATTAAATTTAAATTACTATATCATTTGGGTATCACTGGAAGCCCATGTACTTTAGGTCAAAAGGCACACTTTTTTGGCCAAAATTCATAACGTCCATATTATCATAGACTGCAAATGTAGTTTTTATGTTGACTCTAGACTAAAAGAACAATTCTGAAAAAAATCTTAATCCTTGGACTACCGGGTCGAAAATGGCACGTAATAAATTCTCTAAATTAATATCGCATACCAGCAAGGTTTTGTTTTTAAGCATTTCCGAAGTAACTTCATACGTTAAATCCGAGGTCAGAATTGACACAGCATTTCAGGATTTGGAGATATTTGAGGTCAAACTCATGAAAAATGGCTATTTTTGAGGTTCGATGCAAGCCGCACAAAAATTTCATTATATTTTTTACCAAATGTATCACGTAGTTCTGCTCTGTTTCTTCGAAATGAGCTCTTAAAAAATGCCATACACAATACTTTATTTAAAAGTTATGGCCGATTTAAGATGACACGTCATGACATCTTGAAATCCCATAAAACGGGTAAAACGACACAACTTCAGATTTCATGATATCATCTTAAATCTGCAATAACTTTTGAAGAAAGTATTGCTTCGCACTTTTTAAGAGCTCATTTTGAAGGTAGAAAGTGGTACTCAGTAATGAATTAAGCACAAAAAATAAAAAAATTTTGTGCAGTCTACAACTAACATCAAAAGTAACAAAAGTACTAATTTTTCGCATATTAACCTCAAATATCTCTATTTTTTCAAAAACTTAATGCAAAAATTATGCGCACTTTTACCCAAGTTACTTGTTCTAGTAGTATCTTCAGTATTTTCTAATAAGAAATTGAAAAAACAGTTTCTTCTTTTTCTTTTTTGTCTGTCTTTTGCAACCAGACTTCGAATAAATCGGAATTGCGGAACAAAAGTTACCCGACAAAAAAATTCATTAAAAAAAAACGGGCAAAATCGGGCGTCTATATTTTTAAATAACATTAATAAAAGAATCGTTTTACTAGTTTTGGGTTTTTTAGGACTAACAAATTCCAATTTAAATTTTAAAAGCTTACACGAACAAAATTAAAAAAAAATACTAAAAGTCAGGGCTTTAATTTGAATTTTAAATTTTTCCACAGAAAATCAAAATATATTTAAATGTTTTGAACTACATTGCATTATACATAACATCAAAAAAAAAAAACATTTTTGCTTGTATTGAATTATTCTCCGTTACACTACATCAACAAAAAGTCAATAGCAATACTTGTAAAAATTGAGTTTTGGCCAAAAAAGTGTGCCTTCTAACCTATAGTGCCATGGTGCAATTAATAAGGTAGTGACGCACCGGATGGCATTTTGTATTCTTGTTTCGGGCCACTAATGTCAAAATCAAAGAGCAAAACAATAGCTTTTTTTAACACAGTTCTTCTAAAACGATTTTGTGTGGTTTCTTCTTATATGGTTTTGTTTTTTTCCACACCCCTTCCCTCTACTTGGCGATAAGCTCCAAATACCTCTTCAATAAAATGTGTAGTCACTATTTTAACATCCGATTAATATTCAGTGTAAGATGGAAACATTCACAGATCTACTTTATGCTTAAAAATTAAACACGTCAATTTATCTGTGTTATATTAAATACGTTTCTCAGAAAGTGCTTGTACAAGCCCAGAAAGTGCCCACAAAAACCCAGCTAACAGTGGCAAAGTTTTCTGGTATTTCATTTTTTAAATTTGATATTGACTGTTTCATTGAAAAAAAAAAAAATCTAAATAAATTAAATTATAAGTTACCTGCTGAGTAATATGTTTAAGCAAAAATAGTAAAAAATTACTATATTTAATTAATAATATTTAAACGACACATCAATAAGTTTAAAAGTATTTTGAAATAAAAATTGAACGTGACTCGAGACCACAATCCTCTATATCCCCACGGTCATTTAAATATTTAGTCGCGCTTTCTGAGAAATGGCTTAGTCCAAAATCATCCGTGAATTCTAACAAAATTAAAAAAAAAAAATATTATTCAAGTTTTTTAATTTGAAACAAATGTACTTACCACTGCAAGAATCTTCTAAGTCAATGGCAATATTATGTAAAACTGCTAAAGCCAAAACTAAATGTTTAGCATTGTTGAATGAAGTACAAACTATTTCACTCTGTAATATGCTAAAACGATTTTGCAAAAATTCTTGGCACAGTTTGACTGGTGCATGCGTGGCCTTATGAGATTTGTTAAATGCAACTTCTTTTAGTGATGCATTACGTTGTAATGAAACAGGTGTATAAAAATAATTCGTGCAGGTATATGCAGCATTACCAAGTAGCAAACGACCACGAAATTCATTTTGTTCGAAACGTTCTTTGATTCTTGTCTCTGGGAAAATTTGTTTGATTTTGTAAAGAGATCTTGATAAAGGTCGCAATTTATAGTCAAAGTCGCGAATTTTTAAAGAAGCATCAGAAATTATCTGTAAATATAATTTTAAAAATTATTTAATATGAGGCTAGAAGTGAGAAGGCATTTTTTAAATTAATTACCACTTTCGTCCATTTCAAAACTTAATCACTACAGAAGTAATATCCTGAAATTTTTTAATTATCAACTCACCTGTATGTTCATAGTGCACTCGCAATTGGAAGAACTAGAAAACTCCTGATTTGATTTAATAATTTTCCTCAACCGAAACGATTGACTCGATACGGCTCCTATAACTTGAGGAAATCCGGCAATAGCATTAAAGTTTTTAGTAACTTGTTCTTTTTCCGCAAGAGTTGCAGGCATTCGAATGTAGCGAGAGGCTTTCGACGAAAGTGCTCCTGCTATACGACGGCATATTTTTTCCAATGTGTGTACTGTGATGAAATGAATATCAGCAAGAAGTTCTGGAAGCTAAAACCAAATGGTATAAAAAATAATTTTTCTACAGTGCGTGTAATGTAAGTACCCAACGGGAAGAAATGAAGCTGCTTCCAAAAAGGGCGCAATAGAAGCGCATCTCTGGTAGCATACAAAATTTTTCAGATATTATTTTTTTTTATTGCTTATAAAAGTTAATAAATCTACCAAAACTTACAGAAAAAAAATAGTTTTTTGTGTGTTTCTGAAGATGTGCATCTCCGCTAGGACATGCTGTGTTAAAAAAGATAAGCAGTGAGAACAGCACTGGAAGCAGATTCTTCAGTTTCTTGCTTCCCTAGAAGCGCAACTAAAGTCGTTTCAATGCTTCCGTTTCTCGTTGGGTATGTACTTACCTCGTTTAATCCCCAACGCCTTAGAGCAATTAGCACTTGCATTTCAATTGGAACCTGGTTAGAATTACCGCTTAAATCCATCGGGCGCTCTAATTCTAGGTCGTCGCGAATAATCTCTATAATTTTATTTATATTTTCCTTGGTATACCGATATTTTTGCTTAAATTCATAATCAGAAAACTCAATCATTGGATTAAAACGTTTCTTACGAAAGCTACTTGACTTAGCGTACGAACATCTTCTCTTCAGCACTTTGAAACCCATAACATTATTAAATGCGTCAAGATCGTCCAAATCTCTCAGAAAATTATTAAATTTTTCCACTTCCATTCTAAATACCAACAATAAACTCCTAACAAAAACTGGCATATGTCATTTTGTATTTTTTGTCAGAGCTGCCAGACTTTTGAATTAAAAGTTTAAAATTGTCAAAGTAAAGAGGTTACCAAGGAAGCATTAACAGAGTAGTGTAAGAATCGTGCGGAATGGTCCTAATGCAAATAACTAATTTTTATCAAATTTTAATGCACATTTGTGGGAAATAGTACTATTGACTTTAATAGCAGTAAATTTATAAAGAAATGATTGTTCAACGTTTGAATAATATATAAGAAGTAGCTGGATTAGAAAATTTTATCTAACATTAAAATTAAAACTATTTTGATAATAAATTAAAGTTGAAAACAAAGCATAATAAAACAAGTTGATTTTCAACAAATACGAACGTAAAAAGTATAGAATGAACAAACAAGATTCAAAAAAAATTTAAAAAGTGAATCTGCTGTTTATTTGCACGCCTTAAGCACAATCCGATTTATAGGGTGCTCATTAAATAGTAGGGGAAGAGTACCGTCATTGGTCAGGGTCCGGGTGTGGGCACCCCCCCAAATTCAAATTTGTACAATCCATACTGATCCAGATTTCTCGGATAGATTTGGATTAAAAATCTGATAAATCCATTTAAACCCAGGGAATATGGATTGTTACGAAGGATTGAAATAGATGAAGAAAGGCACAATCTATCTATCTATCTGAATCCATATTCTGATCCTGAATTTTGTACCAGATTTCTCGGATAGATTTGGATTTAGAAGCGGATCAATGCATTTCAGTCCAGAGAATATGTATGGTTGATTTGTGATCATCAAGGAGTTAATATTTGGGCGTGAACAATATCGTAGGTTCCTGGACTTGTGGTATTTCTCACAGGAATTCAAGTCCGACTCCAATCCATTTGAATCCTTTTCAATCCAAGTATGCACTAAGAAAAAGCGCGATTATCCATTTTGATCCAACTGCAATTATTTAAGTTTATGTAAACCTTTGGTGTTACTGCACTTTATAAACATCAAGTAAATACCATTTTTAAAGTGAAACATTGTTCGAATAATAAGTTAATTTTTTATATTCCAAATCTATTTCAATCCATAAGATTGAAATAGATTAAAATGGATGGGTATTCAATCCAGAGGTTTCGTGTTCCTGATTGTATGGATCCAAATAGATTCAAATGGATACTTTCTTTATCCATATTAATCCATTAGAATCTAGACGCGGCACAAGGGATGTTAAGCGCGTGTTATGACAGCGCGAAGTTTTTGTGCATTTATCGGAGCAAACAGATGCATTTGCTTGATGCTGAGAAGAAAATAATTTTTGAATAAGTGAAAGTCAAGAAAAAAGTTTTTTTCAATAATTTTGCAAGAGCGATAAATCGAAGTGAATCTATCGAAAAGCTGAATGCAATCTATATTTGGGGCACCCCTCTGTTTTTATTTAAAGCGTGTGTTTTACTGAAATATCGTCGTGGATGCCAACGTTACTAATCTAAATGGTGTTCTCATGCTATTTTACGCTTTTTTAGTGGAAAGGAAACAACCAATAGGCTCTTTACAAATTTCGTAGAAAAAAAGGTGTTTTAATTAAGTGTGGGTGTTGAGGTGGCATAACACTTTGCAAAAAACCTCGGAATTGAGTTTCCAGCCAAGTAGACCGAGGAGCAGATAGCGGGCATGTATTGGTACAAAAAATTTATGCTTGGCAAAAGAGCAATGTCAAAAAGGGCTAGAAATTACGTCACTTAGCTGGCTTAATCTGCAAAACAATTGATCTGTCATCAGCCGAAGTCTGTCTGATTTCGGAAAACCAGGCATGATGCCATTTGATCCAGACATTTTCAGTGACGCTGATTTTGTTAAAGCCGTTGAGCAGAATTTGTTAAATTTTTGTGAGTCAATGTTTCCGAAATAAGATAATTTTGCTTTCTTCTTTATTTGATTGCGTTAAATTTCATATTTTCTTATTTTTATCCGATTTTCTAAGGGTGCCCACAACCGGACCCAAAATTTTTTTTTGTCAAAAATGATCACTTCACTATTTTTTTGATATAATTTTTCCAACTGACGAAATCAATTTACTTTCTTCACCAATAGTTAGCTAAGGCTTTTAGCTTTCCATTGACACAAATGTTTGCATAATATACATTTGGTCAAAAGTTATGAGTCGAAAATAAAACGGTGCCCACACCCGGTACTCTTCCCCTACCACAAAAAAAAACCACCCATTTTTAAAGCTTTTCTTAAATAAGAACCTATTTGATTTTTTCCTATAGCTCCGCCAGTCGATGTCTGATCATCAAGTCAAGTATATCGTAGTAAATGTTTAGATGTGCACTACATTTCATTTATATAGGTATAGGTCATTTGTCTGAGATTTTTGTTATGAGTAGTTGTACACATTATTTCAGATTCTACTACCCTAAAGTACCAAGGACTCATCATAAAATTAAATTAATCTCTAAGAAATATGAAAAACTCAACATATAAAACTACGCAATATTTTTTTTTTTTTTTTAATCGAATTTTTCCAAAATCAGTGTACATTCAAATTTGTGTTAAAAAATTTTATTTGCTTAATAATTTTAATAAACTGAAGTAACATCAAGCATGTGTAATTAAATATTTTTAAATCAATAAATATAGAAGGATTCGACGTTCAGTTTTATTTCCGTTTTTCATATTTTGCACTGAATTCAATTCAATGATGTGTCCTTGGAACCTTAAGGTGTTGGAAACCAAGATAATGTATACAACAAGTCGAAAAAAATATTTCAGATAAATGGTTTTGCTAAAAAGGATTTTTTTATTATTCGTTCAAAACACTGTTTTAGCTCTAACCTTTTAAATCAGTACAACCCAAGACTTCAATCTTCTACTATTAAGTTTAAAATTTTCTAAAAGATTGAAGTCTGAAAAATTAGGGAGTAGCGTTGCCAACTATGTCTCACTGAAAACGCTACTCCCAATGCGAAAGACTAACAGGGTGGCAATTATTTTTCGCATCGAATCTAGCTTTCGCAACGCATTTCCTATCGCATCGCATTACAGAGTAAGGCCCCAGATTTTCGAAAGTGCATATTATTGAATTTATTTATTTATTTCAAAACTGTTAAAAAATTTTGCATTTTCTAGTTAAACCAATTCAGATATTGCTTTCATTAGAGATAATTATTTCCAGTTCGTAGATGAAAACTATATTAATGCAAAACTTAAAAATTTGCACTTTTGTGAATCTGTCATAAGAGTGACGATGTGTCCCAAGAGGAAAAATTTTAAGAGCTTCTGAACCGAGCACTTTTAAAGCGCTTGTTCCCATAGAAATTTAGAAGCACTTACACAATGAAACTTTGTAAGGCTGCAGTAAGAACAACATGTATTCGAACCCAGCGCTGTTGATTTTGTTATTATTTTATTGTTTTTGCTTTTTTTATAATACAGTAGACACCGCTTAATTGACCCCCTTTTAATTGACTTCCCCGGATAATTGATCTAAAAAAAGCCTATTGAAACTGTCCTCATTGAAAAAGGCACCCAAATCCCCTGTTAATTGATTCCCGCTTAATTGGTTTCCCCGGTTAATTGATAGGAAGAAAATGGTTTCCAAATGAAAAATACATGTAAAATACCCCTTTTTAAAGATCAACTATATAAAAAGAACAAAAAATATAACGGCGGAAAAACAGTTTTCAATACAGCTCAATAAAAATTTTAATCCTACAAACTATTAATGGCAAAGGCAAAACCGTTAAGGTGTCGTCTTTCGTAAAGTCCATGGAGAAAAATCTTCAGAAAACTCAAAAGCTGCAAATGATTTCAATAACTTAGTTCTTCCCGGATTATTAAAGGGTTTTGATCAAACTGATATTTTAAACGCCGACGAAAGTGGATTGTGCTTTGGTCTATAACTTAATTCGTGCGGTTTGCTAAGAGATGGCGTTACTTGATTATTATTCCATCGTTCCAATATTCCAATATTTGAAGCGTAAACAACAATATTTTTTTTTTTTCACTCAAATATGTCGAACTTTGCGCCTGAAAAGATGTTTTTGCGGGGAGTTCTTCTTCATTACTTTAATATGAAGAAAACTGTTGTCGATAGTCATTTTTGCATCGGATCGTGACTGGGGATGAAAAATGGATCCATTACGACAACCCGAAACGCAAACATTCATATGTGAAGCCCGGACAACCAGGACCTTCCCAGCCAAGCTCCTAAGCTATCGATTCCCATTTTAAAATCCATTACACCTAGTTTTTCCAAATTTATATGCTCAGCTCTAAGTCTACTACTTAACTACGCACATACCCGAATTTTGTATTAATTTTCATTATTTTATTTTAAGGTGAATTGAAGTTCCCTTTATGTACCTAATGCACTTTTTAATGTACAACATACAAACATATTTGATATCTCCTTATGGAGCTTATCACTTAAAGAAATTCTTAAGGCTTTAATCACATATAAAAACCATTACATTAAAACTAAAATCGCCGAATGCTAATTTTTTCTATGCTTAATTGACTCACTCGATCAATTATCCGGGATTCTTTTAATTGATCAGTCGGATCAATTAACCGGGCCCCGCTTAATTGATTCCCCGGTTAATTGAACCGAAAAGTTTGCATTTTTCAGGAAGTCAATTAAGCGGGGTCTACTGTATTTTTTATTCAACTTTTTTGATTTCACTTTTCTTTTTTCTTTTCTCTTATTTATTTACTTTTGCTTAATTGAATTGTAACTGGTTCGAAACCAGCGCAGGTGATTTTTTTTGCCTTATTTTTTTTTATAAATGTTTTTTATTAAAATTTTTTTTCATTTCACTTTTCTATTTTCCTTCCTCTTATTTATTTTCTTTTGTTTAATTGAATTGAAACTGATGACACATTGATTCTATGTAAGGCTATCACACCACTCCCCACGTGTTTTAAATAAAAAGTGCTTGCAGCCAAAATGTTTTTTCGGGAAAATGTGTATAATGACTCTAGGATGAAACATACATACTTATATAGCCCTTTTTTCATCCGCTTTAGTCAAACTTTTTTTTTGGTTTTAGTACAGAGCCCCATGCTAAAAAATGAGTTTTTCGGCCCTGGCTTGAAAAGTGCCGTGCACTTTGAAAAAAGGGCTATATATGTTTCATCCCAGAGTCATTCTACACATTTTCCCGAAAAAACATTTTGGGTGCAAGCACATTGGCATGTACTTATATTTTACTTCAATTTGACAATTCTAGATGCATGTATTCTTTTTATTTATGTTGACCTTTAGTGCATCCATCTGAAAAGAATAATATTGACTTTATAAAAAGTTTTAATCGTAAAAAAACGACTAGTTTTTTATGTAATACATGCGCGTAGGCGCATCTTACATAAATAGGCTTTGTTTTTACATATTATAACAACATAAATATTGTTTGTAAGCATAAGATTAAATTTTTCCATCATCTTACTCTCCTATTTCTGTATTCACAGCTGCCTTGCTCTCTATCCTTTCTTCTCATCGCCTCTTTGTACATAAAACAATAAAAATAATTTTCTTCCGAAACTCATCAATATTCAAATTTATTAATTAACTAATTTCCTTTGTGCAAAGCAACAAAACAATAAAAGAATGCTACTTCTGTGCCACCCACCCTGTAGAGTTTTTAAGAGCCTACTCCTAATATTATGTAACATAATAATAAGAAAAAATTATAAATTCATTCAAACGAGTCGACGCCGAAATGCAAGGAAATGAAGTAGGGTAAATGCACCTTAATCCACAGGCAGAAAGACGGATATACGTATATTAGATAGGGTCGAAATTTAGATTCATCCACACACCGTCTCAAAAGTTGGAAGGACTCTTAAGGACGATATCTCCCTTTTTGTAGTACAGGTAATATTCGGTTCCAAAATTTGATTTTTTTTTTTACGTTTTTCAACTACGCGTTCGGAAAAAACTTTTTTACTCAAAAGCAAGGCATGTTACAAAAAAAATTTATGAAGCAACAAATGTTTAGAATTGTTCAAAAAATACGTATGAGTTTTTTCAGAATTTTTTTTTTTACTTTGGACAATTCTAAGTATTTGGCCATATGCACTTTTTTCATAAGATGCCTAGATTTTGAGTAAAAATTTTTTTCCGACCGCGTAGTTGAAAAATGTAAAAAAATAGATTTTTGGAACCGAGTATTATCTGTACTACAAAAAACTATAAATTTTTATACGCCGAATTATATGAGAGAATAATCATTATTTTTCAATCAAATTTGGGTAAAGTGGGAAAAAAAAAAGTTTTTTGGTAACCATTGAAATATATTCTTTGGCTTATTGTTAGACTTTTAACAAAACATTATGACAATTATTTTGGAAATTATTTTTGTTTGGCTACAAAACGCGAAACAATTCACAAAAATAGTATGTACATAAAAAATATTTAGGTTCTGCATCTAAAGTTTTTATTTTTGAAAATTTGCTCCCTGTCTCAGGACAGTGATTTCAAATGTCAAACCGGTCTGCCCGTTTAAAATTAACCCTTAAAGCACGCTTCCTTTCTGTATAGTTTCAAGCAAACTGCCTTTCAAAATACTTGCATGCTTTCCTGCTCTACTCAATATCAAGCTTTATGCTTCGTCGTACACATTTCACAAAGGCACAGCATGCTTTCCTGCTCTATAGTACTTTGTGTGTAACTTCATAAAAACGTAGCGCATTTTAAGGCGCTATATTAAACTAGTGACACGTTTGAAATTTGAGATTTGTCATTGTTTCTGAAATCAATGCACTGAGACAGGGAGCAACTTTCGATGCAGAATTCAAATATTTTTCAAGTACTTTTTATGTGAATAATTCCATACAAATATGTTCCATACAAACATTGTGTTTTTGACCCAAAAAAATTCTACATAGAATTATTCAAGTTTTCACTGAGTCAGAATATTTTGAAAAAAATATAACGATAAGGATCACATTTCAGTTAACAGAAAACAGTTATTTGATTTTATTTTGGTCGACCCACTTCAATGTATATAATACCCTTGGTGTAGGGTATAAGAAAGAACGAAACAAAAGTATATTTATGCGTAATGCAGCATAATCGCATTCTCCAAAAAAACACAAGAGGGCTGCCGAGGCGTTGACGAAGCTTAGAGTGGGTGGTGAGTGAGCTATTTGAGCAAGATTTTTTCATTGTCCTGTTGGTCGTCGTCACCGTCGTAGTCGTTTTAGTCATCCGTTTTCATTAGAAATTCAATTCAACGAACTACTGCGCTTTAAAGCGCCTCAACGCACAATTACGCATTTTAATGCGTCCATGCGGCCGCTGTCAACGTCGAAGCTTTGAAATTTTTGTTTTGTTTCTTTCCTCTTTTTGTTTTTTTTTTGTTTTTTCATTGCCTGCACCCAAAAATTTGTTCTGCACTCTATCATCCTGCTTTCCACTTGAGCTGACATCAGCTTGCAAACGTTTTGTTGCGTTCGCTTTGGGTAAGAGGGTGTGCGGCACAGTGGGATAAATTTGAAGCAATTGTGCAGATAAATGCTTGTGCATTTGTTAGATAATCTACCATCTACTTAATGGTAAGCCTTCAAGGGTTCGAAAATGAGCTTTTTTCAATAGCCACAAAATCAAAATTTTAACAAGAATAAAATTCAAAAATTCTGTAACCGCTGGTATTTGAGCTTGAAAGCTTTCCTCGGTATAAAACCTCAATGTTGCCTATGGTTTTAAATGAAGTCACGAGTTTTGTTTGTACACGACGAAAAAAAATAATTCCGTACTTCTTTATTTATTTGTAGTAAATTTTACTAGAATTTCAAGTCACTTTAGTGACAATTCCACAATAAAATAAATTTAACCTTACAGTTTTAGTAAATTTTGAATTTTCTATTAACTTTATAAAAAATAAAAAATTTAAGTAATATTTAGCTTTCTGTAAAGTTAAAAAAAAAAAAAATTAACTGACCGCACCAGAATTCGAGCCGATAGATAGATACTTACAGACTTGTTAGACCTCTATACTTCTGACCTATATGATAAAGAGTTATAAAATTTGTATATTGAGCAAATGTCTGACCAAACACAAATATTTTAACTACACCTTTTCAAGTTCAAAATGAGAATGTGTAAAATTATAATGAGAATATATAAATTGATATTGAGAATTGTTAATTCATATTGAGAAAGTATAAATTGATAATGAGAAATGTAAATTCATATTGAGAAAATATAAATTGATAATGAGAAATAGTAAAATGATAATGGGAATCTGTAAATTCATAATGAGAAGTGGAAATTCTTATTGAGAAAATAAAAATTAATAATGAGAAGATATAAATTCATAATGAGAATATGTAAAATCAAAATTAGAATATAAAAATTCAAAATGAGAAGCTGTTATTTTGTGAAATAGATGCAAAATTTTTTTATTAAGTGTTAAATGCAAATCCTCAAAAAAATGGTTGAGTGTTGTACAGCTCTCCATTATTGCAGCCGCTGCTCGCGCACACCGAGGGCATTATCAGTGGGTATATGAAGATTCGATTTGACATTCATCTTAACTTTAGCACAAATGTTCTCAGTAGGAATGAGCATAGGCGAATAAGGACCCAGACGCAAAACTGTTGCTTCTCCTGCCGAATGCTCCACCACTGTTACGCCTATGTTCTAATGATTTGGGGCGTTATTGCAAACTATGTATAACTAAGTCTCGTGCATTATTGTATCTTTCTTGTCATCGCTCTATGACCATTCCAGCCCAATTACCACATGTATTGGTAGTGAATGATCCCCTCCTACGGAATATTCTCATTTTGTTTTTACATTTTCTCATTATGAATTTATATCTTCTCATTATCAATTTTTATTTTCTCAATAAGAAATTCTACTTCTCATTATCAATTAACAGGTTCTCATTATCATCTTATATTTTCTTAATATGAATTTACATTTCTCATTATTAATTTATAGGTTCTCAATATGAATTTACAATTCTCAATATCAATTTATATGTTCTCATTATAATTTTACACATTCTCATTTTGATTTTATACTTTCTTATTATGATTTTACAGGTTTCTCATTTTGAACTTGAAAAGGTGGAGAATTTTGAAGTAAAAATATTCCAACATTTTTCACAGGTCGTCGGCTGAGTATTATTTTGCCGTAAACGCCACTTCGTTGAAAAAGCAAAAGCAGATAACTTGTGCTCGTCTCTACACAAGTTGTCGAGCACAAGCGATTTTTCAACATTTTAGGCTACGATATTTTGGGGCAAAAAAAGGATATCGATATAATTCAAATTACGTTTTGAAAACCAAAACTAGTTCTTTCAAATACCACATTAAGATTTATGGCCAGAAACTATCATAGCTTGTTACAAAACTTCAAAAATAGCCAAAAACGGTGTTTTTTGCACTTTAAGGTAAGGATCTCAAAGTCCTGACAATTTAGTGCAATTTTGGTGCCGGATACTGATTCATAATCAAAAAATACGGTTTTTATATGTAGGTTTTATTTGTTACGATTTTTTTCGATTTATATGAAAATTTTAGTAATCGGTACCATTTACCTATGTGAACAGCTATGATTTTGGGCTCGGTATTTTCCTTTTTCTGATCCTCAAACCTATCTTTTCCCACCTTCGATTTCCGTCGTTATCTTACCGAAACTGTCATACCCTTCCTGACACCTGTGTTTTCTGACTGAAAGTATAATTTACTCTACGTATAATTTTACTACTCGAGTGGAGTAAAACTTTCGACACTCATATTTCTCCGTGTAACATACCAGACTCTAAGCTCCTTTGAGCGCAAACTTTTTTCCCGTTTATATTATTCTAGTTACATAAGAGAAAGGTGTAGAGAAACCTTCAATTTTATTGACTTGGATACATCGCTAATGAAAGTAAACGCTTTTCTTAGTAAAAATCGCTAACTTTCAATCACCAACTTAAAACAAAGCACGCTAAGCCAAAGTTTCGTGTCAGAGGCCAGTTAAACGCAGATTTTCGTTTTAATCATAAAAGTTCGTACTTTGTACCACTGTAAGCTTTCTAATACTGTCAGTTTCGTGTGTACACAGCAGCACACTGCGTGTGCAGGCGTAGCACACAAACTCCTTTATTTACCCCTATGATTTGTTTCTACAACACAATGATGATCCCTGGTTGCCCCAAACTGCTACACACACACTTACACAAAAAAAAAACAGGATGCCAAAAATTGACGATTGGAGCAGCAAGCAGCAGAAGCAACAACATCAACGACCGAAGCACATTAAATTCAACACATGCAATTTTTTTGAAAGTACAACAACAGCATTTGGTGCGGCAGGTCTCTGCTTGCGTTTCTTTCCCGTTTTAGTCGCATTTTCATGCTTTTATTCCACACCCCAATTCGACCCATTTTTCTTCCCTTTTACGCCCACTGTTGGCTGTTGCTGCTGCTTTCAATGAAATTAAACGCATAGGAAACCTTAAAAAATTTGTATTTTTTTCTTTAAATTTTTGCTTCCTTCCAAAATTTCCTGCTGCGTTTAGGGATAATCAGAAAAGCCAGCATGAATCCCCGTTAGGATGCCTTTTAGGGAAGATAGCGGCGGGAGCAGTGGGGTAATTCTACCTAGTGTTTTTTTTTGGCGCCCAGCAGCGAATAAAATTGAAAATTAAAAGTTGAATTGAATTTGATTCGTATTGAGTGCAGAAAGTGCAACTTTAACTTCAATTTTAATTCGATTCCTGTTAGGAGTTGTCCATTTTTCTCAGTCAGAGGCAATTTGCAAGATCTATTATATATCTTAATAAATCCTCTTGATAACATAGGTTTACAAAAAAAAAAAAAAGTTGACAAATGAAATGTCATTATCGTACTCGGAAGGCTTTTGAGGTGATGAAAGCAATAGTCTGTTTTACTGCAACAGCTTTCATTGTATTGAAACCGATCTGTGAAATGGAAAAATTATGTTTTCGTGAAAGAAGAACAATTGAGATCTCCATAATGTATACTGTCTTTAGAGAAATCCAAAAAGGTTTTTTCGGGACATAATAACTAAAAAGATGTAATAGTTCAAAAAGTAACTTCAAAATCATAATGTAGACAATGTACTGCTTTAAAAAGACTCTATCTCTATACGAGGTTTCCAAGGAACTTACACGTTTTGTGGAATACTCTCAGTATAAGTACAATCCCTGCAGGCAAACGGACTAGTTCAAGTGTAGTTCATTAACTAGTCCTCTACCAACCAGTACTAGTTCGACTTCAATCCCTTTTGTATACAAGCAACTGTTCTTTTTTGTGTGTTGATGTCCAATGAAATTTCAATTGTCCCCTTCTGCATTACGTTTACACCATTCCGGGGCTAGTTGTGGTGTGAAGCAGTCTTTTAACAACTAGTCTTCAACCAGTGGTGTCGTGTGTAGTCAACCCATAGTAATATTTTTATACCCTACACCCAGGGTATATTCACTTTGTCCTTCCGTTTGTAACGCAGAGAAGGAGGCGTGGCAGATATAGAAAAGTGTATATATTCTTGATCAGTGTCACCTCCTGAAATACATTTTTTGGGAAAACTAAGCAAGATAAGGAGGATTGAAAATGAGCGAAATCGGTCAACGGATACGCCTTCCACCCATACAAAAAATATATTCAAAATGTAATTTTTGGAGTATTTTTCACGACAATGCAACCAAAATACACATAAATACTACGGATTGTAAGCGCAAGCTCTGAGAAAAAACTGGGTGAATTCGGACAAGAGGGCGTGGCACCTCTCATATAAGCAAAAGCTTCAAAACGCTATACTGAAAGCGTTTTTTGAGATAATCGAACTGAATGTTACTCAGACACTAAGAATTATAAATCCAGGCTTTAAGCTAAGACTGGGTAAAATCGGACAAGAGGGCGTGGCTCCTACCATATAAGCAAAAGCTTCAAAACGCTATACTGAAAACATTTTTTGAGATAATCCAACTAAATTTCACTTAAATACTAAGTACTATAAATTCAAACTCTGAGAAAAAACTGGGTGAATTTGGACAAAAGGCGTGGTAACTCCCATAAAAGTAAAATTTTCAAAATACTGCTGCGTAGGGTATTAAACGTTTGGCCAAGCCAAAGGTAGAACCCTTACTAGTTTTTTTTTTGATTTGAGTTTACATATTCTTCAATTCTACGATTCAAATTCAAACTGATATCAAACTGGCCCCGGCTGCATCGCTTTTTCACTAGTTTCGGGCTAGTACTAATCGTGAACTATTATTTTTTGAAGACTGTCTCATATTTTTTACTGCAGGGATATGATGCTCCAAAATCTTTTTTCCTAAATTTGAAAATTGATTACTAACAAAAACTCATAAAGTATTTTGGATTGGAACTTACATGAAAATTTGTACGCAATACGTTTTAAAAAAACAAAACTCGAAATAGTAAACGCAGCATGTTGCATGCCTATGCGCATGTTTCTGTATGGAGTGTACAGTAAAAGTAACTGTAGATTCTATTGCAGCAAGAATCCAGAGGCAATGTACAACTTTTGTGACATTTTTCACTACACTGTCCTCTTCAGCCTACGTTTATACGTAATGTCAGCCTGCACTTTTTTTTCTTACAACAAAATCATCCCCCAAAATATGTCGATCACATTGACGCACAACCCCCAACTAATCTCTATCTGCCTGCAC
Source organism: Calliopum simillimum (assembly GCA_951812925.1). Lineage (NCBI taxonomy): Eukaryota > Metazoa > Arthropoda > Insecta > Diptera > Lauxaniidae > Calliopum > Calliopum simillimum. The sequence goes on from OX638369.1 coordinate 20,715,033, forward strand.
CAAGACATTCCAACTTTTTAACTGCTCCACATTAGTGGGCATACAAATTTTTCGATAGAATTCAATCGATTTTTGGTGTTTTACGAGTGAGAACAGCAGGAACAAAAAATAAAAAAATGCATGCAAGCGTGAAACGAGAAAAAGTTTTCACTACCTCACACCATGCGAATTGTTATGTTGTTGGATGAAAAAAATTTACTAACTATCAGGTATGATATTTAGATGTCATAGCTGAATGAATGTCATGTTGCTGCTACTCTTTGTCAAAGCAACTTTGAGGTGTTGTAAAAATACAAGAATCTCTGTAATGGAATGAGGGAAGTGGTATGTTAGCCGTAGTAATGGCAACAGTTGCAAAGGGTTCTCAAATGTCATTCATCTTAGCCTCAGGTCAAAAAAGCACTTTTCCGATTGCATTTTTCCGCGTACGCATGGGAATTTATAAAAGTTAATTTATATGGGCTTTTTTTTCTTCTCGGGTTTAATATTTTGGCGGTAGGCTGGATTTGAACGCAAATTCAAAAAGTTACTTGGATTTGATTTTAAAAAAAGGGGTTTGATTTTTGTGCCGGTTGTATAAAAAAAAACAAAAGTTATATTCATGCATCTATATGATTGAGAAAGGAATTAACTTTTTCCAATTTACCTTAGCAAATTCTTTAAAAACATTTTACTTGTTTCTTTTTCAAAATTTCTTGTATTGCATTACAATATTATGGTGTCATATAATTTTAAGTTTGGAAAGAAAAATTAAGGTCAAGAAATATCGTTTTGTATCAAAATGTTTTAAAACTCGAAAAAAATTTCTAAGAACCAAAAAATATTGAGAAAAATTAAAAAAGTCAAATAAAATTTAAAAATGTATGTGTAGGTATTTCCACAGAAAACCAGCTTATTTCTAAAAGTATTTAATGTACTTGGATGAGATTTGACACATACACAAAACGAAAAACTTGTGAAAATTTACCTAAGAATCGAGTATATTTTGCCTAAGAACTTAGGGCTATATGCTCCAGCTAAGTTCTTAGGTATTATTACTAAAAAAACTTAGGCAAAGCTTAGGTAAATTTTACTTAGGCAATTTATATCAAATTATTAGGTAAAATGCCAAAGCAGCCTAGGCAGCTTACCAGAATTAAATTAGGTAATAATAAATATTTGCCTAAGTTTTTTAGGTGTTTTTTTTTTTTTTGTTTCTACATACAGAGCTGTACAATAACTCATAATTGAAAATAAATGAAACAATGAAATTCTTTTAAGTAATAATTAAAAAAAAAAATTTCTTTAACCCTTACTTTCCTTAAAATTGATGTTTATATTTTAAATAAAAATGCTAATTTTCTCAAAAACACCATCTTTTTTTTCTCGAAAATTTGCACAGTGATAGTAAAGCACGTCTTCTTTATTCCAGTAATGGCGGTTTTCTTGGTATTTTTGTTATAAGTGCAAAATTTGCAATTTTTAACGTTAATATTGAGTTCTTCTATACAAAATGAATAAAAACTAGTAAGGGAGTAACATTTGGCCTGGTCAAACATTAAATACCCTACACAGCAGTATTTTGAAAGTTTTGCTTATATGGGAGGTACCACGCCCACTTGTCCAAATTCACCCAGTTTTTTCTCAGAGTTTAAACTTATAGTTTTTAGCATTTGAGTAAAATTTAGTTTGATTATCTCAAAAAACGCTTTCAGTACAGCGTTTTGAAGTTTTTGCTTATATGGGAGGTGCCACGCCCTCTCGTCCGAATTCTCCTGGTTTTTGTTTAGAGCTTGCGCTTACAATTCGTAGTATTTTTATGTATTTTGGTTGCATTATCGTGAAAAAAACTCAAAAAGTTGCATTTTGAATATATTTTTTGTATGGGCGGTAGGCGTGTCTGTTGACCAATTTCCCTCATTTTCAATCCCCCGAGCTAACTTTAACGCCGAAGGCTGTGCACCAAATTTCATTGAATTATCTTGCTTAGTTTTCCCAAAAAGTGTTTTTCCACACACAGCCAGCCAGCCAGCCACCCAGCCAGCCAGACAGACGGACATGGCTATATCGACTCAGGAGGTGACGCTGAATATATACACTTTTCTATATCTGCCACGCCTCCTTCTCTGCGTTACAAACGGAAGGACAAAGTGAATATACCCTTGGTGTAGGGTATAAAAATTACACAGTTCAGTTTTCACTTCCGTAGACGGTTTTGCGATACTGATTCCGAAAATGGCACTTACATTCTTCTACCATTTTTGGTTTTCAAGATATCTTGAAAAACTTGAATAAAACCCATAAATTTGAAAAAAACCGAATTCTTTATTTTTGAGACACAAAATTCATTTATAGTAAGTTAGATGGAATTTTAATATACTCACGGTATAGAAAACCAAGCATTGTTTGTGTTTTTTGCGATTTGACCGTACCTTCTGTTTTTCTTCGAAAGTTCTCGGGATAAAATCCCCAATTTTGGTCCAAACCATTAAAAAAAAAATACGTGTTCCCTTTTTGATTGCAGAAAAATATTTTGCTAGTTTGAAGTTGATTTGCAAACCTAAGTGCACACTCACCGTATGAATTGAAATGAAATCAGTCTATAACAGAATTTCAGAAAAGTATGTATTATTTTTGGCAATATGCAGCTGAAAATTCGCTTGGAAAACTCAAATTTAGTACTTACAAAAAATAATTTAAAACAATACTGGACAGACTCCATGTATGAAGAAAATGAGTGTTTAATATCGTCTAGGGACACGTAAAAGCTTTTAAATTTGAAATCATCACCAACTGCTATTATGAACGGCTGCAAAGTTGTCTTAGAGCTAAGTCTTAGAGCAGCTCTGCAAGGCAATCAGTTTATTAACAACGCTTGCTTGAGCAGCTTTTAAAGAAAAAGAGTTATTGGAATCAGCAATTGTAAACTTTACATGACTTCCTTCTGTTACCACAGAGATGGTGGTAGGATGGCATGCACCATGGTCATATAAAGTATCTGAGAAAAAAATTATCATTATTATTAATTTAGCACACAAAACTATTATTCAGTGTTTTCGTTTACTCCAAGTTTTTGCAAGAACTTACCCGAAAAGCTCTCGTTTACGCATGAAACGTACATAAAACGTACATAAACTAGAGCTTTTCGGGTAAATTCTTGCAAAAACTTGGAGTAAACAAACAGCCTGATTATCTTCATACCTGCATCCAACGTTCACACTTTCAAAATCACGTCCACAAATGAAGCACTGCATCATCAAATTGTATTCTAATTTATGATTATATCAATGTTATTGCAAAAAAAGTATTTAAAACATTTACTTATGACAGCAGTCTTTATTAAACAACTTTTCACTTCAAAAAAAAAAAAAAAAAAAAATCAGATGATATCGGTGATTCTCAGATAACTGTACTTTTTGTGTCCTCAGGTGATTTCACCTATACAGCAGGCTTTTTTTTCACAAAAAATGACGCTATAAGTTAGAAACTATGTTTTTCTAATAGAGCGGATCAATTTTACCACCAAATATTTATTGGTCTACTTTGAAAGTTTGCAAATATACCCCAAATGTCACAAACGTGGCATGTCCTACCCCTACTTTTTATACACAAAACGATGAAAAACGACCAAAAAACGGAAATGGAACAGAAAACAAGTTACTACTCATATTAAGTAAATACTTAAGGCTACAATATTGTGAGCTCATCTGCAGTTTTAAATAATTTCTAGAGGGCACAATTTCGAATTGAAAACTGTCCCCTAGTTTTGGAAAAAATAAATTTCTTGAAAGCATTATGCTACTACTGCATGGTACTACTGTTTCAGTCAATAGATTGCGATACATATGCATTAATTCTGATCACTATCTATCAACCAAAGGTCATTATATCCAGACGCGTCCAAAAAGAAATCTGTTTGCGTTTTATATGGCAGTTTATAAACAAAAGCAGTTTTTTTAAAAAATTATGGTCACAAACGTGGCACTCGGCACTCCGAGGTAGTACATTTTATTTTATGCATGAAACAGTTTATTTGTAGGATTTGCATACATGACCCCAAATTCTTTCGGAAAAATCTTGAACTCAAAAGCGTGCTTTACAATGAGCGATAAACTACGAAAATGTCACAAACGTGGCGCATCAGAAATGTCACAAACGTGGCACTTTTTATCAGTCTGCAAAAAACATATTTCGATATAAACTTTGAGTATACAGATGTTAAGTTGAAGGCTATTAATTATGTTTTTAATACAAAAATTTTTCTACACCATCAGAATCCTGAGTTATCCTTGCTCAAAAGTGAAAAAATGACTGTTTTGACCCATATAGCAAAAAATACAACTTAGGTAAATTGCCTAAATTTTAAGTTAAATATTACCTAAGTACTTTGGCAAATCGACCTTGTCTTGGAATCACAAAAGGCCGGCCTAAAAATCAACGTATCCAAGACTAAAAGCATGAAGCTAAACGCAAGCAATGACATCACGTTTAAAGCTGGCAGTGATGACATCGGAAACGTCGATAGCTTCACGTATTTAGGCAGCATTATCTCCATGGATGGTGGAGCAAAAGAGGATATCAACTCAAGAATAGCAAAAGCAAAAGGCGCGTTTGCTCAACTGAACAAAATATGGTCTTCATCCGTTATATCCACCAAAACGAGAGTGCGCATTTTTGATTCGAATGTGAAATCGGTTTTGTTATATGGCCGCGAAACATGGCTTGTTACTGAACAACTAACAAACAAGCTGCAAGTATTCGTCAACAAATGCTTAAGGCGTATACTAAAGGTTTGGTGGCCTCGCACTATATCAAATGCCGAGCTACATCAAAAATGCAAACAGAAGGCTATAGCAAACGAGATCAAGCTGCGCAAATGGGGATGGATTGGTCACACTCTCCGGAAACCACACAGCGAAGTTTGTCGCCAGGCTCTTGAGTGGAATCCACAAGGCAGTAGAGGACGTGGTAGACCCAAAACCAACTGGAAAAGGTCGTTGGAAAAGGAGATCCAAGAATCGGGAAAATCGTGGCAAGAGATCAAAGTCATCGCAAGGGATCGTGACAAATGGAGAGATTTCATATTGGCCCTATGCTCCTCCTAGGAGTTAAAGGAGAATACATACATACATGCATACATACTTTGGCAAATCGCCTTATAAAACTTAGGCAAAACACCTAAGTTTTTTTAGGCAAGTTGCCTAAAATCTTCTAACCTAAGTCATGTATAAAATTACATAAAACTTAGGTAACATAACAAAGTTTTTTTTATTTCATACAAAATTTTTTACCTAAGAAAACTTAGATAAATTTACAAAAGTTTTTTCGTTCTGTGTACATACCGTATATAAAAAGCACCAAGACATATAATGTGTACTGGGAACTGGTGGTACCACGCCTCCACAAAAATTACTTCATCATATCTCTGAAAATACTTAACGCATATAAATGAGATTTGATGACTGTGCATAGAAAAAATGTACCATGTGACACGTCCCGTGCAACCGTTATTTATATATTAATACGCAAGACAAAAATTTGTCCTCCTTTTTTTGCTATGTTCGAAATGGAGTACGACTTTGAATTATACACCATTAGAAAGGTTTTTATGTGTAGATGTGCAAAAAGTTAAAATTATTTTAATATGTTGCCCTTAAGCCCGCCAAAATTAAATGCAAATTTTTCAATACTAACAACAACAAAATAAGCGGTCACACAGAGCTGATAAGAGGATAAAGCAAAAAGAGAAAAACAAAAAGCATAGCTTTGTTCTTGTTTTTTGTTTTGTTTACGTTTCACATTTGTCATTGTACCAGGAGCTTTTCTATTTTGTACCAAATAGCAAAGAAAAGTACTAAGTGTCCAAAAAGTAACAAAATTATTTCATAAATTTGTAGTCGAATTTTGACCATTGGGCGATCCTAGATAAAATTTAATTTAAAAAAAAGAATATAAATTATTTTTGGTTCAAATCAAAACCAATTTTAAGTAACATCAATGCACAACATTCTAAAATTAGTCACATTGAAATATAGCCTCAGGTTTCCCTATTTCACTTCTATTTTTGTCCCTAGCGAGCGTCTTGGTTTTTTGCAATTTACTTGAAAAAAAAATTTCCCAAAATCAACCTTAGCATCAATTCAAGGGCTAATTAAGAACTATATTTAAAAAAAAAAAAATGCGTTTTATTTTGACTATTCATGTGTTCGATGGCCACGTTCGACACCACTGAACTGCCCAAATGTTAATAAAAAAATTCTTCAAAGGAAAAAAAAAAGTTGAAACAATTTTGATAAAGCCAGAAAATGACTGAGCAATTGAGGTATGCTGAAAAAGAGATTTAGAAAAAGTCACTTTTCCTTTGGAGGGTCACACATTATGCTACAAACGAAAGCAGCAAGGAGGCAAATTTGGTAAAAAGTGCTGCGCATGATAATCCAGTTCAGTGTTGGTTTGATTACTGTGCATTAAGGTTAAAGTGTGGCGTGTTTAATAAAAAAATGTGTATCTTCACTTGCCTGGTTAAGGCGACTTAGTTAGTTTATATCCAGTTAAGCACAAGCCAGGTTGGTTTGCCATAGGGTATACGCCCGTTTCTCTGACTGCATTTTTCCGACGGCATATTTTCCGTGTCCGTTTTTCCGATTCCATTTTTTCCGACCGGACATTTTTCCGATTCCATTTTTTCCGACCGGACATTTTTTCGATTTAATTTTTTCCGACCGGACATTTTTCCGATTCCTTTTTTCCCAGATCATAATTAAATTATTATTATAATTATTAATTCTTTACAGACAGACAGGCAGACACCGAAATAATGTCAACTGAACTGTCTCTTGGGCGAAGAGTAAAAGCAGCACCTAAACAAAAGTGGATCGACCTTCACAATAGACTGCAAAAAATTGCAGAGGATTATGAAATGTACAAAAGAAGAGAGGAAATTCAGTATTTGCGTTCCATTGCTGCGAATCTGTCCATATAACATGTCACACAACTATTTCGACGACCACTAAAAACTCAGACATTAACACGTGTACCATAATTTATTGAAATGGTTAGCGGAAGTTGTCTTTTCGGAAAATTGGCAGTCGGAAAAATGGATTCGGATATGTGTTTTTCGGAATTTCGGGCTGTCGGAATATTGGTTGATCGGAAAATTGGTCTCGGAGAATTGACCGTGAATCTTGCTATAGATAAAGCTTTTGAATGTGAAATTTTACATATTTTTTAATGAATACTAGAATCGCCCAATGGTCAAAATTTGACCACAAATGTACTAAAAACTTTTGGTACTTTTTGGACAGTTTTAGTACTTCTTTTGGTATAAAAAAGAACAGCTCATTTATCATCCCTGGTACATTGACAAATGTGAAACGAGAAGAAAAAAAAAAAAAAAAAAAAAAAACATGAAGTTAGTGTCAGTCAGCTTTTTATCTTTCTCTTTGTGCTATATCCTCTTTTCAGCTCTGTGTTTTCGCATATTTTGTCATAGTTGCAAAATATTTATTAAAATAATTTTGTGCACATTTACACACAAATACCTTTCTAATGGTGTATAATTCAAAGTTGTGCTCCATTTCTAACATAGTAAAAAAGGTAGGACAAGTTTTTTCTTGCGTGCGTATTAATATATAGATAGCATTTTAAAAAAATGGCGGAGGAAAATTATGATTCTTTTTTTTTTGTATGATATCTGTGAATATTTATTAGTTAAAGACAAGGAAATTCAATTCGATTATTGTTGTGATTTGGTTAACAATACGATACACAGTTTGGTCAACCAAGACAGTGAAAACAAGGCATTCAATTTATGAAAATTTGAAAGATTTGAACAAATTTTTAACTCAACGTTTTTTTTTTTGTGACAATTTTAATTTTTTAAAACTACTTTTGTAATGTGCCATATAGTTTTTCTTTAGACGCTTTGAACGTATCTTCACCCTTCATTTATTACCCACTCTTTTATCAATTGCCTTAGATCGCTTTTGCGAACATTGCGCCTACAACATTCATTCAACTTTTGCATTTTGTTTTTCATTTCTCCAAAATTTCGCATTTCTGAAATTGGAAAAGCAATAACAACAGCAACAACAACAGCAACAACAACAAGATAAATAAAACTAAACAACGACAGCATCAACATCAACATCAACAACATCAGCAGCAGCAGCAGCAGCAAAACTAAAAGCAGCAGCATAAGCAACAAAAAAGAAAATCCCCATGGCGCCATTGCTGCCATCAAGAAGAGCAGTTTTGCTGTCGGCTCTAAAACACACGCATTTACACACAGGCACACAAATATACCTACTTCTACATAATAGAAACTAAACATAGCAGTGGCAGTGGCAGTGGCAGCAGCAACAACACAAGAAAACGCACAATTTGCCAGCCAAGCACCTACTTTTATAAAAAGAAAAAGACGAAAAAAAAAATTATTTTTAAAACTCATTCCCAACCGCATCAACTACACAGTAGCACAATACTGACGTCCTCCTACATCTGCACACAGACACATTCACATACAGTCATGCACATATAAAGCACACACACATACACACAGTCGTGTTTCTAGCCTCAACCCAAAAAAGTGCGTGAATTTTGAAAACAACTCAAACTATGCAAAGGCGCCAGCAACGCACTTATTTTCGTCTAAAACTGTTTTCACTCTTATGCCTTCTAGTCCTCTTCTTCTGCTCTTGATTTTCGCAATAGAGATTTGATATCATCTTATGGGTACATAGATCCTGTGCAATGCTTTGCATAGTTGCTTGGTTTTTGTTGGATAGCAGTTTAGTTTTTTTGAAGCTGCTGGCAAGAGCAATTTAGTGAGTTATGATGATAATTTTGGGATATCTACATATTAAGACCCCTTTTCTACTTTGAAAGAAATGGATTAGGAGTTTGAGTTATATACCATTCGAAAGGTATTTATAAGTAGATTTAGGAGCATTAATTAGAATTTTTTCGTTATTAGGAAGTGACTCTGTATTTTATGTTAGAGCTTAAGTTTCGTTTGATAATGACCACTGGGTGATAGATACTAAGTATTGATTGTGCAACAATAAAACTAAACTTGTAAGGGTGTTATATTTGGCCTGGACAAAACTCAAACACCCTACACCGTAGCCATTTAAAAACTGTTCTAGTAGGGGACGTGTCAACTCTCTTGTTCAAATCCACCCAGTTCTTGCTCTGAGGTTGCTCTGATTATTTCTAGTGCCTGTACGCAATTTAGTTGGATTATAATTTTTAAAAATTTTGCTTGTATACCTCCCATACACGCTCTTTTGTCCGAGTTCGCCAAATTTTCGTTCATAGCTTGCCCTAACTGTTTCTAGCATTAGTGTGTATTTAAGATGTCTGTTCTAAATATACATAGCTAGTGATGACCAAATTAAGACCAAGACCATAGCAGTCTTGATCTTGCACATTTAGTGCTGGTCTTGGTTTTGATATAAAAATCTTGGTTTTGTGCTTTGGCATTAAGTCTTGGTCTTGGTCTTGAAAAAATTTCTAAAGATTGTGGTGTATTCAAAAATTCCAAACCTTATTTTTCCAAAGCAGTTGAGCTTTTAAGATGCAAAATTTCGAATTGAGAGGTGATGTTATCCTTGAAATGGGCAAGACACACCTATTAAGACTATAAAGCTGTTTCGATCTTGATGATCATCGTGACCAATACCAGGATTATAGCAGTCTTGGTCTTGAAATTATATCAGCGTCTTGGTCTCGAAAAACTACCATGTCTATGACTCATTTGGCTCATCACTAAATCTAGCACTTCAAATGAGTGAAAGGTGTTTCCTTTGACCGATTTTGCTAATTTTCAATCCTACCAAACCAAATTTCTTCGAAATATCTTGCTTTCAATAAATATTAAAATGAGTTCCATGGAAAGAAAGACATCCAGACAGACAGACGGACATGGCTATATCGACTCAGGAGGTGGCGCCGATCAAGATTATTTATACCACGCCTCCTTCTCTTCGTTACGAACGGAAGGACAAAGTGAATATACCCTGAGTGTAGGTTATAAAAAGAAAATCAATGCGAGTCAGAAGAGATCTAAAAGTTGGGAAAAAGACGTAAGCGTCAGATTTTTGTAGAATGATTGTTTTTTGCTTTTTCACCTCTGTAGCTTACACAGAACGAAAAACTTGTGAAAATTCACCTAAGAATCGAGTATATTTCGCCTAAGAACTTAGGGTTTTCTATTTCATACAAAAATTTTTACCTAAGGAAACTTACAATAGTTTTTTCGTTCTGTGTAGAATATTTCGAATAAAAAAAAAATGATATCTTTATAAACTGGGCTTCGAAGAAGAAAACTATGGCTTTAAATTGCCATATCAGGTCTTATGACTAAGGACTTCCTTGTCCTATTATGTAATCTCAAAAATAAAATTTTTTACACGGTATTCCTCAGTTTTAAAGATTTCTTGACTCTGGTGATCCCTCGTAAATTTTTTCGAAGAATACTTTCACTCATTATGACCCAGTTTTTGGAAAAAGCGGCCGAAAAGACCAATAAATAATATATTTTAGCTAAAAAAAACAATATGTGGTTAATGTTAAGTTGAAGATATTATATTTTTTTGTATACCTTGATTCAAGTCCAAAAATTTCATATATATCACACGACTTATTCCGAGCATTTTTGAGATCGTAATAAAATAAAAACCGTATCAAGCCGAGATTTTGCATAGACTGTAATGAATGACCTCCAGATGGTCTTCAAAAAATTCTAATAAGTCTTAGTTTCTTTTTTGACATGATTTTTCGGAATTCTGGTGGAATTTCCAAAATTGTTTCTTTTTTAATCAGTCTAATGCTAATAGCTGTCTCAAAAACCTTATAAACTCGTAAAAATGTTTAAATTTGTATTCCTTTTGACGAGTTTACTGGGTTTACTAGTTTAGGACCTAAACGTTTTTAGAATATTCTCACTATTTGTTAAAGTACCTACTTCTCAAGCTACTCAGTACCACTACTTTGCTTAAATGAGATTAGATTGACAGTAGGTTGGAAACCAATCAACTAGTCATCACAGGCTATTGTGATGCCCTTACAAGACTTTAAACATATTCGGAGGTCTCTCTTCGGGCTAAAGTATCGATACTAAATTTTATACTAAATAAAGTATTTATCATCTTCCTTTTGATCTAATGCTCTACTTCCTTTTGCTGTTGCTACTGACACTTCCGGAATATATAGAGCACAGTTTTCAAGTTTTTCGTTTATTTCTTTTCCAACATCAGTTGTAATATTTCTTTTACTTTTTGGTTGTGCTGTGTGGTGTGCACGTAGAGTGCGAAAAACGCACAGCATAAATTTAAACTCTTAAAAGTTGCGCCCAGGCAGCAGCGGGCAGCAGCAACAACAATATCGTACCATCAAAGCAAGTACCCTTACTACTTGAAATCCTCTTGTTTTGTTGCAAGAAAGTTTATAAGAAGGCAGCAAGTAAAGCAGCAAAATGTTGCTTAGCAGCAAATACACTGCAGCATCAGTTCTGCTGAAGCCTAAAAAGTTAAAAGTAAAATAAAAGGAAGTAAAAGGGATTTGGTTTTTGCTAGTACCAGTAAAAGAAGTTGAATGCAACAACAAAAGATGATTTTCCGCATAATACGTAGTATTCAAGACACTGGGTATTTTGAGCAAAGTTTTGGTCTTTTATAGGCCACGTCATTAACAATTTGAAATAGTTCGAACTTGTACTTTGTGTTTGTTAATTTGGTCTAATGTAATGATCGTCCTTTTGAAAATTGATGTCAGTTGTAGATAGGCTCCATTTGTTTTCAGGACATCGTTCATCCGGAATCAAAAAGAAGTCCTGATAAAGTTTAATCGCATGAAAACTATCGAAAATGTCCCCACCATCATGGTCCTTTTGCCAACCAAGCCTTATCACGCTCGATTTAGCCAAATACAATATTCCACTGATGTTCTGCGTGTGAACATATTTAAGTTTCATAAGAACAGGTGCTTTTTTCGTGGAGCAAGCCCAAATTTGACCATCCGATGTTCGCTGGTGGCATTCCGTAGGTAATTCTAAACTAACGCGGTTATTCCAACGCAACAGAGGAATTCTCTCCAAATGTTCCCATGTACTTGCTGCGGTCGAAACAAAATGACAAAAGTACGGGAAAAAAGTCGAAATATTGGTGAGAAGTGGATTTTTTTTGGTGCATCATTGGAATGAAGAGTCTGTCAAACTTAGTCGATTGTGCCCGATAGCAAGAGTTGGCGATTTGCTTTGTGTGTGCAATGCTCATTTATTCATGAAATGTCCCCTCATTCATGTGTCCCCTCCGTCATGATTTTCGTTGTTTTTATGAGATGAGTTCGGGAGATGGGTTTTTAGACAACTTATGATCTAAACGATGGAATCCACCGGTTACTGGACCATTTTAACAACTTTTCAAATTCAAATTTACATATCCCGAAATTACGGTATTTTGTGACATTCACCCATATGTATAAAGCAAACCATAGCTGTTTTGGTCTTGGACATTGAGTCTTGGTTTCGATATTGAGTCTTGATTTTGGTCTTGAATTTGGGCATTCAGCTCAGGTCTTGGTCCTGGTCAGAATTGTGGTCTTAGTCTTGACCTTAGAAATAAATAATATAAGAAAAAATTGCAAAATTTAGCATACTCAACACCCGTTTCTGAGCCTCATATTTCCGCACTCAAGTCAATTACAGTTGTAATATTATAGTTGTAGAATTGGGTATGTATGTATTCTCCTGTTACTCCTAGAAGGAGCATAGGGCCAAAATGAAACGTCTCCATTTGTCCCGATCCTTTGCGGTAACTTTAATCTCTTGCCACGATTTTCCCGATTTTTGGATTCCCTTACCCTTTCCATGTTGTGCTCGTTCTACCACGTCCTCTATTGGCTTGTGGATACCACTCAAAGGCCTGGCGATAGACTTCGCTGTGTAGTTTCTGGTAGGTATGCTTGATCTTATTTGCTCTGGGCTCTGGTTATACCTTAGCAGTAAGTAGTTTGAGATAGTGCGAGGTCACCAAACCTTCATTATGTCTATTAAGTTTACAAAAAGTGGGAGAGGTTTTATTTTTGGTTTCATTTCAAAATTGATTTTAAAATAAATTTCCTTGTCATAGCAATGACTTACGAATTTATTTTTAAGCTAAATTCTTGGAAATTTTACCATCTTGACAGCTAAAAAGTCTAAGTATAATCTCATTTCCAATGGTTTAAATATAAAATGTTTTGCTTAACTGCAGCAGATAGATGTTTTTGTTTTTATTTTTAGACTTTCCCCAGCAGATTTTAAATACATTTTGTGCTTTGCTGTCAAGAAAATAAAATGGCCTAAGAATATGCAATGAAAAATATGCTTTAATTCAATAGCTTTTGTGAATAAATTTTACGATTGATTAGCGTAAATTTCATTGCATATTTTTGGGTGCCACTAGGAATATGGGTGGTGCTTGTTTGCAACAACATTATATGTAAGAAAAAAATTTGTTTTCAAGATTTCACACCCCCCTTTACGATAATAATTTGCATATACAGACTTAAGAAAACAAAACTTTTTCAAATTGAAAACATTTCGTTGCTTAAATTTTGTTCACATTAAAGTTAACGTTTCCCTTAAAACGCCAAAAATTTAAACGCATTTTCCACAGCTTGAATTGTGTCCTAAATTCCCAACAGGATACAAAAACGTAACAAATGGAAAAAACACACAAAACAAAACAACACAAAAAAGTTTCTGCTGCGTTTTTGTGCGTTTTTCTCAAAGGACATGGAAAGGGACTAGCAAAGCAGAACAGCAAGGATAAAAGCAGCAGCAACAACAACAAAACATTAATCTAGAAAATTACATTATTTTGTCATTTTGCTTCAACAAGCGCCAAAAACTTGCAAGAAAATCAAAAAATACAAAGAAAACAAAAAGCAAAACAAATGAAAATGGTAGAGAAAAAGTAAAGGAAAAAATGCAAAAGCTCATGATGGAGGGATGGGGCGGCGGCAACGAAGGCGAACATCGAAATAAACATTATATGCAGGCGAAGCATTAAATGCGGCATACGCACACACAAACACACGTACAAAAACAAAATCAACACAAACGCAGAAAATTACAATGGCAGCACAACAACAGGAAGTTATGAAAAATGAAAGTGAAATCAGGCGCTCACACACACAAACGCACGCACACTAATAACATCACAATGCAATACAAACGCGCAAATTTGGTGCTGCGCCTTGCAAGGAATAAAAGCAGCGACAAGGTGAGAGAGAGAAAGTAAGCGAGAGCAACGCAACTCATGAACGACATCATCATTGCCGTCGTCGTCATGCACTGTTGTTGCGTTATCCTTACATTTACAGCGTCGTTTTGTATGTGGGTGCTGCTGCTGTTGCTTTGCCAAGGACATTTGCGCCATTAAATTTAATAAGTGAAAGCTCTTTTCTTTCTTGAGCGCTTTCTTATAAGCGTTGCGGCTTTCCTGTATTTTGCAAAGGAAACAAAAAAACGCAATCTAAGAAAATTCATTTCATTTTGTTGCCTTACGCGCTCAATTCTTGAGGAGTTTTGTAGATTCTCTCTTATGAAATTTGTATACCATCAAGCTTTTTCTCTCCAGGCGTTCGATTTGGATTGTTCTCCCTGCAAATTATGATGTCTTTCGCTGCAAATGATTTAATTTAATTTGAAAATGCTGTCATAATTATTTCTTTTTTCTTGACGGCCTTAATTGATATTGAGTATAAGTACTCACCAGTCCTGATAGCATTGACCGAAATTGTATCTAGTAGACCAACTGTCCCGGATTTTGTGGCACAGCCTTGGATATTGCCCTTTCGTCCTGGATTTAACAATGTCCCGGAACTGCCCCGGATTTAAGATGGATGCATATTGTATTGCGTATCTTTTTTATTTTACTTCACAACAATTTGTATTTATGGACCTTAGACAAAAAAGGACAGATCATAGACCAAATGCAATAGACCATAGACCATATATTTTTGACAAAAGATCATAGATTACGAACCAAAGACCATAAAAGATAGATCACAGACTATAGATTATAGACCAAAAACTATAAAGAACAAATCATAGACCAGTAGTTATCGACCATTGTTGACCAATGAACCATATATTATTGACCAAAGACCATAGATAATGGAACAAACACAAAAGACAAATCATAGACCAAAGATTGCGGACCAATGACAATAAAAAATAGATCATATATTATGAACCACAAAGCATTATCCATGTATTATGGACCATAGACCATAAAGTACAGATCATACTCCATAAAGGACAGATCATAGATCTTATATTATGGACTATAGACCATAAAGGATAGATCAAAGTCCATAGACCACAAAAGGCAGGTCATAGATCATCGGTTATGGATAAAAGAACATAAAAAGCAGGTCATAGACCATAAAGGACATATCATAAACTCCACATGTGTTAAATAGTTTTTTTCTTGTTCCCGATTGGGCCACCAAGAAAATGGTCAGCCTTATCTGGTATGAATCGAATAGATTTCTAGCCTCATGTATGCTCAAATATCGAGGCTTACATAATGGGCAGTTTCTACTAATCCAATTTTTGATAGTACTCGGACATGTTCTTATCTTAGCAGGGCACTTGACTTTTGAACTTTTGAAAGACCTCGAGTAAGCAAATAATATATGTATGCCCTACTTAATAGCCTTAGTTCTATTTCGGAAGAGAGATAGAGTTTTTCCAAAATGAAAATGGATAGACCACAAACTGGGCAAATCACCAAGAGAAGTCTGTGATGAATCATGTAAATGGAAAGTTCAAGATAGAAGGAAACGCAGCTTTCTAAAAATATAGTGGAAAATATCACGGTGATTAGAAACACGTGAACTGAAGAAATGTTGGTCTAATCAGTAGGCACGATGGAGGAATTTTGTGGATGCATTATAGATTAGATTAGAGTGGTGGCTTAGTAAAACGATGCTAAGCCTAAGTAGCACTGTTAGTGCCGTTTTAATACCACATAAGTGATCGGCTGGATGGTAGGAGGGGTTGTCATGGTCTGGATTAGATATCCTTTAAAGGAAACTGTAAAAAAATATTTATATCCATTTTGTTCTATTAATGTAGTTGAACAGGGAGCCAATCTCAATATCGGCTCTATAGGCTACCTGCATGGCATTTTCTAAGGAGTTAACGTGTACCTTTAGCTCGTCTGCAGTATTTAAGGTGTGTGGCGATTTCCTGAGCTTAGATTTGATAAAAATTTTACAAAAATGATAAAATTTTCTTTCCGTTTACCCTGAGGTGTCTAAGTTGAATGTCTGGAGATGTCAAAGTTGAATGTTTTTAGCATACTGATTTCAATATTGTTTTCATCAATTCCGGTTTTAGAAATATCTATCCAAAAACAGAGTTTTGACGATTTGGCGAGAGTTTTAACAAATTTTTTCAGTTGTGTTTTTCTGATTCAGAAATACATTTGACCTCATTTCAATGACTTGAATAAATTTGTAAGAAAAACTAAAATTTTTTTGACAGCTTCAATTGAGTGATCCAGGAGATGGTAATAAATTACTTGAGGTATGTCTGCATTGAAAACTGTATAAAGTTATGGTAAAATAATGACCAGTACAAAAATGCAAATCTGCAAAGAAGGTTCTTCAAACATATTTTCTGCTTCTGTTTCATACATCTAAAAGTATGCGCTCTCTAAATATTAATGAGAGAGTTTAAAGACCACAATACAAGTTTTACAGAGCCACTTTCATTTCAATCACAGCCGGTGCATGCTCTCAAAACTTGAATGTGAACTTACCATTACAACTCTCACGTATACATTTAAGGTTTTTACACTCACATACCCTTGAACTTTGCACACACACACACTCATAATGGTCAAGTGCAATGTTGACGATTTTCTTTGGCTGCGTTTTGTTCTCCATAACGCCAATAAATGCGCCGACTCTCTCATCTGCTGTATACCTTATGCGCAAACAGTGCCTCTCTCGAACTGTATGACGCTCACTTTCACTTTTTACACAAGGAAGGCGTCGTCCTCGAAGCTAAGGCCTTCATGTCTTCGTCGTCGTCCTCCGCCTATGTTGTCTGCTCTGCGTCTTTGCACATGTCCTTGTTCTCGTCGTCGTGAATGACGGTACTAAGTTGACGTTTGCTGATTCGCGACGCGCCCCACGAGCCCAATTTTACTTTCACTTTTTGTTTCTTCTTGAATTTTTTGGTTTTTGTTTTGTCAGTTGTTTTTGTAGTTGTTGTAGTAATCGTTTCGCACTGTGGTATACGTTCGTTTGAAAAGTGAAATATTTCACATTTTCGTAATTTTCGTTGCATAGCCTCAGGAGCTTATTTTATTGTTGATTGATATGGGTCAAGTTTTCTAAAACGTGCGTAGTAAAAATTAACTTGCTCAGCTTAAACTTTTTTTGGTCGTTCTTTAAAGAGTTTCTGAGCGGGGTTGTTGATTTATGTGCTTTTTTTTGCGATTTCTCCGTGAATATTAAGCGTAAGCTTACGGTGTAGACTAGATTCCATACAAATTTTCTTTAATTTCGAAAGTGTTCTATAGGGACGAGTGCTCAAATAAAACCGACAGAGTTCTCAAAACCACACTACAAAGCGACATCTATGGTCACTGTCCCCTATTAATTTTAAACAATTTTGGAATAAATTTCAAACTTTTCTGGAATAAATTTCAAAATTTTTTGTAAGAAATTTTGATTTTAATAACAAAATAGTTTAAAATTAATACCAAAGAGAATAAAAACAATGAAAAGTAAACTATCAGTTTTAACTGTGTAGAAAGGGATTATCTCGAATGGGAGTTCTGATCGGATTTTCTGGCTAATGGAAAAAAGATCACAAAAGCCTCTAGAATCAACCCCCTTTTTCAGTTTTTGCCGGGATTTTGTTGTTATAATCTTGTCCTTCAAAAACACTGTGGTGGAGATGTCGAGCCTTTAGTAAAAATAACTTGCCAAAAAAAAAAAAAAAGATAACTCTCTATTAGTTTGTTCATGCATGGATAAAATTTCCCTCAGTTATTTTTTCTTCTTCCTTATTTTGCAGCTTATTTTGCTTCTCTCTCAAATGTAGGATAAAAAAATGTTGCTTTTGCCTACTGTGCTGTATGCTGTCGTTGTATTTGTCGCCAGCAGCGTTGTATTCATTTTGAATGCAAAAATATTCGTGCGCTCTCTCTCGTTTACACTCTTGTGCTCTCGAATGAAATAAGCATGTGTTGTCTCCTTTGCTCTTGTGTATTTCCGCCTTATATGGCTTCCGGTTTGTTTGTCTTCCTCTGCTGGTTCGTTCTTGTGCTTTTTGAAACATGCACTGATAACAGCACACGCATTACTCACACCACCAACGTATGCTTTCACTCCAATGCCATTTTTTGTTTCCACCCTCGCGTCCCCCACACACTCTCTCGCACACAACCCTGCGCCACGGCCCTGCAATGTCACGCATTCAGCGGCGGCAACAGCAGCAGCGGCAGCAGTTTTTTTGTTTATCGCAGCAGCGTTGCAAGGATCAAGGACGTTCAAGAAGCATTCACGGGTATGAGGCAAAAGTTTTTTATCAAAGCAAAAATGCAGGGACGTCAGCAGGTTGCGGAGAGCACAACAAGCAGGCCATGAAGAAAAGGGAATTGAAGTGCGTTGGGGTTGGGGATGGGGGACTGAAGTGGAAAATCGTGTTGGTGTGAGTTCTGTCTTATGCTGCGGTAACGCAGTTTACTCAGGCGTTGGAGGTGGTTGCTGTTGGATGGATGGGTGGGAGCGATGCGGGGTAGCATGTTGCAGGGTGCTTGGGATGGTGTGGTTTTGGATGCCATGCCATTTAATAGCTGGGTTGCGTTTTTCGGATGCGTGCGCTAGTTTTCGCATTTTGTTTTTTTTTTTCTTTTGTTGCTCTCTGTTAACATTGCAAGAATGCGAAGTGCGTTGTTGTTGTACATACGAAACGGAAGTGAAGTGGACGGACGGGCGGACGATGAATAGGCGAATGACGCCTGCTGCCACTGCTGCTGCTGTTGTAGTGCGAGTGCGAGTGGGTGGTCTTAGGTTGCTTGAGAATTTCATGTATTTACTTTATTTTTAACATCGTACATAAGGCGGCTCACATTTTCTTGCACGCATAGTGTTGTTGTTGTTGTTGTTGGTTTTTTGTAAGCTGTTCGTTCGGTGCTGCTGCACGGAAACGGAGCATGGTCGGTGTGTGTGTGAGGGTGTAAAGAGTGTTAATGTAAGAGAGGGGTACTGGGGTGGTGCTGTTGCCAATGTTGTATGCCTAACAAATGCATAGCAATCAACGTTAGTTTAAAATAACGACAGCATAGGGTAAGCAATACAATTGTAGTAACTGCATTCTTTCAATGTTTTCATTATTTTCGGTTTTTTCGAGATTTTAAAGTTTGTCGAGTTTTTTGACGCGTTTGAATGTTTTAAAATTTTGTTGACTCTTTCATTTTTTAAGATTTGGTGGCTTCAAAACTTATCGACTCTTTTGATATTCTTAAAATCTTTCTGAAAATTTTTCTATTTTTTCAACAATTTCCGATTTTTTATTTTATTTATTTATTTAAGTTTCATTTACTGAGCTGTAATGCCCTTATAAATTGCAATAATGATTTTTTATAAACAATTCAAAAATTTAAACATTAAAACAAATGAGCGAGTCTAAAAATTAAATTTGTTAACGTTTTTTGATTTTGTCATTATTTTGTGGAATATTTTGGAATCTATTATTTTGAGATTTTTTCCGACTCGTTCGATATTTTCCCGTTCTTTGTTTGTTTTTTGTGAATATGCAATATTTTTAAAATTTTTCATCATGTACTTTGCTAATTTTTGATATTCTAAATTCTTTTCTTTTTTTTCCACCATTTTTTAAAACAGAAACATTTGTGGACCTTTTCAGGATATCTAAAATTTTTCGGTTTTTATTGGATATTTAGCTGCAATGAGATCTTTAAGTCTCGTCTTTAAATCCTTCCCGTTTCTACCGAAAGAGATTTATTTTTGACATTAAATGTCATAAGCCGGAAAATGAAAGTTGTTTTTCATTTTCTACTTAATATTTATGTTCCATTTGCTTTGTTTTTAATGACATCTAATGCCAATTCTCAAAGAATAGGGGTGTCACTTTGTCGCAAATAACCAAAATCCTCAAGATATTCAACTGGTTCTATGAAACATGGGGAAGGAAACGGTTTAATCTGGGGATGTTATTCACTGTGTGGAATCGGTTTAATTCAGAGAATTGTGAGTATAATGGTGGACCTCTTTATGTACAAAGATATTCTTTAGAATGTTTTATTGCCTCATGCGGAGAAAAAATGCCGTTAAAGTGGATATACCAACACGATAACTACCCGAAACACACTGTTAAATGTGCGAAAGATTGGTTTCTTTATACCACGGTAGTAGTTCGGAAGTGCTGTGGGAAATTGTGAATCGAATGTGCAGAAACAAGATCTTCCAAAACATTTCAAGTAATTTTATTCAGTCCATGCTTCGCATATGTACAGTAGTGTTGAAAAGTAAAGGTTGTTGAATTAATTACTATAGTACTTTACTAAGTACTTAGGAGAGGAAAAAGAAACGTTTCAACTATGGATTCCAAATGTGCTTATATAGTATTTTATCGCTTCAATTTTTTGTACTTTTTCTTCAAGAAGACATTTGAGTCGTTTATTTTGAAAGTGGCCTAAGTCCATTTCGGAGCAAAAGTAATGTCATAATATGAATTGGCTGGCAATTTGTTCAGAACGAATAAAATTGAATTCTGTCTTTACAGAAACAGAGAGTTACAATACACTGTATAACAATTTTAGGTTTTTTTTTGTTAATGATTAACGCTGTTCTGCTCCCAATATAATTTTTTCTCAAAAAATATCCTTTAAAACTTTTCCATGATCTAAATGCATGTTATTACACATAGAACGTTAGAAGATTTTTCGTCAGAGAAATTTCATTTTATTTGCTAGATATATAACACCATCCGACACGATTTTGCACTACTGAAAAAACCAATAAATTCTGAAAATATAGCTTAAAATAAGTTATACGTGTCTTTGCGATTTTCTGGATCAGGTCGATTTTTTTAATCGGTCCTTGAAGTTTTCTATACATGCTCAACACACTACGCTTTACAATTTTTACATCTGAGGTAAATCATGTGTTCTAAAATGTTATGCAGAATATTAAGAGGAATATTTTTGTAGAAAACTTTAACCCTCAACATCCCCCACAAATGGGTAATTTTTGACCATTTCTCAAAAAGGTACAAAAATTACCCCTTAAACGGAGGAATAATGGATCGATATGTACCACAGAAATATTTGTTATATATATAGATTTTTTGGCCTTCGCGGTGAAGTTTCGACTTTTTAGTGTTCGGCAACTATTAATGAAATTTTATAGTAAATAATTATGCGGTACATTTCGATCCATTATTGCCCCGTTTAAGGAGTAATTTTTGTACCTTTTTGAAAAATGGTCAAAAATTACCCACTTGTGGGGAATGTAGAGGGTTAAAGTTTTCTACAAAAATATCGCCCTTAACATCCTCCATAAGTCTTTAGAGACTTGATACACCTCAGATGTAAGGATAGTATATTTTAAGTGTGTCGCCTCAACAAATGTAAAGAAAACTTCAAAGACCGATTAAAAAAATATTTCGACCTGATATAGAATAATTGGAAGACACGTATAAATTATTTTTAGCCATATTTTCAGAATATAATTGTTTTTTTTCAGTTGTGACTGTATTCCCTTCTCAAAAACAAAACTTTAGAGAACTGTGCTAACAATCTATTCGAGATTGATCAGAGGAATAATGCAAGCTCACCACAACTTTTCTGCACATTTACCCTATGAAAAAAATAATTGTTACAGCCGCACTAAAATCTAAGCTGCCTGCAGAAATACAAAAACAAAAAACAATTAGAAACTTTGAAGATTACGCGCGTAAATTGTATACGAGTATTTGTAATGAGTACCGAAAATGTTGATGCTGCTCTGCTCTGCTGCTGCTGCTGATATCGGAAACTGCTACAGGAAGCAAGCACACATACATCTACACACAAATATTGCTGTTGCAGCTGTAGACAGCCTACGCATTTTCACAATACAAACCAAAAATTGTGCGTGCACATATAGTTGTGTGTGTGTGTTTGTACGTCTATGTAGGATTTGTATTTAAGAAGGGGAGATGGTAAAAAATTCATCCCCATCATGTACTCACACCGTGTGACATACCTTGCAGCGTAGCAGCAACCAACAACACGAACAGCTACAATAATAACAGCAGCAGCAGCAACATTAACTATAACAAACAACAACAACAGCAACAACAATCAGAATTAGAATCACTGAAATTTGAAGATTTTGTCTCAGTGCCCTAATTAATTTTACGTTCCATGGAAAATCATTGTTTTTGTCTACTTTAATGCTTTTGTTGTTGCCGCCACTGCCGCTGCTGTTGTTGGTGCTGTTATTGTTGATGACTATAACGATGATGATGATGATGATGTTGCTGTTGGGAATGTATCAACTCTCACTTGGGGTGTTTACCGTGTCCACGTACATGGCTTTTGCCAATAGCTGGAAATTGAAATACAACTTGTCACCAAATTTAAATGAAATTGATCACAGTCGAAAAGTTTAGAGAGTGATATGTCACTGCAGTATAATGGGTGATTTGAAAAATGTATCAGAAACTTAATGGCTTCGAGCATTAAATACTAAATCGTATGCCTCTTATTATACTGTTTGCTTTTTAAGAATTCAAAATTTGGCTTGCGTTGCAATCAAAACCTCATATAATAATTTGTACCGCTTTAAATGCCCTTTTGATAGTTGTTCATTGAAGATGTTCGGGATATTCATATCTTTGCCTAGTTGTCCGACTTTGTCGGAGTGTCATATCCTTCCTTAGAGTCCAACAACGAATATGCAGCCACGCTTTTTTTGTAAATGGTTATCCGACAAAACCCTGCCTTCAATTGAGTATCGTGTTTTGTACTTCGATCTTATTAGGTTTTTTCCCGGCCACAGATGTTTTTAATGGAACACAAAGCAGATAATCTTAGCTATTTTACCAATAAAAAAACCTCAAGTGCCAAGGTTTCGATTTTTCGGCGCACAGATATACATGTTTTGGAAAAAACAGAAGGAGTTCTCCTATAACAATAAAATTTCACATTTCCAAAAATGGGCATGACAAGTGAAGGGACACGCCTTCTTCCCATAGCAATGAAATGTTGCATGCTTAATAATATGTAGCTACTTAATAAAGAAATATTCTGAAAATAGGCGTGATACGTCAACGGTCACGCCTACCTCCTATAAAAAATGAAATAAAATTCTTTATCACTAAAGGTATGCAACACATTACTTCCATAGGTATACATCACATATACAACTGGTTGTATTGAAAACTCGCATTGAAAATTGATAAATTGAATGATTTGCATGCAATATGTCGAACTTTTTTTGACTTAAATTGAAAGATTGGATATTCACCTTTAATATTTTATAGTAAGAAAATATAGAAAGACGTAGACGTTAAAAACATAGTAATTTTCTGAGGAACCTTGCAAAAAAGTTTTACAATTATTTTGTTCCGTAAAACGTGTAAATGCCTCAAAAATCTCATAAATTCGTAAGAGCTGTCAAAACCAATATGAATTTCCTTAAAACGTGCAACGTACTTAGTGATGTGCAAACCAAGACCAAAACCATAGCACTCTTGATCTCGATCTGGGACATTAAGTTTTAGTCTTGGTTTTAATATTGAGACTTGGTCTTTTTTTTTTTTGGGTTAAGAGCTACTCCAATAGCTTTTGGAATCTCCAAAAGGTTGGTCTTGATCTTGGGCATTAAGTCTTGGTCTTGACATTAAGTCTTATGTCCCATACAGATGACAACTTAAATCTAGATTATAACGTAATAATTTGAATCTTTTTATTGCATGATTTTAGGCATTTTTTAAACACATATTTCATAGACATTGACTAAAAGAAAATTTCCCAATTCAGGGTCCAACAAATTCTAGTTAGCTTTTTTTATGCTTAACTCACTATTAATCTTGATTTTGATGTTTTAGAATTTTTTGCCCCTGAATTGGAAAATTTTCTTTTAGTCAATGTCTATTAAATATGTGTTTAAAAAATGCCTAAAGTCATGCAGTAAAAGGTTTCACATTATTGCGTCTATAATTTAGATAAGTGCTGTCGTCTGTCTGGGGCATTAGTCTTGATCTTGGGCTTGAAGAAATTTCTGTAGATTGTTGAATATTCAAAATTTCTAAACCTTATTTTCACAAAGCAGTTTTCGAATTGAAAGTAGATTTTATGCTTGAAAGGGGCGTGACACACCTAGTATATAAAGGGTGATCCAGTACGAGGTCCCTTTTCCAACTGGGTTGTTTTGACAGATGTTATGTGTCAAATGGCTTGTCCATATGACGTTTGTGTTCAGTATTCAAGGTTTATTAATTGTGTAAACTTACTTCCAAAATCAGTCATCAGAGAATGTTATAGAGTTCTGCAACATCATATTGGTCGTTATGAGCGTCCAACTGAGCGCAATATTCGTAACACCTTCACCAGATTACACTATTGGACATTCATCATTCAACCAGAGTGCATAGAGCCCGTAATTTAGAGAATATTGCTGCAGTAGCAGAGAGAGTTCGTGAAAACCGTGAACAATCCATTCGTCGCCGATTTCAGGCTTTGGGCATCTCTTATGGATCATTGTGGCGTATCTTGAGGCGTGATCTTAGTCAGAAGGCCTATAAAATGCAGCTCGTACAAGAATTGAAGCCGGTTGATTTTGGTGTACGTTTTAATTTCGGTTCATGGGCCTTACAACAACTTCAAATTGATACATTATTTTATCGAAAAATTGTGTTTAGCGACGAAGCTCATTTCGGGTTGAACGGCTGCGTTGACAAGCTAAATTGCCATATTTGGTACAATGAACAACCAGAAGCAATCCAAGAGTTTCCAATGTATCCCGATAAATGTACTGTTTAGTGTGGTTTATGGGAAGGAGGCATCATAGGACCTTATTTCTTCAAAAATGTGGATGCAGCCAGTGTTACGGTCAATAATAATAATATCCTGAATTTTAGGCAACCGACCTCTGGTTTCAACAGGATGGCGCAACATGCCATACAGATGGAGCAACAATCGCTTTATTGAGGGAAACGTTCGATAAAAATATCTTCTCAAGAAATGCTCTTGTTAATTGGCCACCAAGATCATGTGATTTGACGCCATTGGATTACTTTCTTTGGGGATATGTTAAATCACTTGATTATGTCGACAATCTCGAAACTTTTGACGCTTTGGAAATCAACATAACTCGTGTCTTTCAAGGATTACCGGTCGATATGCTCGAAAGAGTTGTCGAAAATTGGACCCACAGAATAAACCATTTAAGAGCTAGTCGTGGGCAACATTTGAACGAAATAATTTTTAAGCATTGAGTTGTAGGAACCGAAATATCATTCCAAATAAAGATTTGCATCAATACATTGATTTTTATGAATTTTATTTAGAAAACAAAGTAGTAAGCTCTTATTGGATCACCGTTTATAAATTACAAAGACTGTAAAGCAGTTTCGTTTTTTATGATCATCGTGACCAAGACCAAAACCATAGCAGTCTTGATATTGGTTTTGGTCTCGAAAAATTACCAAGGCCAAGACTAATTTTGCTCATCACTTAACATATTGAAGGAAGCTGTTTTTCTCAATGTAACTGTTTTTTGGAGTCTTGGATTATCTTGCCATCTTCGATTTTGAACCCATGAGTGAACCATAGCTGTGAGCCCTGTTTTATATTTATATCATTCTTTCTTCTAATCCTCTATTGATTTAACTTCTTCATTTTTCTTTTTGCTTTCAAACAGGTTTAATAGTTGGTAGGATAGAAAATAATAATTCTTTTGCATAAGAGCATAATTGTTAAGAGTAAGTCTTGCATAGCTTTAGGCATAATTTGATGAAACTAAGTATAATCGTTAGTTTGTACAAACAAAATGGATTTCTGAGATACTTAAGTTTTAAGTTGTTGTATTTTAT
The DNA here is from genome assembly GCA_951812925.1 of Calliopum simillimum. Taxonomy (NCBI): domain Eukaryota; kingdom Metazoa; phylum Arthropoda; class Insecta; order Diptera; family Lauxaniidae; genus Calliopum; species Calliopum simillimum. The sequence goes on from OX638369.1 coordinate 20,741,128, forward strand.
AATCCTATGAACTACTTCGTATGCAAACAACATTTTGTAATATTTGTGTCTTAATAAAACGTTCTTTTCACTAAAATAACTCTTTTTTTTAAATTTCTTGGATCTATAAAAAACCTAAACTTTTTTCGGGAGTTTTCGATTTTTGAAGATATTTTTTTTTGGCATATCTACATTTGGTACTCGACTTCTTTCTGCGGAATTCTCAGCAAAGGCGTCCAACCATCTAAATTATTTCTCCAAAGTTCCGTAAAACACAAAATTCCGATGAAAGACTTGTGGTTAGAAACACTGTCATAATAAAATGATTCGTAATAAATGTCATACAGACATATGTATGTTATGTCCAACCAATAAATCTGCATCAAGAATTTCATGATAAATGCTCTTGGGTTTCTTTCGTCTCTTCCTTGTATAACTTCTAAAAATTTTCCACGAAAAATGTTTTTTAATATTATATGACATATTTATAGGCAACAATTGGCATTAAAGCCCACTAGTTTGAGGACTACAATTGCTGTTGTTGCTGCAATTGCCATAGTAATGCTAATGGATGTGTCCAAAGTGTCCATCAAAAAAAAGAAGAAAAAAAAAAGCTTTAGAATATTTCATCCATATATTGTTCCAAAGATAAACCAGGCATAGCATAACATCAACAACAGCAGCATCAACATCAACATCATCATCATCATCGCCTTGGATACAGGGTGGAAATTATGCAAATGAGTTGGTGATTTTTAGATTGTTTATGCTCTGCTTCTATACATGTAGTTGGTGATGTTGTTGTTGTTGGTACTTTTACTTTTTTTGTTTTTATTGTTTTCTTTATGTTTTGTTTTGGTATTGTTTTACTTTTTGTTTTGGTTCGGAAAAATTCCCTTGACGCATAAGAATCTTTGCTGTTCTGTTCACAGTTTACCGAATGAAGATCGAAGACCGGCAAAAATTTACATTTTTTTTCTTCTTCTTCTTTTTCTTTATTTGGGTTGCAGTGAAATTGAGTGCAAAAGTGGGTAAATGTTTCGCGAGCTCGTTAAATATTATTGTTGCGGTGGGGGATGAGAGTAATTGAAGCGGGGACGAGGAATTTTTAAAATTTGTTGGTATTGTTTTATAGGTCAAAAGCAAATGTACATATGTGTATGTGTTAGCATGTTAAATTAAGCGTTGTTGTAAATTAAGTTGTGTCCTAAAGGGATAATAGGACATTATGTTAATTTGGTATTTAAAATTTTTGGATGGATATTTGGGAAGAGTGTCCCATAACTCACGCAAGATTTGAATTTGATGCGATTTGTGTGGTAAATTGTTGTCAGCCAAATTAGAAAACAACTTAACAGCTGAGAGTTTGAAGTTAAAAAAACTGTATTTACAGAGGCGATTTAACTCTGCATCAACGGAACATAGCCATATTTATGCAAAACGGTCATTGAAAATTTTGAGAAAAGAGTGCGTTTGTGTCAGCTACTGTCAGAACTGTGGAGGTCAACTGCCCAATGTGTTACTTCATACCTTATAACTTTATTTTAAGTTCTTTATGTTTCATTAAAAAAAGATACAATTCAAAAAGAAAAGTATGTTTTTTATATCATTCAAATCTTGCGTGAGTTATGGGACACCTTTTAATAGTGCATAAGTGTTAGAGGTTTGCTTAAAAAACCATTGAATTTTTGAATTGTAGGCAGGAATTTAAAATGTTCAATTTAATTCATTCACATACAATCAAAATTCTTTAATTTCAATAATAGCTTTTTGATATATCCAGTCAGATTTGTCTTGATATAGAGCATTTTGACCTTTGAACTATTGTGTAAGTTGTCCCTCCGCATATAATGCATATATTTTCAAACATTTGTACTTAAATTATAAAAATAAATTTACCATTTTTGAAATCTATAAAATTTTCTTCGTTCTACATAGCATTGAATTCTGATAAAGCCTATAACTATGTGAACATACTAAATACTTTTACACACGCATACAAACGCGCACAATTTCAAAAGGAAGTCAAACAAGTGAAGAGAACACGAACGACGGCAGCAGCAGCAACAGCAGCAGCACTGCAAATGATTGCGTGCAAATCGATGCCGCAGAACGCAGGAAGTACGTGGAGGTGAGTGAAAATGAAATGTATGCGGGGCTGGGGACGGGGGGTTGGCAACAACGATAACATTAACAATGATAGCGCTGGAAATGCTGGCAGCAATTTAAGTTGAAGCAATGAAAACAACAACAACAACAAGTATCGAGAACATACAAATTTTATACTGCGTTATGTGATCCCGATCATCCCTTTTGGCCAGCATTGTATGCACACGCACTAACGCAGCACCAATACCATCAATGATAATGTTGCTTCTTAACCCAACGTAAGCTTGATGTCCTTAAATTGTTGGCACAAAACAAGCCCAATATATCAAGAATGTTGAACTTGCTGTAGAAGCGCCTGTAACTATGCAATTGAAAATAATAACAGCGGTCTGCAAATTTACAACTCTTTTTTCCATTCTCAAAATTTTCAGCAGATGATGGAAGCTTTGGGGTTTCCTATTTACGAATTTGAAGGTTTTTTTTCTATCACATCAGGATACCGAGTTATCTTTGCTTTAAATTGCTGAAAGCGTTGTATTTAGTCATATAGCGAACTTCCAGTAGGACTTGCACTATCCAGGCACTGCTTTACTCTAAGTGATTCTAAAATGGAAAACCATTGGAGCAATAAGGAATGTGCATAATAGTTCGTACTACTTTATTTCTAGAAAATTTTACTAGCATTCAAATATAGTACATCGACGGCTTATATTCAATACACTCTATCTACAAAAACACAATTTTTCAGGAGAGCAAAAAAACTGTTTTATCCGCTATTTTTTATAGTGTTAATCAAAAGAAGTACTACGATATTAATTAAAAAGAGCCACTAGATCCTTCAAATAAAAAAATTAAAAAAAATCTTAGTTATTCGCCTTATTATAGCAGATAGAGGATATTGCAATTCAAATATAATATAAAATGCGTGTTCAAACAAGCAGATAGAGCCTATTGCTCCAGTTAATGATGAGCAAAATTAGTCTTGATCTTGATTCTTGGTCTTGGTCTCGGTATTAGACCAAGACGCTGGTATCATTGCTAGACCAAGACTTCTGTGGTCTTGGTCTTGCTCAGGATTATCATCAAGACCAAGACTGCTTTTTAGTCTTTCGAATTTATAGTTAATAGGTGTGTCACGCTCGTTTAAGCATAAAATCATTTCTCAATTCGAAATTTGGCATCTTTGAGACCAAGACTTAATCACCAAGACACAATATGCAAGACCAAGACCAAGACTGCTATGATCTTGGTCTTGGTCATGGTTTGCTCACCACTAATCCCAGTCCACCATAAACTGCTATAAAAAACTAGGGCGCAAGACTATGGCGGGGCGGGGAGTAGGGAATAAAGACCCTTGCTCCTGGGTACATCTACTTTCTACTAACTTGGTGTACTTTATATAAAAATCAGAGCTCAGATTTCAGTTCTCATGTTTTGCATTCACAAGTCCGTCTGGATACCGCTCTAATACCCAGTTTCTTTTGATTCATATATACAATTGAGGAGTGGCCTTACCAAAGGGTCTAAGTACCATTTCGACGCAAAAGTAATCTCATACATATTATGTGCCATAATTATCAGTTATTTGACAGGTATAATTTTTTTAACATAATGCCATCAATTCCACGCCATCGAGTCAATTTTTCGTGAAAACAGAAAACAATTATTATCATTTCTAACAAAATGTCACCCGATTCATATTATGACACAACTTTTGCCTCGAAATGGTACCTAGGCCCTTTGGTGCGGACACTCCTCAATTGTATTAATTTTCAAATCAAGTTTAACCGATCGCGCCCATTTTTGATCACAGATAGCCTAGTAATATTGCTTTCATCTGTACCAAATTTCATGCGTCTAGCCTTATCTGTTCGTTTACAGAAGGGCCAATCACGACTCAGCAGGGCTATCAAGGTTCAACATTCAAAACTGAAAAAATCAAGAAAATTTATTTTCGCCATTTAGAGCCGATTGACGACCGTTTGTCATGACCTTGTATATAACGGCCACCGATTGCTGTAGATAGTGAATTTCTTTAAATGGAAAAATGTAGCTCTGGAAGCAAATTTTTCGTTTAGAATTAATATCATAGATGCCATTTGTCTCAATGAAGGTTTTACCATCAAAAACTTATTTTCGTGAAAATTGTAGATAGAGGGTATTGAATATAAGCCGTCGGACCTTTTACCTTACTGTTTTCGTCATATCAGAATTTTCGAATAACCTTACAGTATAGTGATTTGACTTACACCGCAGTACTTATTTTGAAAATTTTGCTTATACAGAAGGTACCACGACCTCTTATCCAAATTTCCATGCATAGCTTTTGCTCAGATCTTGTACTTACTGTTCTCAATGTCTGAGTGAAATTTAGTTGGATTATCTCAAAAAACGTTTTCTATATAGCATTTTGAAGCTTTCGCCCTCCTGTCCGAGTTCTCCTAGTTTTTGCTCAGAGCTTGCATTTACTCTTCTTAGTGTCTGAGTGAAATTTAGCTGGAGTATCTCAAAAAACTTTTGCAGTATAGCATTTTGAAATTTTTGCTTAGATGGGAGGTGCCACGCCCTCTTATTCGAATTCACATATCTTTTGTTCAGATCTTGCACTTAGAGTTCTCAGTGTCTGAGTAAAATTTTATTAGATAAGCTCAAAAAACTTTTTCAGAAAAGCACTTTGAACCTTTTGTTTATATCGGAGGTGCCACGCCCTCTTGTCTGAGTTCGCCTTGTTTTTACTCAGAGCTTGCATTAACTCTTCTTAGTGTCTGAGTGACATTTAGTTGGAGCATCTCAAAAAACATTTTCAGCATAGCATTTTGAAACTTTTGCTTAGATGGGAGGTGCCACGCCCTCTTGTCTGAGTTCGATTAGTTTTTGCTCTGAGCTTGCGCTTACCGTACCTATTATTTATGTGTATTTTGATTGCATTGTCGTGAAAAATAATCCGAAAGTTTCATTTTGAATATATTTTTTGTATGGGCAATAGGTGTGTCCGTTGTTTGATTTCGCTCATTCTCAATCAGTATAGCTGACTTTTACAACGGAGGCAATGTGCCAAATTTTATCTAATTATCTTGCTCCCAAAAAATATCAAAAAGATTTCAACGGCCTGTTAGACATCCGGACAGATAGATAATATGGCCATATCGATTCAGGAGATGACGCTGACCAAGAATACATATACTTTTCTAAACTCAACACGCCTCCTTCTCTACATTACAATCGGGAGGACAAAGTGAATATACCCTGGGTGTAGGGTTTAAAAATAAACGAACCATACAAGAACTATTATATTCAAACAAAAAAAAAAAACTAGTAAGGGTGTAACATTTGGCCTGGCCAAACAATAAATACCCTACACTGCAGTGTTTTGAAAATTTTGCTTATATGGGAGGTGCCACGTCCTCTTGTCTGATTTCACCTAGTTCTTGTTGAGAGCTTGCATTTATAGTTCTAAGTGTCTGAGTAAAATTTAGTTTGATTATCTCAAAAAACGCTTTTAGTAAAGCGTTTAAAAGATTTTGCTTGTATAGAAGATGCCACGCCCTCTTGTTCGAATCCGCCCAGTTTTTGCTCAGAGCTTGCGCTAATAATTCGTAGTATTTAAGTGTATTTTGGTTGAATTGTTGTGAAAAATACTCCTAAAGTTGCATTTCACTCATTTTCAATCCCACGACCTAACTTTTACAACAAAGCCAACGCATCAAATTTCATTGAATTATCATGGTTAGTTTTCATGCCAGACAAACGGACATGGCTATAACGATACAGGAGGTGACGCTGATCAAGAATATATATACTTTTCTATATCTGGCACGCCTCCTTCTCTGCGTTGCAAACGGAAGGACAAAGTGAATATACCCTGGGTGCTGGGTATAAAAACAAAAAAAAAAACGAACTTACCTCACTTGGATTTGAACCAGAGTCCTTCCGCGTGATAGATAGAAGAATATTGTTAGACCTCTCCACCACTAATCTATACGATGAAGAGATATCAAATTTGTATATTAAGCATATGTCTGATGAAACATAAATGTTTTTGCTGGAATTATAAAGTCAAAATGGTTAAGTAAGGTAATTTTCAGTTTCGTACTGCTACATTCGCTTTATCCAAAAATTTCAACTAAGCCTAAAATGGTACAATTTGCAGTTTAAATGGGTTAAGGATGTAGCAACGGAAGGTAGCCTGGCGTTTTTTTTCTAAAGTAATAGAAAAAATAGCAGCGCTCCACATTGATTTGGGGTTGAGTTACCAGCATACCATTTTACAAGAAGGCATAGACCAAAAATTCAAAAGAAAAAAAAAAAAAAATGAAAACTTAAATTCTATAACGACAAAAAACTTTGGCCACCAACGCATCGTACGTACTAAACTTTGATGTGATGTTTTCGGAAGGAAAAAAATTTTTAAAGTGGCAGAGAGGTAATTTTCGGGCTATTTTTTATTTGTCGATTCAAGTACCTAAACATTTTTTTTTTCTAAGCGTGCACACATTTATAGGGATGCACGACGACCATGACCAAAAACCAACGCTATAGAGAGGTTGGTTGATATGTTGCCCGCCAAAAGTATGGCCTGACATGCTGCTGTTGTTGATGATAATGACGGTAGCTGCTGCTGCTGCTGATACTGCCACTGTTGATGATGATGATGAAAGGCCACAACACATGCGAACTAAAGTTTTCAATGTGCTTCACTTTTCATGTGTATGTATGTGTGCTTGTGTTGGTATTTTATAGCATACCTTGGTAACAATTTAACAAGTGGGCTATAATTTTATAGCACATATTTACAATGTGAAAGGTGGTGCAAAAAGTTGTTTTCTTTGGTAAACTATAAAAACATTAAATAGAGCCAATAAAATACAGTGCAAAAAATTGAGGGGAAACTAATCTGAATTTAATCTCAATAAGTTTTTCAGTAATTCATGGTCGCTGATTTCGAATCTGGTAACCATGTTTTCCTATCCGGTTTTAGATCCGAAGTATCTTTGATTTAAGGTGCAGAAAACGCAAAAATTTAAATACAGTAGTTCCTGGATATAAGCCATATGACTGAAAATAGCGTTTTCTGCACTTTAAATTAAAAACGGTCACCAGATTCGGAATCAGCGACCTTGTATTAGCCAAAAGAGTTATCGAAATCAAATTCAGATTTTTGTGTTGCACAGTGTAATCAGAAAAGAAAAGAAAAGAAAAGAAAAGAAAAGAAAAGAAAAGAAAAGAAAAGAAAAGAAAAGAAAAGAAAAGAAAAGAAAAGAAAAGAAAAGAAAAGAAAAGAAAAGAAAAGAAAAGAAAAGAAAAGAAAAGAAAAGAAAAGAAAAGAAAAGAAAAGAAAAGAAAAGAAAAGAAAAGAAAAGAAAAGAAAAGAAAAGAAAAGAAAAGAAAAGAAAAGAAAAGAAAAGAAAAGAAAAGAAAAGAAAAGAAAAGAAAAGAAAAGAAAAGAATTGAATTGCAATGAATTGAAATGAATTGAAATGAATTGAAATGAATTGAAATGAATTGAAATGAATTGAAATGAATTGAAATGAATTGAAATGAATTGAAATGAATTGAAATGAATTGAAATGAATTGAAATGAATTGAAATTAATTGAAATTAATTGAAATGGATTGAAATGAACTCAAATAAAACGAAATGAATTGAAATGGATTGAAATCTTTTTTACTCTATCCGCATTATATTAATTTTTCGCAACACCCCAATTTACACCAAAATACTGGTTGCCACAGCTACTGAAGTGTATTTTTTTCCGCTTCTTCCGTTCCTAGGAGCATGTGGTTGAATGTGCGTGTGCTGCTGCTGTTGCTATTGCGTGGGGTTAGGAAAGTTCTAACAAGTTTTCCTGATTTGTTGTTGTTGTTGTATTTGCACCCGCATACCTTTTCGTTGTTGGCCAAAAATATTTTAGGCGCATTTTATCGTTTTGCCAAGTTTTGAAGTGGACATACATACATAAGAGTTGGGTGGTGGGTGGAGAACAAAAGGAGAAGAAACATTGAGGAACTATTTCGGTAGGTTGGAGGGTTTGAGTTACGAGTCATTCGTTAGTTTGTGATAGCAGAGGGTTGGATGGATGTTGAGTGCTGAAGTATTTTACCTTACAGTTGCACATGGTAGGGCACTTTGTACACTGACTGCTGGCTGATTGTGTGTTGCAGGTGTACAAACGAATTTTACTTTCATACAACAAAAAAAGTAGGCATTTTTTAATATCTTTCAAGTATGTACTCGTACATTGTGGACTTTGGGAACCTAGATACATAACGTATTTCAAAATTTATTTAAAAGTTCAAGTTTCTAGAAAGTTTTGCTTGCAACCATTCGTTTTAAAGATAAATATTTTGGAGTTTTTATTAAACTTATAATACCATAATATTAATCCAATTGCAAAAACGCTGATGTCACCCGTTTTTTTTTTTTCTGCTTTAAAAATAGCACTCGCAGCAAACCGCACCGCATCACTTGAGCTGAGCCGAGCCGCAATTTCGCACATCAACAGCAGAATACGCATTTAATAACGTCGTGCCGCATTATATGCAGGAGGCTTCTTCTTTAAGCCGTACACTTAGTCCTTAGGGTCGAAAGTAATTTTCGGTGCTTTGTTTTTTTTTTTTTCTCTCTTTTCGTTTTTGGTAGTCTGTCTCAACCTTGATGTCATCTCTGTGAGGTGCGTTCGTGCGGATTTTCAACTGCTACGCATTGAGACCAAAACGAAAGAAATTCATTCACGCACCAAAATGTGTGGTAAGCGACGACAAAGTCATTGGGCTTGTGGTGAAGCTGTTGGAAAATGTAAGGAAAATGCGCCTTAAAGATATTTGGTGCCACTGTTGGCATTACTTGTTGTTGGAGTATACTCTGATGATTATTGCACGTTTCTATTGTGCAAACATGACAGAAATGCGTGCTGACTGGCGGCGTGCTATGCTTAGCTGTAGCTGTATCGCATTTGTCGCACGAAAGTAGCACTTGAAAATAGTTAAGATTTACCTCTACTGAATTTAAAATATATGTAGCACCTACTCGTTTTAAGTATTTTCATGATCTGAGTTAACTTTTTTTACAATATGCTAAACCATTTTTTAACTATACAAATAACATCTAAAACAGACATGCCTCAACTAGATTAAAAATTCAAAAATTTTCCACGTTGATAAAAAGAAGAGTAGAACGGGGTAATGTCGTGCAGGGGGTAATGTCGTGCACTGGCTGTTTTAGCCCAAAGAATTGAATGATTTACCAACTGTTTGTAAGGCAGGGACCTGCTGACCTACTGAGCTTATGCATATAATACTAGCAATTTTCACCAGTTCGTCTCTACAGAGTAATCTTTTTTTCAAAACGCACGCTTTCGGGACGATAAAAGTGTTTTTTCATCGGGTCAGAAAAATAATTTTCCTTGCCGGAAAATATACCAGGTAAGTGTTTTCTAAAACGAAATATCCTGCCAAAGAAAAGAAGTATTTGGTTTTCGAAAAAATTGTGGGCTTCACCGAGTTATCGAAGTTGACCTTTAAAACGACCATTGGGGTAATGTCGTGCACATTCACTTACACAAACACAATTTCTCGCTACACAAATGTTGCTACACATGGATGTAACCAATGAAGTTATCTTTCGATCGGATGCTTACTCGTTGCATTCGCTTGAGATGTACGGCTTTACGAGCATGTCAAAGTTGAGTGCACGACATTGCCCCGTTCTACTCTACACAACATATTATGTACTTCACACTAGTATAATAATGAATAAATACACAATAATGCCAAATCTCCACTAATAGAACCACTACCTATCATTTCTCACACATTTTGGTACCTTTACTATACTCGGAAAACAATGCACGACATTACCCCACAAATTTTGAGGGGGGTAATGTCGTGGACATTTTTTTTTCCTCACTTTCACAAACATAATTTCTCGCTACACAAATGTTGTTACACATGGATGTAACCAACGAAATTATCTTTCGATCGAATGCTTACTCGTCGCATTCGCTTGAGATGTACGGCTTTACGAGCATGTCAAAGTTGAGTGCACGACATTGCCCCGTTCTACTCTATAAATTAAAAATATATAATTTTTGCGTCTATAATTATGGAAAATGGTTAAAAACTACACTAATCTCTCAGCCTTTTTTCATTAGCATTACATTGGTTTTGCATTGGCCCGCGTAATTTGATGATAATCATTTTTAGGCTCGCGAGCTTAAACCCGCTTGCGTATGTCTGATCTATAAGGAAAATGGTAAAGTTCAACAATTACTAACAATAATTACCATGCTCGTAACCATAAAATGCGTGCAAGCGTCGCATAGTGGTCTGTGAGAGTGCGCTAGCCGGCCAAAAGTCTAAAAATTATTATTATTATTATTGAACAAATTTAAAATAAAATACTTAACATATTTCAAGTATAAAAATACCAAGAAATAATACCTTTTTATTTTTTTTTTTTTTGCATCTTGGACTTGAAGAATTCAGAAAATGTAAATTTCTTCCAAAAATCTTTAAAAAATTTTTATAGTTGAAATAAGTATATCTTAGAAACTAAATGATCCTACCTTCTCAATAGGCTATTGATTATATAATTTTAAAAGAAAGTAAGACGTTAAATTAGAGGGTGGAAATCGAAGTGGGGGCATAGTGCCTCATATACAGTTTTTTCAATATATCTAGCGAACAAAGCAAGATTTCTATATTATTTTAAGGAAACTTTTTGTAGAAAATTAAATTTGCCATTGAAATAATTTATTTAAAAAATTTAAAAAAAATTGCTTATGCTTAAAAAAAAAATAAAAAAAATAAACAAAAATTTCAAATTCTTGTGTTATAACTATTTTAGGGCCAGAGATAGGTAAATTAGATAAAATTTTTCCTTACACTGACTTATCAAAACATTTCTTAGGTTAAAAGTTGACCGAAATATGGCCAATCTAGCATGGAAATTTTTGTTATGTGGTCGGAAAAATGGCTTTTACTCGAAACCAAGGCATGTTACGAAAAAAGTGTATAAACAAAAAAAAAAAAAAATGCTTAGAATCGTATAAGAAATACGTGAGAATTTTTTTCAGAACTTTTTGTAAATTTTTTGATATATTTTTTTTTTTGACCAATTTTGAAATATTATAAAATGTCCCCAAAAATTATGTAAAAAATCATATGTATTTCTTGGACGAGTCTAATTTTTGCCTGACACACTTTTTTTGTAAGAGGCCTTGGTTTTGAATAAAAATCCTTTTTTCGACCGTATAAACTAAATTTCTATGTTCGAATGGCCATATTTCGGTCAATTTTTATGTTAAGAAATTTTTTAATAAATCATATTTATATATATTAATATATATATAAATGAAGCAAATTTCATCTTTTTTATATACTCACTACTTCGTTACCTATCTCTGACCCTAAAAAAGTTATAGGCAGAGGAGTAAAAAGCACAAGAATTGAAAATTATTGCTTATTTTTTTTTCAACATTTTTAGCATAAGCAATTTTATTTTAAACTTTTTAAATAAACTATTAAACTATTCTCTACAAAAAGTTTTCTGAAAAAAATAATGAAATTTTGCTTTGTTCGTTAGATATAGGTATTGAAAAAACTGTAAAAAGTAAATTTTGGCCCCTCTATTTCCATTTCCATCCTCCAATTTAATAGCGCTCTGCAGTTTTTTCTTCTTAAATGACGCATTTATCGATTTCTGTAATAAATACCCGTAAACCTTTTTGGCATGCTTTTCAGGACCTAATCATAGTGAATTATATTTGATCTATTTATTTATAATTTTTTTTTTTGATTAAAAAAAGCAAATCCGGATCATCAAAAAAATCCCTAATTTTATATCCTAAATTTACGAAATTTTAACTCTGTAGACTACATCTTAAAAGTTTAATGGAGCTGCAACGACCGCATTTTGGTGTACAACGAGTTTTTCTTCAGCAACTTTACTGTATTCTTGCAACGCTTCCATTTCATAAGACCAATAATAGCAAAACTATTTAGGGTATAGCAATAAAATTCTATATCTGGGATGATCGCCTTAAGGACACACCCACGTCCCATATAGTCTTAAATTTGAAATCGTCATATCTTCGTGAATATTTAAAATACAACAATAATATTTCATATCTAAAGCAAAATAAGTAGCATCCAGCTATAAGTTAAAAATGGGCGTGATGGGATCAAGGACAAGCCCACCTTTCATAAAGCCAGAAATTTGATATCTCCATTACTTCGGAAATATCTCAATTACAACAATAATATTTGATATCTGAGATATAATCGGTAGGTAGCATCTAGCTCTTAATCGAAAATGAGAGACATCGGATCAAGAACACAGCCAACTTTCAGGGCTCTCATCACGTATGACGATATCGTTTTGACGTTACTTTAACATCACGTAACCAGCGATTTTAAGTATCCTCTGAACGATATCGTTTTGCTTGCTTTTTGTAGCAAGCAGCAGTCAAATTATATACTTAGTCTTGATAGGCGAGGAGCCGGTGATACTAAAAGTGCCGTCATCGCGGATTCTGAAATTTTTAACGCAAAATGGTAGTTTACACTAAGACGAATAAGAAAAGCTTAGTCAGCATGGTTGTAGCCTGGCAGAAATATTTTTAAATGATTTTTGAATTATTAAATTTTTGGAATGTTTTGCCGTCATCGCGGATTTTGATCAATCTTAATATTAATCGATGGTAAATTTCATAACCATTCAGAAAAAATCTGGCCGACCAAATTTTTTTTGCCGAAAATGACCGGCAGACCTATTTTAACGGTGCGACAGTGGGTACTTCCGGCAGTTTTTAAGCTTGCATACCAAGATATTTTTAAACTTGACATTAAAACACGTAAATTAAAAAAAAAAAAAAAAACTAATTTCCGTGATAACAGAGAAATTGTACCCACCATTAAAATAGGTCTGCCGGTCATTTTCGGCAAAAAAAATTGGTCGGCCGGATTTTTTCTGAATGGTTATGAAATTTACCATCGATTAATATTAAGATTGATCAAAATCCGCGATGACGGCAAAACATTCCAAAAATTTAATAATTCAAAAATCATTTAAAAATATTTCTGCCAGGCTACAACCATGCTGACTAAGCTTTTCTTATTCGTCTTAGTGTAAACTACCATTTTGCATTAAAAATTTCAGAATCCGCGATGACGGCACTTTTAGTATTGCCGGCTCCCGGACTATGACGATTGTTTTCAGACGATAGCTTATTTGCTAACTTCTTGCTATCGTCGCTCATAGTTTTTATGAAAATATTAATATTTTTGAAATGTTTCGCGCTCGGAATTTAATTATTTTTATAAATGATAATGAAAGTGAAGAAAAATTTAAATTGTGCCGACAACGAAGGATCCTCAGGGATAAATCTGATCCTTTATCTCTAGTGTATTAATAATATTTGATAATCGGCTATCGAAGGATGCATTTATGTATATATTGGAGACAATAAATCTTGATAGTGGTTGTCGGTCAACACATATTCTTTTAAGGTTATGTTCAACCTTGGAAATTCTTGGCAGCGGGGGCTACCAATGGTTGACCGGAATTGATTTTGGCATCTCTGTTGGCCAAAGTACACTATCGGGAATTGTCTCTGATACCACGAAGGTGCTGGAAGCAATGTGGATACAATGGGTGACAGGAAGAGAAGATAATAGAGAGGAGACAGTGGTTTTAAAGTGCATTTTTTTCCGTGATTTTTATTGCACTTGAAGCTCTATTCGGAGCATCAAGTAACAGTATCTTCCAACAGGACAACAATATAAAGCAAAAGTTCAAAATTAACAAGGAATGGTTACAATACCACACTCCTAAGAACCTTGGTTACGCCCTCAGTCCCAAGATCGTAACCCTAGTGAACATTTGTAGAAAAATGTTGTCAGAAAAATCAGAGAAAGGACCATTTCTATCAAGAAGAATCTAAAGCAGAATTTAGGGAATAATAGAGCAAAAACTCCCCTGATATTACGAAAAATCTGGTCACTTCTTTCGCTAGAAGACCAAGTGCGGTATTTAAGACTAAAGAAAAACAAATCAAAAATTAATCTGTAATATAAAGCTAGTTTTTTTAATTAAGTATATTAATATCTGTATACTTTTTTTGGCGCGTATAATCTGGTAATTTTTTAATTTTGGTGAATTCTTTCTGGTTGTGTTTTCGTTCTGTTTTATCTTTATGTTTAGTTCAACTCTCCATAAATTACTACTGAGTTATGCATTATTACTTTTTATTTAAAGTGGATTGCTTTGTTGCAATTAGATTTTGAAAATATGAAAGCAAAGTGTTTTCTTTATTTTAACGCTTACTGTATATATGACAAAAGTACTATTTTTAGTACTTTTTAGTACTTAATGAGGTTGCTAAAAACGTACCTTGGCATACTTTATAGATCTTTCAAGATATCTTTTATGAAAAGAAGGCAAAATTAGTTTTCGTATGAGTTCAAAATCAATATTGTCTCTCAAATAGTTTACGTGTTATAATTTTTTGAATCTGACTAAAAATATTGTCTATTTTGAAAATCTTTGACTTCTGAGCGGTCTAAGATTGACACAAGATACTTTTACAGACGGCAACAAATTTTTCGTTAAATACCTCGGTTTCCATTAGGGAAGCGATTAAGTATATTTTGCAGTACAATTCGAAACAGTAGGGAGACAACAAGCAACTTGTGAGATGTTATTGGATTTGATAGAAACTTTCCTAGAGAGTTTCCAGAGTATGCCAAATGGACTTTCGTTATATGTGATCCCCTTTGCCTCTTTAAGGCAAAAGAAATGTCCATAGATTTGAGATGAAACATCTTTGTTGCTGGCACTTTAAAGCGCATTAAAGTCAGCATTGGTAATTTCCAAATTTTCATACATTTTGGGGCCCCAATCAGTATCATACAGTGATTTATTTACGCATGACAAACATGTCGGTATAACCATTAAATTAATTGCAATTTATCGATTTTCAAATTGCAATATCATCGCATGCCAAACCCAAACAACTTCCAGCAACAACAACGACACCGACTACAATCCACCTTCGAGCGAGAGCACAGATTTTTTGTCATTGCTCCTGTTTTTTTTTTTTAAATATCACGATATACGCGAAATATGAATTGCAAAAAACATCAAATGCCATACGTACAACAGCTGCGAGGATGCTGCTGCTGGTATGTCCTGTGTGTCATTGAAAATACCAAAATTCACAATTCAAATGCCACAGCACGAGTCACAAGATAACCAACAGACACAAAATGTGGAGATGAGAACGCGATGAAACTGAATTGGTGTTGCTGTTGGTCAGCAGCATCACAAGTGGCAAATGGCCGAGATGGCCAACATGCAATAACAACAGC
The DNA here is from genome assembly GCA_951812925.1 of Calliopum simillimum. Taxonomy (NCBI): domain Eukaryota; kingdom Metazoa; phylum Arthropoda; class Insecta; order Diptera; family Lauxaniidae; genus Calliopum; species Calliopum simillimum. Next base: position 20,756,583 of record OX638369.1, read on the forward strand.
AAAAATAACTCTAAAGAAAAAAATAACCCCATCCCCCCCTCCATAAAAGCAAAAATGTAATTCCCATGCCAGTTAGAAAACGAAAAAAAAGAATCGAACTAAACAGAACCAACCGAAAGGATACGTAACGCGTGGGGGATACGCGCGCATAAACCATCTTTCGGAACGAGCTAACGAGCCTCGTAGCTATAATGAAAAATTTATTTATTTGTGTTTGTTTGGATGACGGCTGGCTGCGGCGTCTGTGCGTTTGTGTTCAAATGTAAAAACCATCAGATAGCGCCAGCCAGTCCAGTACTCCAAAGTGGATTTCAGTCTTTTTAGCAGCGCCAAAGAGTGCGTTATCTATGCCACACAACAGTAGCGCAGTAACAACAACAACAACAATAATGGTACGGGCGGCAGCTGACTGAGCATTTCAAACCACTCACTATAAGTCCTCGAGAGCATTACTATTTTCGCAAAAATCGCAAATGGTAGCGGGGGGAAATGTCATTCTAATAAAAGATATTTGGTATGAAATAAATTTTAACTTGTCCTGTTTTTCATGCAGCATTCAGCATTTGTAATATTTTGAAATAAAGGGTTTTTGCAATTTTTGGGATTGATCATTTATAAAGCCGAATTTTCATAATTTACAAGATGCATTACAGATGTATAGTGTTGTAGTTTTTTCAACTTTTTGTCTTAATCTAAATCGGGTACGAGAAGTCAGGATACGAATTGTTTATTTTAATAGGGTTTTTGTCTTAATTTTCAACTATACTGATTTTGAATAGCTCTCGATAACTTCTTTTGGTTTTTTGATTCCGTATCTGACAAGCGTTTATATACCCTACTCCTAGGGTATATTCAAGGTGGTTTTAAAAAAAAACTGGTCTAAATTTCCGAAAATTTGCCATGTCTCGAAAGCCATTACTCGGATTTAAAACTTTTGTACACAAATTTTCTGGCTAACTAAATATATACCTTTCATATGGCATCAATATTATTAAAATCTATCAAGGGGTTCCAATTTTCCAGTTCTGTTATCATAAAGTTATAGTCCGATCTTCCGATGGCTATACCTCCGTCAGTTTTGCGAATTTCGAAAAACGGAACTAAAAAAGGTTGTTCAAAATAGTTCCAGGAATTTTACATTATCCGGTGATTACCAACCACAATGTATATTCATGATCAGCGTCACCTCCTGCGTCGATATATCCATGTCCGTCTGTCTGTCCGTTGAAATCAGTTCGATATTTTTAGTTAACATGATAATTAAATTAAATTTAGTACACTGCCTTCGTTATCAAAGTTAATTTGCCTTATTGAAAATAAGCGAAATCGGTCAACGACACGCCTACCGCCATTACAAAACATACTTATATTCAAATGCAACTTTTTGAGTATTTTTCACGATAATGCAACCAAAATACACATAAATACTAAGGACGGAAGTGCAAGCTCTAGTTTCAAAGTTTCAAAAAGCTCAGCACTCAGCTACTAAGAACAGCAAATGCAAGATCCGAGCAAAAACCAAGCGAACTCAGAAAAGAGGGCGTGGCACCTCTCATATAAGCAAAATGCTTTACTGAAAGTGTTTTGAGTTACTCCAACCAAATTTCACTCAGACACTGAAAACAGTAAGTGCAAGATCTGAGCAAAAGCTATGTGAATTCTGAAAAGAGGTCGTGGCACCTCCTGTACAAGCAATGTTTTCAAAATACTGAAGCTTAGGGTATTTAATGTTTAACCATACCAAAGGTTTAAGAATTTTTACTAGTTTCTATTACGTTTGTGATCCGAGTAATCCTTGCTTTAAAGTGCAGAAAACGCTTTTTCCAGGCAGTAGTGTAATACAAAAAGCTCTTATCTTCCTCACTCCGTTAACTTTTCTGATTGAATCAAAGCTTTCCAAGATATCCATTGAAATAAATGTATCGTAAGTAACAATTCGTTACTCTATATAAAGAACAAAATAAAATTTCTATAAATGGAGTTGGGATACCTTTTCTTCCAAGATTTATTTCATCGATACAAAATTGTGTGTAGAGGCGTTTATGAAGTCGCTGATTTCGAACAAAATTGTGGGTCTAAAATGACGGACAATTTTCTCAAAAAAAAAAAGAAAAAATAATTGCATAATTGTTTTTAACGATTTTATGGGTTTCGGGAAAAAATTTAAAAGTTCTGCAGCTAGTAGTGAAATTTTATAGCAAATTTTTTTGTGGTATATGTAAGTATATTGATCCATTATTCCCCCGTTAAATGGGTAATTTTTTTACCTTTTTGAGAAATGGTCAAAAATTACCCATTTGTGGGGGTTGTAGAGGGTTAAAGTTTTCTACAGAAATATTCCCCTTTATATCCACCATAAGTCTTCAAAGGACATGATATTCGTCAGATGTAAGAATCGTGAAATTTAGTGAGTCGATTCAACACAAAAATGCGGTATATTTGTTTTTTTTTTTATGTACAGTGGATTAAAAAACTTCAAAAATCGATTAAAAAAAAATCTGACGTGCTGGAGAAAAACGACGAGACACGGCTATTTTTTTTTAACGTCTACTTTAAGAATTTTTTGGATTTCTTCATGTGTTTTTTTTTTGTGTCGAAACGTGTAAACGCTCATTCAATCAGGTTTTCTTATATGTCGAAAACCGAAAAAGTTAGCATCGCAGATTAAGCTCTTCAAGTTTGGTCAATCGATAAGGTTACGAAGCTTCTGGGCGGTGATAGAAAAGTCATAGCCGAAAAAAATTGCACCAGAGGAGGGCCTAAAATGTAACAGTTGAAGGCATCTAACGGAAAAAGTGTACATGGCATAAAATGCTTAGAATCGTCCAAGGAATACGGGTGAATTTTTATGGAATTTTTTTTAATTTTCTGAAAATTTTTTTAAAAAATGACGTTAAAAATATTTAAAAAAAAAAAAAATTCACACGTATTCCTTGGACGATTCTAAGCATTTTATGCCATGTGCACTTTTTTCGTAAGATGCCTCCCTATTGAGTAAAAAAAGCGTTTTGCCTTCCACGGGACTGCTGACCAGCCTTGTTCTAACGTTTAACTGACTGACCGACATGATTGTTTTATATATGTATTAAACAATCTGTATAACAATTTGCAACCTTTAGAAATTAATTTGATCGCCATCGTAATCATGACATGTTTGAGACTATATATCAGCCGCCTGTTCTACAGTTTGTTTGACTGACCGAAAGTGTCTGTGTGTACACAACTACTATAACCAACAGTAACAAAACCAGCTTTTAAGCACTGGCTCTCCGGCTATAACCTTATCGATTACACCCTATACGAGTATTGATATTGATCAAGATTATCGTTAGGTACTCTGATCATTTCCAAAAGTATATCAACACTTTCTTTGAACTTTATTCTTCATCTTCCGAACGACTGATGATGGTGCGTAGAATAACAAATTGAAATTTTATTGATTTATTTGATATCCTGCTGTTGCTCATCCCCTTAATCTACTGTGTTTGTTATTGTTGCTTTCACGTCGACACTGCTGCATTTTTGCTGTTGTTGTTGTAGTGTCTTTATCCTTTTTTAACATAATGTTGAATGTTTCATTGAATTTTATGCTGTGCCACAAAAATTGCTTTTGTTTTAATGAATTCCATTTACTTTCATTTTAATTTCTTCTGTGACGAGAGTACGAAGGATATGCTGCAAGCTGCGCGTAAAAGCAATTGCTTTTCCTGTGACAGCTTCTCCGCTGCCTAAGCTTGCTTGATTGTGTGTGTGTGCTTATATTGAGTCCTTTTTATGCAGCATACTGCGCGTAATAAATTTTAGTCTAATCATTAATTAGCAGTGACGACAGGATGAAAAAAAAAAAAAAAAAATCGAAAATAACTGAGATGACGAACATACGAATGTATGAAACTTGACATACAACATAAACATTAGCGTATCCTGCTGATGAGTGCGTGTACTTTAGAAGAGAATTCATTTCAAATTTGTTTGCAGCGTTATGTCTTTAGGCCAATTTTCATTTCTGGCAGCAAATTTTCGGCTTTATTTATTTTCAGCTGATGAGGATGACATTACAAGATGTCGCTACATTGCTGTGTATAAGCTCATATTTTCATGATCATTCTTATTTTTGAGAAGTTTTAAATTGAAGTTTTGTTTGCAAACATGTGAAGGTGATAGAGGAGGCCTAGACTAACAAAAAATTGCATTTGAGTGAGGGAGGGTCTAAAATGTACCTCTGAGAAGTTATTGGGTTTAAAGTGATTTTCTGAATTGTTTTAGAAAAAAAATTTTCTTGGGTCACCCTAGCGTTTAAGACAAAATTTTCTTAAAGGAAACTTTTAGCTTATTGTATGATCATTTTAAGAGTGTATTTGATTTATAGGGTTTAAAAAGATTTTGCAAAGTTCTGGACCTTAAAAATTGATATTTTAATGTTTTTTCCTTTTTTTTGACTTTGGCGACCATTTTAGTACGAAAAAAGTATCATTAACATATCTGTTTTTATATTTTCTGGGAATTTTTATTAAATTTCCTATAATTTGGTAGTACATTTGTTACACCAATATTTTAATATGTAGGAAAAAATACTTTTCTATGTTGCGCCCCATTTGATGTGTGCGCTATTTTTTACTTCGCTCAAACTAAAAAATTGGTATTAATGCACCAATAAATTAAAGGAAATTTAACGAGAACTCAAAAAAAAAATTATAAAAGGATATGTTAATAGGAATTTTTTCATACTAAAATGGTCACTAAAGTCAAAAAATAGGAAACCAAATTTAAAACATCAACTTTCAAGGTCCGGTACTTTGCGAAATCCTTTTAAACCCTGTAAATCAAATACACCCTTAGAAAGCTCATACAATTAACTACATATAAATATTTTCGAAAAATATTTTCTCTAAAATGTTAGGGTGATCCAAGAAAATTTTTTTTCTAAAACAAGTCAGAAAATCAGTTTAAACCTTATAACTCCTCAGGGGTACATTTAAATACATTTACATTGCCGACGAACTTAGATCCCTACAGTTCTAACTTACTGAAGGTAGTTCAGTTACTAAATTAGAAGTACTTAGTACCCGCCGGTTTGTAGGAGTATAGCTTTTTTTGATTTATATAAACTTTCACATAGATCTTTGAATTTGATTTCCTTATACATAAATATCGATGTATCTTAAAGAGGTAAGAGAAACGGACTGTCTTAGTTTAATTTCAGCAAAGAAGAAATTTCCTAAAAATAAACTTTTAATTATATTAATGACAAGAAATCTTAAACCTTTTCATATTATTTCGTACCAATTGTACATACAAAATCTATCTGAGTGCGTATGCTCTAAAAAACAAAGCAAAACCTACCAAATAAACCACACCTTAGCTAAGAAAAGGTACCTATCCTACTGTTGCTGCTGAACCACACTACTACGCTTTACGCTACACCTGACCTAAGCCCAACCCAAATTTTAGTTTCTTTTTTTTTTCGTTTCATCCAATTCAATACTTTTATTTATTTCATCCTGCAATACTGCGTTGATTACAACCAACGTTAATAGAAATAGTAGGGCGGCGGCGCATCAGGCGGAGTCCATCAAGGACAATGTAAAAAAAAACAACAGTGAATGCCAGTAGAATGGGCGACAGGTTTGATTAAACAAAATCAAATTCTGTCTAAATTTTGCTTTTATCGTTAGCACAGCATTCGAAAATGTTGGTTTTAAACAACAACAACAAAAGCAGTTTACTTCAAAAAACCAAAAACAAAAACCAAAAATGTCCTTTTGCCACAACTTTGATCTAATTAACGTCTTTTGAAGCGTATGCGTCCCAAATAAGGACGCACATTTACAAGAGACAGCAACAACAACAACAATGAGTGGAAAAAACTGCAAAGGGTTGTTGTTGTTTTTGTTGGTGGTATGCGTTGTGGCAGCAGCACCAGCAGCAGCGGTTGGAAAAGTATTTCCGTTTGACATACATTAGTGCACAATACTCGCACACTAATACGAAATTCATAAAAATACATATAAATGTATTCATGTCTACTACAATATACATAGTGCGTAACCCATTAGGAATGCGTGCGGCACTATCAAATGGAGACTTAGAATTTTTTATTTTCCAGACGGAAGGAACAGTGAGCTTTGTTATTCTAGAGGCACTCAAAGGTGACCATCTGTATTAACATAAAATGTAAAATGAATAATTCCCCTATGAAAATCCCCATGTATTCTCCTTTAAAATCCCCATAATTTATGATAATTATGGACTTTAAACACGGTCCGACATAGCTTTGCATACACTGTAGGTACAAAATAGTACATTTTTGCGTTAAATCAACCTAAAATAACGGAATTTGAGCCAGTATGTACCACAGAAATATTTGCCATAAAATTTCATCACTGGGCTAGAAGAGGTTAAAGTTCTCTACAGAAATATTCTACGGAAAATTTCCTTAGGGGTCAACAAAGGCGGGAAATGCTTAAAACTTAAGAAAAATATGTTAAAAATGTAATAAAGGGTGTTTTTTTAGAGGTATAGAACTTCGAATTAAAATAAAACACAAGAAAATCGTTTTAGTGTCCATCAATTTGGCTTTATTGGAAGGATAATTTTATGCCATTAATGTTTAAATATGATTTCGGGCATGTGGCCGCCGCGGCTGGCTCGAATAAAGCCAATTCTACTGGTCCAATTTTCAACCACTTTTTCGAGCATATGGGGCCGTATGTCGGCAATAACGCCACGAATGTTGGCTTCCAAGTCCCCTAACGTTTCTGGTTTGTTGGCGTAGACGAGCGACTTCACATATCCCCAAAGAAAATAATCCAATGGTGTCAAATCACACGATCTTGGTGGCCAATTGACAGGTCCATTCCGCGAAATTATGCGCTCATCGAATGTTTTCTTCAATAAATCGATTGTGACGTGCGCTGTGTGGCATGTAGCGCCGTCTTGTTGGAACCACAACTCATCCACATTCATGCCATCCAATTCGGGAACAAAATAGTCGGTTATCATGGCTCTATACCGGTCTCCATTAACGGTAACTGACTCTCCAGCATTATTTCGGAAGAAGTATGGCCCAATGACTCCACCAGCCCATAGAACACACCAAACAGTCAGTTTTTGTGGATGTAATGGCGTCTCAAGGGTCTCATGTGGATTCTCTTCACTCCAAATGCGGCAATTTTGCTTGTTGACGTAGCCATTCAACCAAAAATGAGCCTCATCACTGAACAAAATTTTGCGATGAAAATCAGCATCGAGATCAATCTCATTTTCGGCCCATACGCCAAAATCACGACGCGTTGCATGGTCTCGCGGCTTTAATTCTTGCACAAGCTGGATCTTGTAAGGTCGCAAGCCAAGATCTTTGCACAAAATCTTCCATAAAGTTGATGAACAAAGCTCCAATTGCTGTGCACGGTGGCGAATCGATTCATTCGGGTCCTCTTCAACATTTTGCTTTACAGCGGCAATTGTTTCTTCGGTGCGCACTGTTCGACGTCTCTGCGGATGCGTATTATCACATAGAGTAAACGTAGTGCGAAAACGACCCATGGTTAACCGAATTAATTGCTCTGATGGACGATTATGTCTACCATAAAATGGACGGAGCTTGCGGTAAACTTCGCGAACTGAACCATTATTTTCGAAATAAATTTGCACGATTTGCAAGCGTTGTTCTTTTGTCAACCTGTTCATGATGAAATGGCAAACCAAACTGAACATAAATGACATTAGAGTTGCCAGATTTGACCACAAAATGCCAGTTTTATCTCTATTCAAAAAACAAACCTCTAAAAAAAACACCCTTTATATGTGACTTGGTCTATGAAAAGGGGGCTTACGTGTCAAAAAAAAAAAATTTCCAATTTTTTGCCGATTCGCATAAATTAACCTTGAAAAGTTGTTTTCCAGTTGTTTTGACAAAATTTTTGTTTTTCGCACGTAAGCCCCATTTCATAGACCAAGTCACATATATGCATTGTGAGAAACCTTCATTGATTTTGACTATTTTCTGACTCAGTTTTCCCCTATTTTAGGTGCAATTTTTGTAACTTTTTAAGAAAAGTGTGGGGATGTAATGGGTAAAATTTTTTTACAAAAATATTCCTCTTAATATCATGCATATGTTTGCTGAAAACATAATACACCTCAGATCAAGATCGTATGAGTTAATATTACGATTTAACACAAGAATGTGTAATTTTGTCATTTTTAATAAAGTGCAATATAAAACTTCAAAAACCCATTAAAAAAGTACACAGTAAAAATTTTACTTTAATTTTAAAACCAAAAAGTATTTATATAAAAAAATGCTAAAAAAGTATTAATTTTAAACTATTTTGGAATAAATTTATACTTTTTTGGAATAAATTTCAAACTTTTTTGGAAAAAAATCAGAATTTGATATCAAAAAAAATAACATCTATACTAACGGGAATCAAAAGTAAACTATAATTTTTTAGTGTGTAGTGATGAACAAAATGCTAACAATAAAGAAAAAGCAAAAAAAAAAAAAGATTTTTGATTTTCATGAGTTTTTTTAAAATAAGGGAAAAAATATTTTTATTTCCAAATAATATTATTTTCAAAACGTGGAAAGGCTATGTGTTATACTACGATCAAAAACATTTTCTATTCAGCCTCCCTTTCCCTACTCAAACTCTTGACTTTATTGCAGTTGATTAATCTAATCTAAATCAGTTGGATCGTGCTATTTTGTGTCAAGATCGTCTGGACAGAGCTTACATGAATTTTCATCTATAAAATCTATCTCTTTTGGTGGTGTTTCTGTGCACTGTGTGCAGTCTTTATTTTAGTGTTGATTTTCATATCTTATCTGCTAGGGCTTAGAGCAGTTTCCACTTTAAATATTTTAGGTTGTTTATCCTTTTCGGTTTCCTTATGGCCCATTAGTTGATCAGGCTATTTTCGTCCCATGCCTGAGTTAAATTTGTTTTTGAAACTATTGTTTTCTCCGCAAAAGGATTCTGAACCTATAAACGCATTGTCAGCGCCTCTTTTAAGCAGGCAATCCGCCCTCTTATTGCTTTGATGTTCTTCCCAACAGCCTTCGATACATTTTCTTGCGATGTTCACGATTTCGAGTCTTCTTCTCGGAATTTTCAATTCGAGACCGGAAATGAAAGGCAACAAAGATGAGACTAGTCTATTATGCAGCACTGCAAATGACAGATAGCATGCTTAGATTGGTAATTTCGAATGCCGATTCCTATTGGGTACACAAAGCTTCAAAACTGAAAGTTGCCGTTGTGTGCAATGAAAGTAAAAGTTTTCCTAAGCAAACTTGGAGAGAAAAAAAATATATCCTTGCGCATCGTATTTATTATACAAGCAACAACAACAAAGATTATCCTTATACAAAATTAGGACAAAATAACGCAGCAACCATGCGTTTTGGTGCTAGATATTTGGGCGCTTTGCTGCTCTTTTTTTTCATATGAACTTGCATGGACTACATTTCTTTTGCTATTTACATACATATATACAAGTAAGTATCCTCGAAATATATACATACTTACAAGTGAATATCCTAACGATTAACATTTAATGTTGCTGTCGTTGTTGTTGTAGTTAAATGAGATATTTAAATCATATGATAAGGAAAATCAGGTCAACAACAAAACAAAAAGGGATGCTTTAATTTTGTGGCGACCAAGTGTAGAGTATAAAAGGGATATTTCACTGTATTCAAATCCTTTAAATAAAATTTCTGAACTTTGTTGTATATGATTTCGATTGTAAACGTATAATCACAGTTGTGAAGTAGATTTTGGTTTCATGTCAAAAGTAAATATTATTTTGTATGAGAAGATGATGAAAATATACTGTTGAGAATATTGTATTGATCATGTACTCGAATACTTTGAGAGAATTCATTGATTAATGATCAATCTCAGAAAATCAGTATGAAGATTCTTTTCTCAAGAAATTCCTCGACTGTACAAAAACATAAAGCATATTGTCGGAGATCGCAAAACATTAAACGCAGAACTAACCTACTAAATAAGCTTGAGAGACTGGCGGAACAATGCCAGTCAAAGGCAGAAAGCATTTGTGTACCACATCCCCGTTTTTCCAGTGAATGTAATTTATTATGATGCCCGTAATGTATGTAGGTGATTCTCCAAACAATGTACCATTCAATGTCCCGGGGCTCAAAACCATGTTTAAATTTAAAATTTGATATTTTTATTAGTTAATACAGATAATTAACAAATACAAATAGCTTTTAAAAAAAATAGTTCTTAATAATTATAACATTAAAAGTCATACTCAATTCTGCTCCTAACCGCTTCTTGGTGCTTGCCTGTTTTTTTTTTTTGTAAAAAAACTTATAAGGCATTGCAGTTACTGTTTTTATAAGTCAGTAAGTTAAAGCTCTGAGCAAAAACAAGGTGAGTTCGGACAAGAGGGCGTGGCACCACCGTTTTTTGAGGTAATACAGCCAAATTTCACTCGGATACTAAAAACAGTAAATGAAACTTTTGAGAACACCAGGCAAAATCGGTCAAGAGGGCGTGGCGTCTCAAATCTGTAATGATCAACATGAAATTTTATTCGTTTTCGTGTAGAATTTGTCATATCAGTTAAAAGCAACAGTTTATTCCTCGCCAAAGAACTGATTTTGTTGCTAACACATTCTCACTACCCTTAAACTATCTAAGCATCATCATCATATATAATATTTTCAGTTTGCCCACCTCTGGAATGTGTATATGGTAAAAGAAAAAAAAAACTCTAAGAAAAAAACAATAACAAATAGCAGTCACAATAAAATGCCACAAAAATCGGTGAAGTTCAAGGTAAAAAAAAAAATAACAACAAAAACCCAACAACAACAACTACACGTACGCAATTTACAAGCTCTTAGGCATGAGGGGCGGTTGATGTGGCCCGCGAGGTTGATTATACCCGTAAGTTTTTACTCGCTTCACAAGCTCTATGATCAATGCGTGATATTCTCCTTAGTGATTGCTGATGTTGTTGTTTGTGTCTTTTTGCAATTTGTATTTGTTTTTGTCGTTAGCTATTTTCAGCATAGGCGAGACATTAGAAAAAGCTTCTGTTTTTTTGAGAAAAAGCTCCAACGCATTGATATCACAAAAGAGAAAAGCACAAAACGAGCCCGCTGGAGACGCACGCAAAAAACGCATGTGAACTTTTTTTTACAAATTTGGAGATACATACAATGTACATAGGTACATCAGTACTTATATATATTTGGGTGTTTTTTTGGGTTTTTTATTTTGCAACTGCTGTTGATTTTTTCCGGTTGTATTGATACAACACCTGCCTATCTTATCAATGATCTCAATGAGTCGCACATTTGAAGCGACTGCAAAAATGTTTTCCCAGCTGTTGATTTGAAATAGAACTAACCATTTAATATGACAGGTTATAATCCTTGATCTGCTGCAAAAAATTAAAACGACTCAGCAGTACAAATCCCAAAAGCAATCCGGAATATCAAAAATAAAGTAAACGCACGCCAGAGATGAAGTGTGAACAAGAGACCAGAGGAAAAACGCAATTCTCCAATTTCTTTGGCAAGGGAATTAAAGTCTATTGCTGGAATGACATACGCCAAATGTTCAATGAACTTGCAGCCAAAGCTCAAGGAAAGATGGCAAATTCGCCAAATGTTGTTGACCAGCTAATTCGACAGAAAGAATATTTTTCGGAGACTATCAACTATCTGGCTATGAAATTTCTTAAAAACAACAAAGCAATAAACGTAAAAACGTCAACAAAACGAAGGATACCTTCGCTCAGTTTCTTTGTGTAGATGCCACTAAATCTTAAAATCCGCCCTACTTGGCTAAATGACATTCTCTTTGGAAGTATTACTTTGTGAAGGCCCGATTGAGACGAATCACAAACATATGTATACATGACAAAACTGATTTTTTTTTATAAAAAAATTTTTCATGGCGTATGCGACGGTGTTTTTGAATATTTTTATTTTTAGGAGAAAGGGGCTACAACATCGACTTTTTAACCATGAATTTAAATCCTATTTCGGCCGGTGATATCGAGAGAAGAGGTTTTGATTCGTTGTTTACATTAATGTTCTGCGAAAAGTACGCTGGAGCCAATTTTTCGGCGGAAAAGTCATGAAAGAATTACTTTCTCACCACAACCCAGAAAACTTTGTCTTTTTCGCGCGGTAGTGTTACATTGTGCAGTTGACTTAAAATCCAAAATCTCAAAAAAAAAACGGTACCGACATTTGAAAAAAAAAACTAACTACAACATAAGTAGTTATTTCCGTTGTAGTTGTTTGAGATATTCTAACCTAAAAGTTCAAAAACATGATTTTTGATTTTGTTTTTTGAGGCTATATAGAGGACGCACGAAATTGTTTTGCTCTTTTCTACGATATGCATCGCTTAGTACTATTTTTCATCTTCAAAATAAGCTCTGAATTGAGCTTGCATGATTTTTCTTTTAAAAGTTATGACCATTTGAAAATGACACCACGGAGTGAGAAAACTATACGTAATACAGCAATTCCGAGACTGGATTCGGATGTAGCACTGACAATTGCATCAAAAATGACAATTTTTGTTTTTATTTGTAGTGTTTTTTTTTTTTTTCAAGTGTAAATACCCTTTTTCGACCTCTTCTTAAAAATAGTAAGAAAAGTATTTTAAAAGCAGTTTGATTTTGATGTTTTTGCTTCAAAGAAAACATATAAGCAATAAAAAATGGGGTTACATAAAAATTAATTTAAATTGAGTTTCCGGCACCGTGAGTTATTTGTTCCAGTTCCCTGAAAATACATTTACACCCTGTCAACTCTGAATGTTTAAAAAAAACCTATTTCGATCGCATTCAAAACATTTATTTTATTTGGCAAATAAGTGGTAGCTCATGCTCGGAACAAACCCACAGGGTTCAACACACAATAAAGCGAAAGACGCTCTCTTTGCGCCTCAGTACTCAGGTGTTTGCTCAAACGATAAGCAACATTTCTCATGATCTTGGTAATTATTCGAGACCAAGACGCTGATATAACTTCAAGACCAAGAACAAAATTACTATGGTCTTAGTCTTGGTTACGAGGATCATCAAGACCAAGACTGATATTCGTTCTTGGTCATTTATAGTCAAGGGTGTTGGGCCCCTTTCAAAGATAAAATAATATTTCAATACGGCATTTGGCATCTTTAAAACTCAACTGCTTCCAAAAAATAAGGCTAAATATTTTTGTATACTCAAAACTCTTTAGAAATTTTTTCGAGACCAAAACCGATTACAAAACTTAATACCCAATGCCAAGACTCAATATCAAATCCAAAATCAAGACTCATTGTCCAAGACTGCTCTGGTCTTGGTCATGTTCTGCTCATCACAGTTAGCTCAAAATCTTTACTTCTTTGAGCCTTATATCGTCTTGTGGCTACTCTTGCCCAAACCAGAACTTGTGTTTTTTTTTTTTTTTTTTGATTTCTCTAGCTTCTTCCCTCAAGCTTAAGTAGCCTGATTTTGTTTTCAGCTAAAATTCTATTTTCTGCACTATTGAGAGTTTTTTTTTTAAATTTTTCCACAATTTAAATTATATTTTTTTTGTTGTTAATAGTCATGTCATGCTGTTGTTATTAAATGTTTGTTGTTGTTGTATTTGACTATATCTCTCTGTACCCACATAAATATAAATTTGCCTCATGATAGTATATTAGTTCATTTATGTATATGTGTTAATAAATTTTTTTTTTTGCATTTTTCTTTGTATTAGTGATCATGCGTTTATGTCTAAACAGTGAATGAACTTTTCAAGGTGAAACTACAAAAAATCATAGCAACAAAAACAACAACAGCGAACGAGATATGAACGTCAATAGCGCATAAACGCGCTTGCAAATCAGCCCAAAATGAAAAGAACTCTCTGCTGCCATAACAAAATCGAAAAAAAGGAACTAAACGCGTTTGTGGATGAAGCACAGTTAAGCTTTTGCTTACTGAGTAGCAGCTTTGTTCTAGCCTACGCACAGTATTTTGAGTGAGAGTGTCGAAGAGCCGATGAAATAATTCATTTTCCTTAAGAAATTTTAAAATGAAGTTTGCTAGAGGCAGTTAACCAATGGTTAAGAGGCAACGCCTTGCAATATGGCGAATGCATGCATGTGGAAAGAACTCCTCAGAAAAAACAGCCCAACTTTTGATATGCGACTTATAGTTTCTAAAGTAAACTGTGTAATTTTTTACACAAACTGTGTAAAAAGTGAGCCACCCAATAAAGTATAAAAAATTTCACTCAGCAATGTACTAAATGTTTGGCTATTTTTATACACAGTTTTTGTAAAATTTCGCATAGTTTTTCCAAGACTTAAATATTTGGGATATATTTCTCTTTTGTTTTTTTATTTTAGGTAAAAATGTTTGGAAAATTTTAAAATTTTCATCAGAGTACCCTCATTGTTTTGGTCAACTTCTTATAATTTTTTTGTAGATTTTTCAATTTACAATTTTGGTAAAGAAACAAGCTGAAGCGCAGAAAAACCTCATTAATATATTATGAAGATTGGCCTTTCAAAAACAAGATCAGATGCTCATTTACCTATTGCAGAAACTATAACTGTCCATCTCCATCATCTGTTTGGATTCGCCATATATCTGACCTCAGTCCCGCTTTCATAAACATAGATTAGTTAAATGCCGTAAAGCGTTAGGATGAAACTTTTCAAGTAGCAGGAAACGGAGCCATACGAACACATCGTGGATAGGATCGCTGAAACAAAAAAAATTAATCGGCGGGAGAGTATGTAGAATGGACTAACAAGTAAGCCAACACGATAGAGGAGCTTAGTTGAGACCCCGCTTTACAAAAAAAGAGAAAAACATACACGTAAAGAAAAATCCTCTTAAAAATTTAATTTTTTTTTTTTTGGAAATTTCCTTTCAAAATGTCGGGGCAGGCGATATTCCTTTTTCATACTTTCTGACTTTTATTGACGTTTTGATATTTTTCGAGTCATCTGTGACCTTTTTTTTTGATAACTTTTTTAACGTTGTTGTTTCAATATTAATTGTATTCAGTCAAAAAGACGGAATTGCCGACTATAATTCAAACGTTTTACTTTAGAAAATATAGTTCAAAAGTAATTATCACAGCGGTTTTTTCTTTGTGAAGACTCTTGCCAATATTTTTCAAATATAGGTATTCTTGAAGGAAAAGCATCAGTTATTGGGAAACTTTTGTTTTCGTCGTCAAGTATGGGCGTATTTAGGGGGTCTACCCTTTCCCCGAAATTTCCGATTAGCTTTCAAAATGTCGCATGAGTAGCATTTTTTTCGTGAATTTAATATAAGCATAAGAATAGAGCTTTTCGGGAACACCCCACCCGAATTAAACTTTTATCTACGTCTCTGGTAAGAGGTGTTCACTCTTTTTTCATTCCCACAACTTTTTAAATGTTTTACAATTGAAAAAAAAAAAAAAAAAACAATCAGAAAAGATGCTGTAGCATTATTTTGTTGGACGACTTTAAGGATGAAGGTAGCGTATGGATTTCTGAAAGTCTTACATTCCTGAGTTCTGTATTTTATAGCTATTACTTTAGCTATGACTTTAACGGAGGCACGGTGCAAGAATTAATGTCACCCCTGTTTCGTAATCCATTTTCTATTACTTTTCATTTTGAAAGTTTTGGGTTTTCAACGATTCATCGAATTTATCCAAAACGTTTCGAAATCAAAAGTTATTGAAACCACATTGATTACGGAACAGCCCCGGATAATTTTTAAGGAAATATACAAGCGATTAAAATAAGAAATTTTAGGAAAGTCCCAAAACAAGATTAAGACATGTAGCTTTTAAAACTTTTTGATGATAAAATTAGAACTTTTGCAAGTGCTGTATTTACTTTATGCTGTGATTCTTAACAAATCTATGCAAAAGGTTAAATATAACAGGTGATCCAATAAGAGCTTCTTACTTTGTTTTCTAAATTAAATACTTAAAAATCAATGTATTGATGTAAATCTTTGTTTGGAATGATAGTTCGGTTCCTACAACTCAATGTTTAAAAATTATTTCTTTCAAATGTTGCCCAAAAATAGCTCTTAAATGCTACATTCTGTTGGTTCAATTTTTGGACAACTCTTTCGAGCATATCGGACGGTATTCGTTGAATAACACGAGTTATGTGGGTTTCCAAATCCAATCGTCAATAGTTTCGGATTTGCCGGCATAAACAAGTGATTAAACATATCCCCAAAGAAAGTAATCCAATGGCGTCAAATCACATGATCATGGTGGGCAATTAACAGGAGCATTTCTTGAGATGATATTTTCATCGAACGTTACCCTCAATAAAGCGATTGTTTCTCCAGCTGTATGGCAAGTTGCGCCATCTTGTTGAAACCAGAAGTCGGCTACACTAATATCCTGAATTTTTGGCAACAAAATTCATTAATCATTGCTCTATAGCAAGCACCATTGACCGTAACACGGGCTTCATCCGAATTTTTGAAGCAATACGGTCCGTAATGCCTCCTGTCAAACCAAACAGTACATTTATTGGGATACATTGGAAGCTCTTGGATTGCTTCTGGTTGTTCATCGGCCCAAAAACGGCAATTTTGCTTGTTAATGTAGCCGTTCAACCAGAAATGAGCTTCGTCGCTAAACACAATTTTTCGATAAAATAATGTATCAATTTGAAGTTGTTGTAAGGCCCATGAACCGAAATTAAAACGTGCACCAGTTGAGCTGGCTTCAATTCTTGTACGAGCTGTATTTTATAGGCCTTCAGACTAAGATCACGCCTCAAGATACGCCACAATGATCCAAAGCCTGAGATCGGCGACGAATGGATTGTTCATGGTTTTCACAAACACTCTCTGCTACTGCAGCAATATTCTCTAAATTACGGGCTCTATGCACTCTGGTTGAATGATGTATGTCCAATTGTGTAAAATTGCTTCGAAATTTAGTGATGGTGTTACGAAAAGTGCGCTCAGTTGGACGCTCATAACGACCAAAATTTTGTTGAATAACTCTATAACATTCTCTAACTGATGACTGATTTTGGTAGTAGGTAAGTTTCCACAATTAATAAACGTTGTTCAGGAGTAAGTCTATTCATGATTGAGTCGAATTGAATACTGAACACAAACGTCATACGGACAAGCCATTTGACACATAACAGCTGTCAAAACAACACAGTTGGAAAAGGGACCTTGTATTGGATCACCCTTTAGTATGCTTGTCAAGTTCTTCTGGATGTCGGCAAGTTCGCCTGATGATATGATTGTGGTGATAATCGAAACGTAAAGAAAATCAATAAGTGGAAGTATTTTATTTCAGTTTGAAACAAAATTTTATGGCATTTAACCTAGAGCTGTAGCTCTTTGTATATTTTTGTCCACATTTTTAGAGCATTGAAGCATTGTGCATAAGTTCTTTGGACTAGCTTTATTTATATCTTACAAATGCGATTCTCAAGCTTCGCGCTGTGTAGCTTTTTTTCTAGTTTGTTCTTTTGCGTATGTGGACAATGAAATGCGTTCACAGCTATGGGTGGGGGGGATAGCGTTCAGTGAGGAAAAGAGACGCGACTTTAATTTTTTATGGAGCTTTAACTCTCGAAGTGTGTTGCACAGTGGTGCTGATGTAAGTAGGGTCTATTTTATAAGTTTTTTCCACATCTTTTTCTTTTTAATTTATGACTTTTTATGTTGCTGCTTCTAGCATGAGTTGTTTCATTCGCTGTTGCGATCATTTATTATTTTTGTTGTAAGGTTTTGTTTTTAATTTTTTGTATCTTTTTTTGTTCGCATGCGTTTGTAGCTTTTGCGTGTGCGTTAAAGCTTTAAGTGTTTGGATTGTTCTTTTCTATTTTTTTTTTTTTATTCTTAAACTATGCGGTTTCTTCGATTCTTTTGATTTTTGTGATTTTTTTTTTCTTTTTCATTTAGTTTTTTTGTATATTTTGGTGTTCTTTTCATATATATATGTATATTTTGTTATTAATTAACTTTGTTTTTGTGCGTTTCAGCGTTGTATCTATGAGTATGTTTGGATTCATTTCGAATGCAGGGTGGAATGATCGTTTGTTTCGACACAATTCAAGGTTATTCAAATTTAGAAGATTTTTATGCAAAGCATTAAGTTTTTGTTTTTGTTTTTAGTTTGGACATTAACATTTTGATGAACACGCATCGTTTGTTACAAATATATATGGAACTTGTGCGTTTTGTATCTCTAGTATTCGTATTCATATGCGCGTATCTATGGGATACATAGATATGCGTAGAGTTTTAGTTGTTGCGGCTGCTTTTGCTGTGATTAATGTGTTTCTTTTTTTCCCAAGTTTTTTTCTTTTGCTAAAAAGTCGCATTGCCAGTTTTTTTTTTTTTTAATTTTAAAATTTTTTTTTCAATTTTTTTATTTTATAATTTTTGTCACAGGTTCTTTGTGCTTCCACTCTTTTTTGTGCTTTTTCGCTTGTATTATGTAACCATACGCATGAGGCATTTTTTTGTAGCTTCTATTTGAAATTTTTAATTAATTTATTTAATTTTGAGATATTATGTTTTATGTCCTTCTTTAAAGCCTAAAGTGTATGCATAGCTAATGAGCTTCATTAATATGTTTTAATGATTGTAATTTTTTTCATTTCATTTGCATAAATTTTAATTAGACGGATTACTAAATGTATGAATTTACTTTACTTAATTAACGCCAATAGTTAAATTAACAATCAATTAAAGAAATTAAAATCAGCATGCGTATTTGAACAGTTTAGAAATGGTAAAAAAACTTATCTAATATAATAATTTTATGCGAAAAGTAAGTTCTATTTTTGAATATATATGAGCCGTTTATTTTGAAAGTGACCTAAGTTCATTTCGGGGCAAAAGTAATGTCAGTCACATTATTTGCCGTAATATAATAGGTTTTTTGCCCGATACTATGTTTAAACATAACGCCATTAATTTCACATAATGTATTAAGCTTTCTGTAAAAACAGAACTCAATTTTATTTGTTCTGAACAAAATGCCAGCTGATTCATATTATGACATTACTTTTGCTCCGAAATGGACTAAGGCCATTTTCAAAATAAACGGCTCATATATCTGCATATCGCTGAGTCTATTGTAAACTATCTAATCTCGTTTTTCCAATTTGAGACTTATTTTGAAAATAAGGTTCTATCTCATGAGTTTTTCGCCCATTTCCCGATGTCTTTGGAATTTTGCGTCCATTTGTTTTAAAATAGGGGTCGGGAAATCCTTTGATAGCTTAGCAAAATTTTCTCCAACTTTTCTTTATTGATTGGTGCAATACAAAATTTTTAAAAAATTGGGCGCAAAAATACCAAAACCGATCTGGATATGGATGGTGATCAATCATTTTGTAGAAGACTTGTTTTGCGCTAAATTTATGTGAGAGCCATGGACATTTTTTTTTTCTAAAAAGGATCGTGACTATTTTTTTAACTTTATTTTGTGCTTTGATTAACACCCAAAAAAAAAATTCAGTGTAGTGAATATAACTTCCATTGCTGAAAAAATACAAGGCATACAAAAAATCAATATTTCCTATATAAATCATAAGAATATTGACGGTATGACAAAATTTCAAAAAAAAAAAAAAATAATCAAAATCGGCGCTGTTATTGAAGCAGTGCATAGGACCATATTTTTTTTAAAGTGGGCGGTCCCACGCCCCTAAATGAAAAAAAAAAACGCTCTCACGGCTAAATCACTGCATCGATTTTTATGATATTTGGCATGGAGATAGGGTTAGCACTAAGGACCATTATGTTTTCAGTGGGCGAAGCCACGCACTAAATGGTATAATACGTTATCAGTGCTAAACTGCTGAACCGATTTTATGGAATTCAGTATTGAGATAGGCTTAAAACTAAGGCAGGCTAACTAAAGGTTGATAATTTTTAGAGTGAGGTGCCACGCCCTTAAATAGAACACACGGTTTCACGGCGAAGCTGCTGGATTCATTTTAATATCACTTAGAACAACGGTAGGCCTAACGCTTAGGATAGAAATAAAAAATCAAAAAGGATATTAAAATAATTTGTTTCAAAGTGAGCAGTTCCAAGCTTGTAAAAAGAAAATATGCAGTTATTGTTAGTATTTATATTTCAACAGTCTCTTTAAATTCAAATTGAAGTGGTCGAATATCGGCCGTAAGGCGAACTTAAGTGTATATAATTGGGCCCATTTTTCAACCATTCACGATCGCCATCTGCCTATTAAATGTCATCAAAATAGCTTTACACTTTAAGACGTTATGTCTCACAAAATTATGAATTTTAATGTGTAAACACCTTCTTTGAAGAGTAGAGGTTGGTTAAAATCCCTTTTCTTGGTATTTCTTATCACTATAGAACTTTTTGGTCTATGAGTGGCTATTAAGCGGCCACTTAAACCTAACCTTAAATGGACTTAAGTCGATAGTATAAGAAATTCGTTTAGTTTAGTTCCTTAATACGGACATCTGATCAGTTCTTCATCAGGATTTGATATCAAAAATCTTAATGCGTTGTTTAAATCAGTATCACATCAAATTTGCAGAGCTAAATCTTAGTAAGGAATTTAATTCATCCTGCGCCCATAGGACCAAATTTGCTTCGCTTTTTGAAAAATTTTTAAATTTGCTACTCTGCTCCGTACCAGCTATTATCTGCTACTATTTACTGCAGGATTGTCTGTCTTCTATTTTAAAACTTGTCGAAGCATTTTCTTTTGATCAAAATACAATTGAAGTTTAAATGTCGAATTTAGACCATTTTTTTATATTTTTATACCCTACACGCAGGGTATATTCACTTTGTCCTTCCGTTTGTAACGCAAAGAAGGAGGCGTGGCAAGTATAGGTGCATATATTTTTGATCAGCGTCACCTCCTGAGTCGATATGGCCATGTCCGTCTGTCTGGCTGGATGGCAGGCTGGCTGGCTGGTTGGCTGTCCGTCTGAGTTAACTCGAGGGATTGAAAATGAGCAAAATCGGTCAATGGACACGCGTACCGCCCATACAAAAAATATATATATGCAAAATGCAACTTTTTCACGAAAATGCAATCACAATAAACATAAATACTAGGAATGGTTAGCGCAAGCTCTGGGCAAAAACTAAGCGAATTCGAACAAGAGGGCGTGGTGCCTTTCACATAAACAAAAGTCTCAAAATGCCATACTGAAAGAGTTTTTTGAGATAATCCAAATTAATTTCACTTAAACACTAAGAACTATAAACGCAAGCTCTGAGGAAACCTGGATGAATTCGGACGAGAGGACTTGGCACCTCCGATATAAGTAAGCAAATTTGCAAAACGCTATACTAAAAACGTTTTTTGAGACAATTAAATTGCGCACAGATACTAAGAACTATAAATGCAAGCTTTGAGCAAAAACTAGGTGAACTTAGACAAGAGGGCGTGTCACCTTCCATACAAGCAAAATTTTTAAAATACTGCAGTGAAGGGTATTTAATGTTTGGCTAGGCCAAAGGTAACACCATTACTAGTTTTCTTTCCATTTGCTTCGCTGTGAACCTTTCGGAGTTCTTACCCCGAATTCATCTTATCCAGTCCTTTTGTAATAAATATTCCATATCAAAACGACCCCAGAAAGTTTTCTCAAATACATTTTTTTTAGCGTTTTGTAGCCGGACGAAATTAAAATTAATTTATATGGATATGATCCCATCCTCAATAATAAATGTATTAACTTTTCTGACTAAGACCTGAAATATCCTGATTTTTTCCTGAAAACTTTATGGGGTCCGGATCGGATCTGCTCAAACGGATCAGGTCCGTTTCATATGAGGTGTGGCGCTTATTCGTCATTGTCGGATCAGAAGCCTGCCTCGTTTCTGATCATTCTCCAGGCAAGCCTGATCCGAATCGGATCTCAACCTGAACTTTTTTCTAGTCGGGTAACTACAGTACTAGTCCGGGATAAGCATTCTCCTTGGAAGATGATCAATTAAAAGGTATTGAGACATCTTATATCACTATCACTTTGAGTGAAAACTTGTTCAGTGAACTTTTTACAACAACACGATCACTTGTATCTAATTTAGTGGGTGTGTTCGACTAAAACTATTTTCTGAATGAAATGAGTAATCGGTGTGCTCAAAAAGAAATCCAAACAATAACAGATGATGATAACAAAAACATTTTTTCTTCTTTATTTTTATTAATACATATACGTAAAAATAGTTTGCGAAAAAAGTAGTGCAAAATTTAATTGCCTATGACGTGAAACATAGTGCGAAATTAATTGACCTTGACAAAGGTTCTGTTGTGCTTCGTTCTTTTATTGTTGTTGTTGTTACACTACTAATGTGGTTTGCGATATTTTTCATTTATGAATTTTTCCCCACAGCGCGTACGCGCAAAATTTAAAATTTTTATAGTTTTTTTTTTCATACATAGTTTTTGTGGTTATTTAGAATGTGAGACACGCACGTTCGACCGCAAAAAAAAAAAATAAAATAAAAAAATTATAAATAAATATAAAAACAGTAACAAGAATGAAAACTATGGCTGAAATAAAAGTAAAAACATTAAAAACAAAGCCAAAATAGTAGTAGCAGTAGCAGATAAAAGATACATAAAAATTAAAAAGTGAAAAAAGAAAGATATGGCAAAACATTAAATGAAATATGTAGGTAAAATGAAAGTAAAAACTAAAATGAACTAAAAACTTTAAAAATAAAAACGATAGATAACACATTTTTTGGCACTTTAGCAGAAATATTTGTTGTTACCATTGAGTGTTGCTGTTGTTTTTTAGCTAAAGATGTTGTGACATAGCCAATATATTTATTTTATGATTGACATAGTTTCTTAAATTAGTTCTGTCTTAATTAATAGCGCTAAGCAATTTGTTTATTTAGTCTTTTGAAGATGTGATGGCAGATATTTGTTTTTGCAAAAAATAAATAAATATCACTTATGTGTTATTAATATTTGTATATCATTTATTAATAACATCTGTGAGAACAATATTTCCTCGTTTCCAAAGAGAATTTAATAAGATTGTATCTTGGATCAATAGGGTTTTAAATTAGAACTTTACAATTTTAAATGCACTTTCAAGTTCAGGTTTACTTTTTATACACTCCGAATTCAACCCCAGAAGATGAGGAAGGATCTTCCTCGAAATATTGGAAATAATATTTAAATAAAAACTACGACCTGTAGCCAAACTAAACAGTTTTTTACTTTATATAAAAAGTTTACAAATTTTTCTTACATTTTTTATTATAAACGGTAATATGTCAATTTCAGAATCATTTACATAGTAAAGTCAATTGTTACAATCCAATACGCATTACTACCCGACAAGAAATTAGTTTAGGAATTCCGGATTAGGATCAAATTTGGATCAGGTATTCCTTAATACGGCTATCTGATCAGTTCCTCATCAGGATCTGATACAAAAAATCTTAATACGGTCCAAGTGCGTTTTTTAAATCAGTATCGCATCAAATTTGCAGAACTAAATAAATATTTCATATCAAAACGACCACAGAAAGTTTTCTCAGGCACATTTTAGCTGGTTATCATGTTTATATCATAATAAATGCTAAAAAATGTTTTAGGAAAGCGTTTTGTGGCCGGACGAAACTAAAATTAATTTATATGGATGTGGTCTGATCCTCAATAATAAATACATATATTACTTTTGTAATGCGGACTTGAAATATTCTGATCTGTTCCTGAAAACTTTATGGGATCCGGATCAGGTCCGTTTCATATCAGGTGTGACGTTTCTGACTCGTTCCTGATCATTCTTCAGGCAAGCCTGATCCAAGTCGGATCTCAACCTGAACTTTTTTCTAGTCGGGTACTTTCCGGGCGAAAAAAACACAGATTTTAGATTGACTTTGAAAATAATGGTAAATATTTTTTTGTAAATAATGTTCTACTCATTTTGGAGTCATTTTAAAATGACATTATTTTTTTTATGCAAATTGATCGTACAACAATTAACAAATTTTAAAGATAAGTTTTTTTTTACGGACATTTTCCAGTTTATTTTTTTAGCTAAAGACCAAACCCCAATTTGGGCCAAGATTGGATAGTTTGCAATGCATTTTTATATCAAAAGATTCAACTGAAAAGCTGAAAGCAAACAATGAACTTACAGAAAACTAGGGGAAAAACTGACTACGATAGGAAAATGATAAACATAAGTTTTGGAAACATTCAAAACCCCTAAGAAGACTAAGGTCTATTTTAAAAGGTCGAAGAAAAATTTGTTTTAATAGTGGTTCCCTCGACACCAATTGATTGGGAAAGGTTGAAGAAAAATTTTGGATCAAGGGTGTACTCGAACACTTTTTTAAGTCTTGGGTACATTTTTATTAAAAAATTTCATTACAAGAATCGATAGGGAAAGGCCGAAGAAAAGTTTTAAAAACTATCAGGGGTGCTCTTCTAGTAGTCTATTGATTAGGTCATTTTAAAGGAAGTACATAAGACGTTCATGAGTTTTTATCACAGAAATCGGTAAATGGGTCATTTAAGAAGAAAAATCCGCGGCGTGCTATTAAATTGGAGAGTGCAAATCGGGGGGGAACCCTTTACAGTTTTTTCAATATATCTAGCAAACAAAGCTAAATTTCGATACTTTATCTAGAAAACTTTTTGTAATTAAATTAAATTTGTTATCGAAATAATTTATTCAAAAAATTTAAAAAAAAATTTCTTATACCAAAAATTTTGAAACAAAAAAAAAAAACAAAAACCAAAAAAAATAAAAAATTTCGAATTCTTGTGTTTTTTTACGCTTTTGCCAATTACTTTTTTAGGGTCAAAGGAAAAGACATATTTCAATATAAAAAAAAGATGAAATTTCCTTTAAAATGATTTACCAAAAAAAATTCTTAGGTTGAAAATTGACCGAAATATGGCCAATCGAACATGGAAATTTTTTTTATGCAGTCGGAAAAACGGTTTTTACTCAAAACCAAAGCATCTTATGAAAAAAGTGAATAAGTCAAAAAATACTTACAGTCTTTCGGGGAATACGTGAAAATTTTTTTCAGAATTTTTTAAAACTTTTTTAATTTTTACATTTTTTCATTGAACTGTCTCAAACACTTTCAGAGGTATGACGATTAATATTATGTCGGGGACGTGGCTTTGCTAATTTTTCTACCTTATGACCTTCCTCTAATCGATACACATATGATTTGATAATTTCATTAAAATCAGGTGAATAAATTCCGAGCCCTAAAGGCCAGACGGAGAAACAAAATCTCATTTGTAAATAATACTAAGGTTACCTAGAAAAATTGGTATTACACGTACTCGCAAAATTCAAAAAATTCTGAACGGATCTAAGTTAAGATAAACTCACAAAACATTGGTTTATTAATTTCTGTTTAAGTTTGTTTAACTAAACCTAACTAAAATTTTAAAATCTTACATAAAGTTAAAATTTACTAGCTTTACACAATCACAATACAGCAAAAAGATTGATGATAGAGTATATGGATTTGTATTCATTCCAATTTGGTTTGAATTTTACACCCAAAGTTTATACTTTATCCTCAAACTTTTTGCTGTGCCCTTGAAACTCTGTAGCCTAAACTGATCTCGAAAACAAATTTTCAATTACGTTACACAAAAATGACTTTGAGTGAGCTCTGTCAAATGGTATTTAATATTTTGGACAAACAAAATGCACAGTCCTACAGACTTAAAACTTATAGTTTACTTTTTATAGTTTTGATACCCCTTAGTATTGATTTAAAACTTTTTTGGTATTATTCCAATTTTTTTTCCAAAAAGTTTGAAATTTATTCCAGAAAAGTATGAAATTTATTCCAAAATAGTTTAAAATTAATACTTTTTTTTTGACATTGTTCTATATAAATACTTTTTGGTTTTTAAATTAAACTAAAATTTTTACTGTGTATGTTTTGCAGTATTCCTAATCAGATTTTATAGATAAAAATAATACAATGGTACTTTCGAAATTTGAGCTTCGCACAGAAAAACTGATAATTTGAACCAATGGTTGCATTGTCTAACTCGATTGTCATTCTGGATAGTTATTAACAAGCTCTTGCATTTAGAATATGTGATATAAGCAAACTGAAGCAATTTATTTACTTTAAGAGACAAAAATGTAGGGGAAGGTAACCGGTTGTGGGCCGGGTTTCGTTTTTTGGTCGTAACTTGCATTCAAGTATACATTTTTCGGACTTGTGGGTACCAATGGAAAGCTAGAGGCAGAAGTTAACCAAAAAGAAACAATTTTTGTATAATTTTTCAACAAAAAATTTTTTTTAACAAATTTTATAAAAAGCTTGTTTTTGGACAAAAAAAAATTTATAACCGGTTGTGGGCCACCCTGAAGAATCCACTTCAAATGCAAAATTATGAAAAAAACCAGTAAAGAAATATGTATTATCAAAATTTATTTATCAATGAAGCCTCTAGTGGCGAAAAAACATCAAATCATCGGATTCGCAATTTTTGCATGTATACTAGCTCTTTTTTATAGCAGCGCATTTCAAATGCACTAGCCGATCGCAGCCACCGTTGCATTTGATCGAGTTGGCTGCAAATTGGTGCGAAGAACATTGATTTGCAATAATTTTCATGCAAAAAACATGGTGGCCCACAACCGGTAACGGCAGCCATCCCTTAAGTGACTGGCAAAATGCTCGTGGCGAAAAATTTTGAGCAAACTCGTTATAAAATCGGAAAATTTAACGCAAATACTGCATAAAAATGCATAACACTCACCTCTTTGCAATATTTCACTTCGCTTTATCACACTCACAAAATCTTCAGAAATTACTTTATTGAAAATTTCTTCGTAAATTTTTTTTGTTTTGTTGTAGCTGCGGGTCAGATTCGTCTTTTCACTTCAGTGTTTGCACTAATACTGTCTATTGTCAATGTACACATAACCTCATACTCAGATATGTCATATTTTATAAACGTCAAAAAATACATGGGGTGGCCCACAACCGGTGACGGCCCACAGCAGGTTACCTTCCCCTATAATTTTTTTCTTCAAGTTGTTTTGTACATGACAGTTCTGATGGCAGATGCACTTACAAAAGCTATTCAATCTTACAAAAGAGCATTTTGTTTCTCGACCCGAAAAAATTATCTAAGCACGATACGACTCTTAGCTGATATTTGCAAATTCAGTCAGTTAATTTCAAAAGATCTTCAAAATTCAAATAAAATGAAAAACAGATTTAAATTAAAATTCTCTGACATAACAATCTGGGTGCTCCAACAGTCATTGCACTCGAACCAAATATGTTCTGAGAGCAGCAAAAAAAAAAAAAAAAAAGCAACAAAATTTAAATTAATAGCTGCAAAAAAAATAATTCTATGGCAGCTTAAGAAATTCAACAATTTTTATTGTTGTTGCTGGTGTTTAATTTTAGCGAATTACCGCATCGCGCTGCGCATAAAAAAGTTCATTGAACCCCCGCTAAAAAACGAGCAAAAAAGAAGAAATGTTTCGCTCATGCCTTAACGCTTAAGTTTAGATTTTTATTCTTTGCACTCTACGAATTTTAGAAGAAATTTCATTACAGAGTCCAAATCTCAACACGCACACAAAGACACTCTTTTGCGTGTGCGCAAATCACACAGAAACACTTGAACGCATTACCACTGCTGTTGATGATGTTGCTGTTGCTGATCTGATGCTGCTGCTGCGTTAAAAGCTCGCGCATATGGGTATTTTTATTTTTTTTTTTTTTTAATCTAATGGTTTGTTCTGTTCCCAAGATTGCAAAGCATAAAATTTTGCGCACCCAATCAGCTTTTTTGTTGTTTTTTCTTTGATTTGCGTGTGTGGATGTCAAGTTGATGTTAAAGTTGCTGCTGCTGGTGCTGTGGTGATGATGATGTTGTTGCTGTTGCTGGTTTGAAGTAGATCTCTTGTTGACGAAAAATGATTAATTTATGGTATTTAAACAAGCAGCAAATCAGGAAAGTTGTCAAAATGAAATAATACATAAATTTAGGAGTAAAAAATTGTTATTTCCTTCAACTTATTGACATCACCACATCGAGCTTAGGTTGAACTTTAAGGCATGACGTACACTTAGACAAATACATGTTTCTTATGAAAGAAAAATAGTTTCCACAGAAATAGGCGAACTTTTCTATTGCTTGCATTGTGGCACAATTTTATGTGTCCAACAGAAAATATTCATTGCGGTTCCATATTTTTTCTCAAAAACTTTATTGAATAGGATGGGAAATTTTTTATTTTTTTTTTTTATTAGATAATTTGGTGAGAGTTAATTTTAAAACAAGGAGATTTTCAGTCAAATTCATTATATAAGATGCCGTGGTGCTAATGGCTAATGTGCGCATCTATCACACTGCACGTATCTATGTATAATGCGATGACAGGTTCTCCCAGTTTTTTTTTTTTTTTTTTTTTTAATTTTAATTTTTTTTTTTTTTATTTTAATACTAATTTAAAAAAAAAAATTTTAGTTTTTTTTAATTATTTTTACTATCCTATTTGATAATTTTTACTATCCTGTTTGATAATTTTTATTATGTTAATATTGAAATCTTACCTTCTAAGCAATTTTCAAATTTTTATAAAACTTTTAGGTAATTTTCAACAAATATGTAAAATGAATGGACATTAAAAAAAGTTCAGTAATTTTTGAACAATTTTCGCTACAAAAACTGAGGAGTGATTTTTCAAAAGGGCTTATAACCAAAAGTAATGTCATAATATTATTTGTCTGATGCTTTGTTGTTAATTAATACAATTGGATTCTGTTTGCACAAAAAGTTTACCTGATGGTGTGGAATTAATGACATTTAGTTAAAAAAATCATATTTATCCAATAACCGATTATTATTCAAATAATGTTTATGACATTACTTTTGCCTCGTTTTGGTTATAAGCCCTTTTGAAAAATTACTCCTCAACTATAAAACTTTTCTTTCTGTGTAGTAAGTAAATATATGTCATTGCTTTTGTGAGATCCTTGCTTTGATTGAGTGCTCTCTTTTTACATAAGCACAGGAGGGGTTAATTTTGTGCGGTTTTTTCCTAATTATGCGTAAGTATTCGCACCTCGCACTTACTGGGTTCAAAATTAAGTTAAAAAAATGGACTGAACATTTTCTGGCTGTCTAGAAGAGCCAGGTAAGGGAAAAGAATTCACCGACTGCCATCAATTTTTTTAAACAAAACTAATCCCTTAAAGGGGTTTACAAACGAAATGTATATTAGCAGATAACTTTTGCATGGGAGCCCTCTTAGGGGATGGAGATAGTTGATTATGACTTGAAAAGAAAATTATGTGAGCTACAAAATTGCTAGCCAATACTGTATATGTAAACGTTAGCGAGAGATTTGCAAAAAACTGGTTTTTGCAACCTTTGACCTTGAAACACTTTTTATGCAAACACAATTTCGCAATTGCACTGCACTGAAAATACATATTTTCTTCTGCAAAGTTTCTCAAAATTGTCCAAACTTTATGATTTTCGTTGAGCCAGACTGGTAAAATAATTCGACCAACCTAAGTGTCTATATATCAGAGACTTAAATAGAGGAAGATCCCTCACGCTATATATCATAGTATTAAGTTTGTTCGTTTACTCCAAGTTTTTGCAAGAATTTACCCGAAAAGCTCTCGTTTATGTACGTTTCATGCAAAACCTTGGAGTAAACAAAAAACCTTGTTATTATTACTATGCAAATGTAAACATGCTTTGGAACTTGGCTCAAAACACCACATTTTTCCAGCATTTCCATTTCCAAAAAAAAAATTAGATTGTAGTTGGCCAAAAAGTAGACTCTTGAATTCTTCCGTTAAGAGAATATAGTGACGTACTGGATCCTGTAGTTTGACTTAGTCTCCTTAGTATACTCCAAATAAAACTGCGTGATATTTCACACATATTGTGTAAAAAGTAATCCAAACAATGCTGTGTGAAAATTGTATTCAGCAATATGTTAAGTTCACTCACCAATGCGTATTTTTTTACACAGTTCGTTTTAAATTTCACACAGTTTTTTTTAAGCATATTAAGTAATGGAAAAATAATGTAATACTTGTTGAAGTTCATGCCTCTTGTTAGGCCTTGCTCTAAACATTTTTGTTTATTTAAGGCAGCAGAATCAGACAAATATTTGTCACAGTGTAATTCAGCTTAAAATGCAAAGAACTACATAAACTAGTAAGGGTGTAAATTTTGGCCTGGCCAAAAACTAAATACCCTACACTGCAGTATTTTGAAAATTTTGCTTATATGGGAGGTGCCACGCCCTCTTGTCCGAGTACACCCAGTTTTTGTTCAGAGCTTGCATTTATAGTTTTTAGTGTCAGAGTGAAATTTAGTTGGATTATCTCAAAAAACTCTTTCAGTATAGCATTTTGAATCTTTTGCTTATATGGGAGGTGCCACGCCCCCTTGTCTGATTTCACCCAATTTTTGCTGAGAGCTTTCATTTATAATTCTTAGTGTCTGAGTCAAATTTGGTTCGAATATCTCAAAAAACGCTTTCAGTATAGCGTTTTGAAGCTTTTGCTTATATAGGAGGTGCCACGCCCTCTCGTCCGAGTTCTTCTAGTTTTAGCTTAGAGCGCGCATTTTTAGTCTTTAGTATTTGAAAGTTTGATTGGATTATCTCAAAAAACTCTTTCAGTATAGCATTTTGAAACTTTTGCTCATATGGGAGGTGCCACGCCCCTTGGTCCGATTTCACCCAATTTTTGTTGGGAGCTTTCATTTATGATTCTTAGTGTCTGAGTCAAATTTCGTTCGAATATCTCAAAAAACGCTTTCAGTATAGCGTTTTGAAGCTTTTGCTTATATAGGAGGTGCCACGCCCTCTCGTCCGAATTCGCTCAAATTTTTATCAGAGCTTGCGCTTACAATTCGTAGTACTTATATGTATTGTGGTTGCATTGTCGTGAAAAATACTCCTAAAATTGCATTTTGAATATAATTTTTGTATGGGCGGTAGGCGTGTCCGTTGACCGATTTTGCTCATTTTCAATCCCCCGAGCTAACTTTGACGACGGAGGCAGTGTACCAAATTTCATTGAATTATCTTGCTCAGTTTTCCCAAAAAGTGTATTTCAACACACAGCCAGCCAGCCAGCCAGCCACCCAGCCAGCCAGCCAGCCAGCCAGCCAGCCAGACAGACGGACATGGCTATATCGACTCAGGAGGTGACGCTGATCAAGAATATATATACTTTTCTATACCTGCCACGCCTCCTTCTCTGCGTTACAAACGGAAGGACAAAGTGAATATACCCTGGGTGTAGGGTATAAAAACTGCTCAAAATGATCAACAAAATGTTTAGAAAAGAGACACGCGCATGGTATAAAAGCAGCAGCACCAGCAGCACGATGATTCGCCATTTTTAATGCGTCGATCAAAAGATGGTTGCCACATATTGCTGTTGTTGTTGTTGTTGTTGCTGTCGTTGCTATTATTATTGTTGCCGATGCTGTTGCCATTAACATTAAAGTTGCGGTTGCTGCTGCTGTTCTTGACAAAAGCAAAAAAAAAAGCAGCAAAAAAGGCAACAGCAGCAAACAACAAACGAACGCAGTTGATTCGTTGCCACACGCATGCAAACAAAAAATACACACAGATACAAAAGCACACATACACAAAGGCCCGGTTTTTTTGCCAGTGTGCGTGCTTGTTTAGAACTTTTTTTTTCGTTCATTCTTTTTCTATTGTCCGTTCAAATGCGTGTTGCTGATTTGGTGGTTCCGTTTCGCGAAGCAGCAGCAACATTGGTGCGAATAGATTGCATCATCAACATGATGTTGCTGTTGTTGGTGTGTTGTTGTTGTTGCTGCTAATATTTGCACACATAATAAATTTGTGGAAAGAAAAAGAAAGAGAAAAATGCGAATTTTGTTTCTTCTTTTTCTTTTTTCAACTTTTTATTCAAAGTAAATTTATCGCTGTTTTAGTTATTGCTTGCTGTTGGTGTTGTTGTTGCTGCAAATTTTAGTTGTTTGATAGATGTTAAGGTATTATGTTGCTGTTGTTGTTGTTGCTACGATTGTATAATACAAAGTGCAATAACCTAAAGAAATAAATTTTTATTTTATTTTTTGCGTAGGTACTTTTTTATTTTTTTGAGTGAAAAATTAATGTTTCGCTGTTGTTGGGTTCTTTTTCGAATTCAATTTTCTGGAACGAATGAAGTTTTTGTATTTGTTGTTACTGTATTGCTTATGCATGTACCGAACACACGCAGTTGTGCAAATAGTTAACTTTTTTAAACTTAAATTAATAAAAAAAATAATTACGACCAATCTATTTAATAAGGGAGGCACTTCGGCCTACGTATTGATAATGACTTGTACTTTGTTGAGCTTCAATTCATTGTTACTGGTACATTTTGCGTATTCACCGATGCCTTTTATTATTCGATATAAACGTGGACATTTAATTTACTAAGCTGAAACTAGTAAGCAAATAAATAAACTGGCTAAAAAATTTTAGTATTGGACACATAAATAGCACAGTTCTTCAAGACATTGGAATCTTTTTCGTAGGAAAATATCTAATACTATAAGCATAATAAACACTAGCTTGTAAAATAAAGTATTGGACACATAAATAGCACAATTCTTCAAGGCTCTGGAATCTTTTTTAAAAGAGAATATCTAATACTATAAGCATAACAAACACTAGCTTGTAAATTAAAGTATTGGACACGTAAATAGCACAGTTCTCTAAGACAATGATATATTTTTTTATAGGAAAATATCTTATAGGTACTATAGGCATAGCAAACACACTAGCTTGTAAATTTAAGTATTGGACATATAAATAGCACAGTTCTTCAGGACATTAGAATTTTTTTCATAGTAAAATACATAATTTTTCGCTTGCTATACAAGATATGGAAATAGATCGTATCGACTCCCCTGGATACGTTTTTGCAAGTATAACTTCCATTTACACAAAAGTAAGCTCATGAAAAAATTTTACATACACAAAATTTTGGTCACATAAATAGCACAGAACACAGAACTGAAGCATTATAATGTTGGAACCGTGACTAGTAAGTTGATTTTTGTTTTTGCAGAATAAGTAAAAATATTTTGAATTGTTTTGAATAGGATCAAAAACTGAGCCAAATACTCAAAAGTACTCGAATCGGTAGTGAGTACGGAGTATTGAGGACTTTGAGTACATGTATCGATTTGGAGCATTTAAAATACTCAATACTCACTACTTGGTATCGATACAGAGTATATAAACTAATCATTGCTGACAACTGATTTGATATCTCTGAATCAGTTAATTCTTAATTCTCAAGAAGTTGATTGTCAGGGTCAACCTGTTCTAATCCATTTATGTATTCATAGAGTGATTCCTTTAGTGCCAATCTTCTTGAATAAATTTACTTTAACTGTTGTTCTTCTCATACCAGAAAAGTTTTCTAAGGTGGATTTTTCTATCCAAGAAGCATATTTAAACAGCCTTTTCAAGATCATGAATGAAAAGTTTAAATCTACTTGAATATATACATTAGACTGATTCAAAAAAATCGAAGGTTTTCAAAACCTCGATTTTACAATCTAAATGTCTTCATTAAGCCGAAAAATGAAGCCCCAAAAAATTTCAGCTCGATCTAAGCATTTTAACTGGTCGCTCAACGAGCATTTTGATTGTATGTAAATATGATTTACGATTTACGCAAAAACCACGTTTTTCGACATTAATTTGCTCACAGCTCCCAATCTTAATTCTTAATTTTGCATAAAAACACGTAGTCTCATAACATTTAAATCTCTCTGTAGTGACCTACACTAGTTAATAGGTAAAATCAATGAATTTTTCAATTTTATTCAAATGTAAAATCAAAATGCTCGTTGAGCGACCAGTTAAAATGCTTAGATCGAGCTGAAATTTTTTGGGGCTTCATTTTTCGGCTTAATGAAGACATTTAGATTGTAAAATCGAGGTTTTGAAAACCTTCGATTTTTTTGAATCAGTCTAATACACATAAAACAAAATCCAAGATGTGTGCCTGTCTTTTATGGACTCCGAAACTATCAGACTGATTTTCACAGGAAAAATGTGCGGTGATACCCCTCCAAAATATAGCATGATTCGTAATATCTCTGAAGCTATTTGATAGAGATGAATGAGATTTGGTACATGTATGTTAAGAGCCAGGGGAACGGTGAACGAAGGCACTTCGGTAGCTTAAGTCAAGGTTAAAGTTCCTGAGGAATTCTTTTTCCCTCTGACCTTAACATATTTTGAGTAGAACATTCAAACAATTCAAAACACTATGAATCATTTCAAATACATATTTAATTACCCATACTTTTTCGTGTGTTTATTTTTAAGTATTTTGTGTAAAATTAAAAAAAAAAAAAATATAGGTACCAATTGAAAAAAAGCGCAACACGTAAACAAAGTTGTTTACGAAAATCCAACATAAAATGAAAGTGCGAAAAGAGAAAATTATATATAACAACAACAACAGCTTTTTGATTGTTTGATTTTCCTTTTCTTTTGCAGCTTTTTTTTTTCTTTAGCTTTTTCACTGATGAGTTATCTGGATACAAGTGTGAGTATCTTACAGTTTGTGCTGCCGCTGCCTGTTTGTTACCTGTTTTGTTCTATGCTGCCTTCATTTCATATGACATTTTTCCACTTTGTTATCTATCTATTTCTCGATTGCTTTTATGTGAGTGAATTTATGTAGAATTAAAAAACCGACAAAAAACAGATTGTTTAAATAAAAAGTACAAAAAAAAGCTCACAAAATTTTTTTTTTTTTTTTTCCAAATCAAAGCAACGTACATACGCATACTTTTTTTTTTCAAAGTCATCAACCGAGCAACCTTGAAGAACTTTATGTTGTTGTAAATTTTGTTGCTGCTGCTACTATTCTATGTGCAGATGATGTACAGTGAAGAGCATATTTTTTTCTAATTTTTAATAAGAAATGTACTAACGAACCGCACAACTGAAATGTATACTTCTCCATTGTCAGAGATTAAAAGGTAAAATTTGTGTCATAAAAACTAAAGGATCAGTGTGCTGTGTGTGTGACAAAAGTTTAATTTGAAGTAGGATTAATTTCTTTTAAATTAAAAAATTTTAAAGTTTTATAAAATTTTCCAGTTTTCATCAGAACAGAGTTCGTAAATTTAGATTGTACAAATACATGCCATAAAATCACATTTCTCTTTAAGAGCTAAACATATTTGTTTACAACAAAAAACTTTCCGTTATACATAGAGATACTATTTTGAGCTGGAAAAACTGAAAATTTTATTTTGAAGCTTTTACGCTCGTATAAGGGTAAAAATGCCTTTACCACGTCATGTAGACACTTCAAAATTTACCATAGAAAATGAAAATATAATTTTTCAGGCGATTTTTTTTTACATTTTCAAACCGTTTCAACTATTTGCGGCTGCGGAACAAGACTTTTTTTTTATTATAAGGTCATAATTTCTTCATTTTTTTGTAGAATTGCCCATTCATGCTAATACAGGTACGCCTTTGCAGTACTTAAACGCCCAATTATCTAAAAAAATTAAAAATTTTTCAAATTATTTCATATATTTCCATATCTATATATTAATACGAAAGACAAAAATTTGTCCTACCTTTTTTAATATGTTATTAATGGGGTATGACTTTGAATTATATATCATTAGAAAGGTATTTGTGTGTAAATGTGCACAACGTTAAAATTATTTTAATATTTTGCCATTAAGCCAGGTAAAATTATATGCAAAATTTTCAATATTAGCAACGAGAAAATAGTAAGTGCTAAAGCACAAAAACTGTCCATAAAGTACCAAAATTATTTAAAAAATTTGTGGTCGAATTTTGACCATTGGGCGATTTAGCCGGAGAGCCAGCGCCTTAAAACAACTTTGCGTTTCTAAAAGCTGAATTTGTTACAGTTGGTTATAGTTATTGTGTACATCAATAATCTGTCGGTCAGTCAAGCGAACTGTAGAACAGGCGGCTGCTATATGGCCTCAAACATGTAAAATTTCGATTTTTCTGCAATCAATTTCTAAAAGCTGAAACTTCTTATACACGTTATATAATGCATACAAATAACAATTTTGTCGGTCAGTCAGTTAAATGTTAGAACGGGGCTAGTCAGCACGCCCCAATATATGTGCTATAAATAAATCAAGTCAAAATTATTTTTAAAAGCAGAAATTTTTTTTTGGGGTACTTAATTGTATATTAACCACAAATAAAGCAGTCAGTCAACTACATTGTAGAACAATCTTTGTCAGCAAGCTCAACAAAAAAAATAAAAAATGGTTTTTAATAGCTGGAAATTTTTTTAGGGGTACTTAATTGTATATTAACCACAAATAAAGCAGTCTGATTTCAGCTTTTAGTAACCATTTTTTTTTGTTTTGTTGAGCTTGCTGACGGAGATTGTTCTACAATATAGTTGACTGACTGCTTTATTTGTGGTTAATATACAATTAAGTACCCCTAAAAAAATTTCAGCTTTTAGAA
This sequence comes from Calliopum simillimum, assembly GCA_951812925.1. Classification (NCBI taxonomy): domain Eukaryota; kingdom Metazoa; phylum Arthropoda; class Insecta; order Diptera; family Lauxaniidae; genus Calliopum; species Calliopum simillimum. The sequence goes on from OX638369.1 coordinate 20,793,098, forward strand.
ATAATTTTGACTTGATTCATTTATTGCACATATATTGGGGCGTGCTGACTAGCCCCGTTCTAACATTTAACTGATTGACCGACAAAATTGTTATTTGTATGCATTATATAACGTGTATAAGAAGTTTCAGCTTTTAGAAATTGATTGCAGAAAAATCGAAATTTTACATGTTTGAGGCCATATAGCAGCCGCCTGTTCTACAGTTCGCTTGACTGACCGACAGATTATTGATGTACACAATAACTATAACCAACTGTAACAAATTCAGCTTTTAGAAACGCAAAGTTGTTTTTAAGCGCTGGCTCTTGGACTAATTCTAGAACCTATAATTTATCGATGCAAATACAATTTATTTGCACACCACTGTAGTGTAAAAAATTGCGTGTGCGACAAAAGCTGTTTGCTTGCTGCGTGTTGCTGCTGCGTTTGAAAAAGTATAGCGATACCACGCATGAAACCACAACAAAAAACCACAGCAAAAACACCAAAATAAAAATACTATATTAAACACACATACATACATAGAATATACGTACATGCACACACATATTGTATATTAAAAAACAACAAAAAAATATTAAAAAAGCGTCGCTTTGTAGCTGCGTTTAGTTGCGTTTGTTTAGAAAGCAAGCGGCACGGCACGTGTGAAAGAGATAGCACATAACTGCGTGCGTAAGTAAGACAGCGCAAATGTTGATAGAGCAAGAAAGAAAAACAAAATAAAATAATGAAACGACAACAAATGTTGAAGTGCAAGTTTTTCTCTATTTTTCTAAATTGTATTTGTCAGTGCTGATCTTTCGAATGCGTTGTAAGAGCGAGAGCTTTTTTGCGGTTGTGGTGGGTGCGGTTGCAAGGTGGGTGGGTGGTTAGTTGGTTGATATAAATATTTACAAAAAAATAAACTGTCTTTCTGCTTCAAGTGCTTAATGCTGCTGTTCGGTTTAAAAAATATATTTTGTCAATTTTTATGCTTTCGACAACAAAAATTAGGGATCTTAAGTAAAGATAAACAGCAGCTGTCAAATTGTCATTTGATTTATGATTGCAGTTTTAAAATGTTTTCTTGACATTTAAAAGTGTATTTTGTTATTTTTATTTTAAAAATAAGCTTTCCTTCTTTTTTCATAATTTTTAAAAGTGAGTCCTTGGAAAATATTCAAAAATTTACAATTTAATGGTAGAACTTACAAAATGCAAGAAGCTAAGGCAATTAACTGGTAAGACAACCTGAATGAACCTCTTTCTAAACTGTAACTTATTTGGGAGGAACTTGAATGTATTGATTTTTTAGACACACGGAGATAAAAATAGTACTTGCTACTTTATTTCTCATAAATTTTACCAGAATTTCAAGTCAGAATAGTGACAACTTCACACCGAAGTATGATTCACCTTATTGTTTTAGTCAATTCAGAATGTATGTTTGCTAGTAATTTTTATGAAAAAATTGGCGTGATATTTACGACATTTGTCTTCAACATACTTAAGTAACTACTTTTATCGTAATGAGATTTTTGTTTGGTAAAAATGTCGCATGAGATTTTTGTCGCATGATATTTTTTCACATGTGAGCTTCTTATAATGAGAATTTCAACATCGCACGACTTTTGTCTTCAACATAAATTTTTTTATCGTATTGGGATCATTGTCGCATGAAATATTTCTAAAATAAGACTTGTCCCATGAAATTTTTGTCCATGAAATTTTTATCACATGTGGGTTTTATATAATGATAAAATAAAACAAAATTTTTTATGGTAATGAGATTATTGTATAAAATATCGCATGCGATTTTTGTCGTATGAGGTCTTTATCGCATTAAATATTTTAAGCATAAGATTTTTTTTCCATAAAATTTTTGTTGCATGAGACTTTTATCACATGTGAGCTTTATACAATGATAGTTTTACTATCGCATGACTTATGTTTCAACATAAAATTTTTTATCGTAGTAAGATTTTTGCCTTAAAAAATATCGGAGGCGATTTTATTCGCATAAGATCTTTGTGACATGAAAAATTTATATCATGATATTTTTGACCCATGAAATTTTTGTCCCATGAGATATGTGAGTTTTATACAATAATAGTTTCGTTATAGTTTAAATATGAATACTTTTATTGATTTTTATCCAAAAAATATATTGCACGAGATTTTGTCGCATGATAAATTTTTCACATATGTGTTTTTTATTGTAATGAGATTATAGTTTAAAAAATGTCGCATGCGATTTTTGTAGCATGAAACATTTTTAACATGAGATTTTCTTCCCATGAAATTTTTGTCGCATGAGATTTTTTACAACTTTGTTTCGTTATCGCATGACTTTGTTATCAACATAAATATTTTTATTGAATGAGATTTCTGTAACAAGTGATTTTTAGCAATGATAGATTCGTTATTGCATGACTTTTATCGTATAAGATTCAGTAACAAAAAACAATATCGTATGAGGTTATTGTGGCATCTTATATTTATTACAGGAGATTTTTTTAATGCAATTCCATGTGTCTCGAATGAAAATAGAAGTTTTCTCTTATGAATTACGATTTTAAGTTCGTTATCTTTGTTACTAACTAAGAAATCCTTAATCGCACTCACAACAAACTCGAGAGATCGCTGCGTAGACAACAAGTCGGTTCCCGTATAAATTCTTCATTTACAGATTATATAGTGACAGTGGTATCCAGATGAATATCTCAATAGTTTAAGTGGTGAGGAGGTTTCTTGAGCGAGAATTCGATGAGAATGTCCATATGATTATGCCGCTTAGTTCTTTCATAGCGAAATTTCCTTTTTTTTTTTTTTTGTCAAAGAACTTAGGAGTGTTTTCGCCATAGAGAAGACGTTTGTTTCCCTAAATCATTTTAATTTGATTGGAATGCAGAGATTTTATTGCTTCAATTAGAAAATGTTAATCATATTCTTCTATGATTAAAATTAACGATTCATAGTTTTAAACCAAATAAAGTAAACGAGCTCATATATCATATGTAAATACAATGTTGCGTTTTTAGCATTAACTCCCATTCCGTGGTTTTTTTTTTATTTTAATTTTATTTTATTTTTTCTTTCCTTATATGACTACACAATTTAATTAGTTATTTTGACATTTTTGTCACATTGTCACCAAAATAAAATTAAAACATTAAACATCGCAACGCAATGCGATATGCGAGATATGTCAGCAGTAGCATTACAACAACTATTACATCAACATAAACCTCAACACCAGCAACACTGACACAGACACAGATACAAATACAACACCAGCAACGACATCAACAAAGAAATTAGCAAGTAAAGTCGAAGAAGCAAAAAATTTGATTTATGATCCATGATACTTAAAAGTCGACTCTGGCAGTTATGGAAGCATGAAAAAATTTCTATATCAACAAGATATTCCATTCAACCTGCACTCGACATACATATGACAACAACAACAATAGCAATAACAATTGTTTAATTACACATGCCACCATGTGTAAATGTCTTAACATGTGCCCGTGTGTAGGTGTGTTAGTGCAAGGTGTCAAAATTAGACACCCACATTTGAGAAAATGTAAAAAAAAATTTTAAAAATTTGCCAAAATGTCATGCGTGTTTTTTTTTTTTTTTTAAGTGCGTGTGCATGCGTGCGTGTATAATGTAACGCATTCCTTATTGAAACAGCAAACTATTAACAAAATGTTTAACAAAATTCAAAATCATAAATCATCATTATCAGCAAGAGTATTTGGTTTATCACTACATTTTGCATTTCATTATATGTAACTAACTACGTTGTATATGCTCTTAACAAATTAATATTGAGTTGCTCCTAGTCTTCTAGTGATTTGTTCTCAACTTTCATTTCAAGTCTACACGATAAATTCAAATTTCGTATTTTGATTCGAACCTGGACAAAAACTCCAGCCTTATATAGTTTATATGAAATCTTTACTTAGAGAATGAAATATTCGTCATATCAGTTCCATTTCACATTTTGACAATAGAAAGTAATTGCCCACCATCAGATTCTTTATAAAAACCTGCAAAATTGATGCATTGAGCATTACCACTTTAGTGTTATTGGAATAACCAAATGTTCTCAATAATTCAGAATAGAAAATTGTTTGAACGGATTTCGAGATATCCTTGCTTGAAAGCGCTGTTTTCAGGCTTATGGCGCCGTTCCTGGAAAAGATGTAGTTTCATGTATTCAATTGCATCGAATAGCCAAGATCTTCTTTATCAAACTATGTATATTAGGGTGTCTCTTATTTGGGAAAAGACAAAATTTTATGTCGCGCTCCCCCAGAATCGAAAGACTTTGAGAAAAAAATGAGATCCCCTAAACGACAGGTTTTTTTAAACGAATTATCCTGTGCCACGAAGACATTCAAATTTAAATGAAAATTAACATAGATTTTATATACTTCTTGTTTTAACTTGCTGGGAATCGCGTTGCCTGAAATATTTTTCGCCATCAAATGTGTATCTTATTGTTTTTCGGGTCGCTGAACACGATACAAGTGTCAAAATTAAATTTTGACAGCTGTCAACGGCTACACGTGTCGACACAAGCTACCGGTTCAACCTCCATTTCTCGGTGTTTTGATTTGAAATCAGCTGTCAAAATTAAATTTTGACACTTGTATCGTGTTCAGCGACCCGAAAAACAATAAGATACACATTTGATGGCGAAAAATATTTCAGGCAACGCGATTCCCAGCAAGTTAAAACAAGAGGTATATAAAATCTATGTTAATTTTCATTTAAATTTGAATGTCTTCGTGGCACAGGTTAATTCGTTTAAAAAAACCTGTCGTTTAGGGGATCTCATTTTTTTCTCAAAGTCTTTCGATTCTGGGGGAGCGCGACATGAAATTTTGACTTTTCCCAAATAAGAGACACCCTAATGTATATACTTACGGTCAAAAACAGCGTCGACTAGTATTTTTACCTAAAATATTTGGTCTTCGCATTTATTTATGATTGTTGATATGTAGTATGCCTAATAAGTAAAAATCCTTGTCAAATAATGAATTTATTTCATATCTGTTGTGGTTAAAACAACGAAATTTCAAAACTTGAAAGGGTGTAACCTTTGGCCTGGCCAAACATTAAATACCCTACACTGCAGTATTTTAAAAATTTTGCTGTACGAGAGCTGCCACGACCTCTTTTTTGAATTCACATAGCTTTTGCTCAGATCTTGCACTTGGTCTCAGTGTCTGAGTGAAATTTAGTTGGATAACCTCAAAAAACGATTTCAGTACAGCATTTTGAAGCTTTTGTTTATATGAGAGATGTCACACTCTCTTGTCCGAGGACGCCTCGTTTTTGATCAGGGATTGCCTTTACTGCTCTGACTGCCAAAGTGAAATTCAGTTGGGTTATCCCAAAAAATGCTTTCAGTATAGCACTTTGAAGCTTTTGCTTGTATGGGAGTTGCCACTCCCTCTTGCCCGATTTCATCTAGTTTCTGCTCAGAGCTTGTCTCTACTGTTCTTAATGTCTGAGTAAAATTTAGTTGGATTACCTCAAAAAAAAAAAAAAAAACGCTTTCTGTAGAGCATTTTGAAGCTTTTGCTTATATGGGAGGAGCCACGCCCATTTGTCCAGTTTTGTATACTTTTTTCTCAGAGCTTTTGCTTATCGTCTTTAGTATTTGTGTGTATTATGGTTGCATTGCGGTGCAAAATACTCCTAAATTTGCATTTTGAATATATTTTTTGTATGGTTGGTAGGCGTGAAAAATATTTCCACAGACAGCCAGCCAGACAGATGGACATAGCTATATCGACTAAGGTGACGCTAATCAAGAATATATATACTTTTTCATACCTGCCACGCCTCCTGCCCTGCGTAACAAACGGAATGTCAAAGTGAATATACCCTGGGTGTGGGGTATAAAAAATAGTTTTGGATAAAAATATCATGTAAAATTTTATGTGGTGAGTCTTCCGTACGACGATTTCGGACAGTTTTTCGGAAACAGAGAGTGTATTACGTCTCACTGGAAAAGGCCGTCCAAAAAAGAAAACTGAGACGGATGATATAGACGTAGTAAAAATAGCCCGGTGCGATCGGCTTAAAACTTGTCCCATTATTGCTGCAGAGCTGAAGGATAACCAAAATATGGAATAAGTACCTCAACTGTACAGTGTTTGCCCGCAGACCTACAAACAAACCGATTCTCACACCCAAAATACGGTCTTTCTGATTAAGCTGGTGTAAAGACAAAAAACAGAATTGGAAGTATAACGATTGGGCTGAAGTCATATTCTCTGACGATAGCTAAACAAATCTCATCAGTTCCGATTTGGGATGTACGGTGCGCCGCAGAAAAAATGAAAAATAGATTCAAATTAAGCGGCTCAAAATCTATATTAAAAGCTGAACAGTTTAAATTTTAAAACCAAAATTTTTTCCATTCTCAGACTTACTTTTCGGTTTTTAAAAAGGTTTGCAGCCAACAAATGTTCTCTGAAATGGACTAAATTCGACATGGCACATGTTTACATCAAAGAGAACACGCCGTAGGAGCGCAGTTCCAAGCAACTATATTTTGATTCCCATACTAATAACTAGTATTCAGCTAGACCAGTTTTCTAAAAATACATTTTTTCTCAAAGTCAAATGCAGCACGTGCATCCCATAAAATGTTCACAACAAAATAAAAATTTCAATATTTTAAATAATAAAACCTCAAACCTACAACAAACTTTATCAAGGGAAAGGTCAGTAAAACAAAACAAAAACATCAAACGGTCGACCTGAATCAGATGCGTTATGTGCGTTAACCTTGAAAACAGACGGTGCTGCGTTGCATACGTCAACGGTTCAGTCAGTCAGTGAATCAGTTGGTTGGTATGCAAACGGTTACAGCTTTTTTGAAAATTTTAAAACTAAATCCCCTACCCGCCTCTCCCCCAAAAAACAGCTTGACATGCATTCATGTTAATCAATAACTCACAGGGCCCATACAATACATACGCAATAGACATGTGTGCGTTTGTAGGTAGAGGGCGCCACATGCAAATGTTACGAATTCAATTTAAATTCATTAATAAATCAAATGATTTTCTTGTTCATGTTGGGCGCCATTTGTTATGATTCTCAAGAGTGCATGAAAACCCATCATTAGATGGGGCCCAACAATCGATTATATATGTATGTACAAACATATATACTACATGTAAGTAGATAGTATATAATGACTGCTAGGCCCAAATCATATCAAAATGTTTAATTAACGTATCTAATCAGTTGGTCATAGTCAAAAAATGCAAGAAAATATGAAATACTGTGTGAAAATAGCATTGCGTAGATAAAATCGTTAAAAAACGAAATTTTCAGTTTCAATTTCAATTAAATTTTTTTTCATTTATTTGTTTTTTTTTCTTTCTATTTTTAATTACAAAGTGCATATATTTCTACGTTTACCCAGCAGGAAACAAAACTATTGATGACCAGTTTGCTTGGAATATATGTAGTAAATAAATGCAATAACTAAGGTATTATGAGAACATTTTGAAAACTTAGTGCTTGTACTTAGGAAAACAGACATTTTCTTATATTGCATCAATCAGCGAATTCTGAATCATGTCTACGGCTGCGTTGGCTAATAACAGCTGTCACCTATCTATTGAAAAATGCACATGTGGCGATACTGCCTTGTCTTCAGGATTTTAGTGTCCCCAAAGCTTTTTTTGAAATACTTAATAACAGTAAAAAACTTAAAATTTTTAATTTCACTCTCAGATGATTTTACCACTCCAAGTTTCACTTCAGCTTATTGGTTAAACCCCATTATTATTCATGATTTGTTAGTTTTTGGCATTTGCTATACTTGGTGACCCCTACTGAAATTTTCCATACATAGTTTTTATAGATCATTTTGGCCCATATAAACCTAGTTTTTACAAAATGGGGTCAAAAAATTCATAAAAATATAAGCAAATAGGTTAAGATTTTCTAAAATGTATTTATTGCATGATTTCATTATGAGTTTCAGACTACAAGATTTATTCAAAATTCAGCTGTGATTAAAGCTCAAAAAGCTGATATTAAGTTTAAGGTACTATTTTTTATAAACTTTGGATCAAGAGGGAAAATTTTAGATATCGTTCGACTCATTTCGAGCATTTTTGAGATCGTTTTAACTTAAAAACCATTTTATGACATGATTTTTTATGGAATGAATCAGTGGCGGATCCAGCATTGTCAAGAGAGAGGGCCGATTGACTACATTTCTAGATAAGAATAATAATAATAATCATGAAGGCGTAAAAATGTACACATTATTAATAATTAATATTTCTATCTTATTAAAATATATAATACCTAATTTGTATAATTTTACATTTAAAAAAAAAAAACAGAATGTTTTTAAAATCTTTACACATAATTTTGAAAAAATGTAATCACATGGTTTGAGAGGGGGGGCCGATCGCCTCCAATCCCCCCCCTTGAATCCTCTACTAGAATGGATGATCTTCAAAAATTTTGCAAAATTCGCAGATGACTTTTGCGACACCATCTTTTAGATTTGTAGGGATATTCAGAAAATTTCCCAAATTAATTTTTTTAATCATTCTAACGTACATACGCGGATGGGTCAAAATTGGATGCAGACACTGGATCAGGCATGTATTCTAAGTCCTTAGACTTAGCAAAGTCTTACACTCTGCCAAACGACTGTAGTGTCTTTCAGGCAGAGATTTATCCTGTTCTTAAAGCTCAATGCCTCAAAGCCTCAATGCTCATAAGTTCAAATTTCTTGGAAGCGTTGTTATTTACATTGATAGCCAGGAGGCTATTAAAGCAATCTCATCAAATTTTATCACGTCAAAACTTGTGTTAAGCTGAAGGAACAGCCCTTGCGATATTAGCGAGGACTATAACTTAACACTTTGCTGGGTTCCAGATCATAGTAATTTCGATGGCAACGAAATTGCAGATGATCTGGCTAAAATAGGGTCAAACCAAAATACCCTTTTGGGTGACCTTTCAGCTTGCTAATTCTAGATGGTCAAATCTTCAAGCTTGCAATCATATGAGATCAATTTGGCCATCATATAGTATAAATCGTACTAAACTTTTAATAGCAATGGAGAAACACAATGTACGGATCTTAATCGGTGCTATTACTGGACATTGTGCCATGGGAATTCATGCAACGCGTTTAGGTTTCCCAAACATTGGCGACCTTTGTAGAAGTTGTAAAGACCCTGATATGGAAGAAACAGTCTTTCATTTCTTTGTGGATGCCCAGCGCTTGCGCTTAGACGTAGAAGGAATTTTGGTCATTTCAATTTGGAATCGCTTGATTCATTTTTCTGAGGTGTGTCTTAAATCTATATAGAAGTATATATGTACATCCAAGTGGTTCTCTTAGACTTTCTCTGATAAAGCTCTTAGCATCAAGGCCCTTTCTCGAGGCCTAAGTTAATGATGACAACATGTTCATCTCCCGGATCTATCCTAACCTAACCTAATGTACAAACGTAACGGCGTGCCTGAACCATATTTAAATGGATGGTGGTAGCACATACATTTTTTGCAGATTTCGTTTTTGATCAGTGTCACCTCCTGAATGGATATAGCCATGCCCGTCTGTCTGTCTGCTCGTTGAAACTATTTTTATATTTTTTGGGAGCAAGATAATTCGATGAAATTTAGTACACTACCTCCGTCGTCAAAGCTAGTTCGATTTATTGAATATGAGTGAAATCGGTTGACGGACACGGCAACCTCCCATACAAAAAATATATTCAAAGTGCTACTTTAACGACAATGCAACCAAAATACACAGAAATACTTAAAGCAATAAGCGTAAGCTCTGAGCAAAAACTAGGTGAACTCGGACAAGAGCAAAAGCAAAAGTTTCAAAATGCTATGCAGAAAGCGATTTTCGAGATAGTCTAACTAAATTTCACTCAGACACTAAGAACAGCAAACGTAAGCATTGAGCAAAAACTAGGAAATCTCTGACAAGAGGGCGTGTCACCTACCATACCAGCAAAAGTTTCAAAATGCTTTCTGTATAGCGATTTTTGAGATAATCCAAATAGATTTCACTCAGACACTAAGAACTATAAATGCAAGCTTCGAGCAAAAGTCGAAAGGCGAACTCGAACAAGAGGGAGTGGTGCCTCCCATATAAGCAAAAGTTTCAATATGTTATACAGAAAGCGATTTTCAAGATAATCCAACTAAATTTCACTCAGACATTTAGAACAGTAAACATAAGCTCTGAGCAAAAACTAGGAAACCTCTGACAAAAGGGCGTGGCACCTCCCATAACAGGAAAAGTTTCAAAATGCTGCACAGAAAGCATTTTCGAGATAATCCAAATAAATTTCACTCAGACACTAACAACAGTAAATGTAACTCTAAGCAAAAGCTAAGTGAATTTCGACAAGAGGTCGTGCCACCTTCCATACAACCAAAATTTTCAAAATACTCCACTGTACGGTATTTAGTGTTTGGCGAGGCCAAAGGTAACACCCTTACTAGTTTATCGTTCAAATAAAAAACCACTCTGGGTTTTTCTTAATATTTTCTCGCGAAGTCACGAGCGAACATTTTTTTACACTTTATTTGAATGATAAGAAAACCAAAACTGGAAAAAAATTGGACGTGCTAGCACCATCGATGATAATAAGCAAAACTTATTTAATAAGAAATATTAGACTAAGAGCCAGCGCTTGGCTGACCCTCCTCATAGTATCAAAGCTGAATTTTTTTGTGAGTGTTCTTCCAATAGTAGGTTTGAACTTCTGTTCTAGTGAATTTCTGAGAGGTGGTGCCTACGTGAGATATCGGGCGCAAAAGGTCGAGAAAAACAGTTTTTTGCAAATATTTCGCTAACGGTTATATCTACAAAAAAAATAGTTTCCACAATTTTGTAGCTCATTAAATTTCATATCGAAAAATGGTGCAAATTGTTTTCGCACGACCTATAGTTTAGGAGATATGGTCCAGTGAAATTGGACCTTCCGATCCAACACATAAAATCCATTTTTTTTTTTCCTTTAGTCGGTCTATTTTATAGTTTCAAAGTATGCACCAAAATTCGAGACCAATTTCACTGTCGTTCAAAAAGTTATTCAGGCACAAAGGTCGAGAAAATTAGTATCTCGATTACGCTTATTTCTACAAAAAAATGGTTCTCCACAATTTTTTAGCTCAGAAAATTTCATACCAGAAAGTGGTGCAAGTTGTTTTCGTACGATCCACAGTTTAGGAGATATCCTATTTTAAGGTATTTTCCGCATACAAGTGTACATAGTAATATGAGTGTTGATTTTCAAAGCACTATAACTACGCCTACGTCATAGTATCATGGTTGAATTTTTTTGTTGGTATTTTTCCAGTAGTGGGTACCAACTTTTGTTTTAGTCAAACCGTGAGAGGTGGTGCCTTCGCGAGATATCGATCATAATTATAGTAATTTGAAAATCAACTTTCAAAAAACTGATTTTCTCTACCTTTCGCACCCGATATCTCACGAAGGCACCACTGCTCATGGTTCGACTAAAACAAAAGTTAGTACCCATTATTGGAAAAATACCCACAAAAAAATGCAGCCATGATACTATGACGTAGACATAGTTATAGTAATTTCAAAATCAACATTAAAAAAACTGATTTTTTCAACTTTTGCACCCGATATCTCAGGAAGGCACCACCTCTCACGGTTTGACTGAAACTATTGGAAGAATACCCACAAAAAAATGCAGCCATAATACCATGACGTAGGCATAGTTATAGTAATTTCAAAATCAATTTTCAAAAAACTGATTTTCTCGACTTTTGCACCCGATATCTCACGAAGGCACCACCTCTCACTGTTTGACTCAAACAAAAAATAGAATTCCTTATTAGAAGAATACCCACAAAAAAATTCAGCCATGATTTTATGACGTAGGCGTAGTAAGAGTACTTTGAAAATCAACATTCATATTATGAACACTTGCATGCGGAAAATACCTTAAAATAGGATATCTCCAAAACTGTGGGTCGTACGAAAATAATTTGCACCACTTTTTGATATGAAATTTTCTGAGCTACAAAATTGTGGAGCACCATTTTTTTGTAGAAATAAGCGTTAGCAAGATACTAATTTTCTCGACCCTTGTGCCTGAATAACTTTTTGTACGACAGTGAAATCGGTCTCGAATTTTGGTGCATAATTTGAAACTATAAAATAGGCCGACTAGAAGAAAAAAAATTATGGATTCTATATGTTGGGTTGGAAAGTCCAATTTCACTGGACCATATCTACTAAACTATAGGTAATGCGAAAACAATTTGCACCACTTTTCGATATGAAATTTAATGAGCTACAAAATTGTGGCAGTTTGTTTTTTCGTAGATATAACCGTTAGCGAGATATTTGCAAAAAACTGTTTTTCTCGACCTTTTGCGCCCGATATCTCACGTAGGCACCACCTCTCAGGAATTCACTAGAACAGAAGTTCATACCTACTATTGGAAGAACACTCACAAAAAAATTCAGCTTTGATACTATGAGGAGGGTCAGCCAAGCGCTGGCTCTCCGTCTATATGTCTATTCCATAACATAAAAAAAAAATTTTTGTTCGATTTATAAAATGTGTATTTATTATTAAAAAACTAGTTTTTGCTACCTCAGACCTTTCATAACTGGGAAACTTAACCACATAAGATGCCCAGACTGAACATTCCAAACTCAAATGGTATATGCACATAAGTGTTACGTTTCCAAAAATATTCATTTGCTCGCGTTTGCGTTTCGTCTTTATATATGGTAGCTCGATAAAGATATATAATAAGATTGTCACCTGAACTATGATTTCCTATAAGAAAGATCTACGTATTTGTCTACGAACAAAGGGCTTTTTTCGCTCAAAAGCTTCTTCTGATTTTACTTTATTACAAATGCGTATAACGTTGAAGTTTCTTGATAGAGATATTTGTGAATACCTACTACAAAATGTATCTTTGATTATGTTCGTACCAACAACTTTTTTAGCTCATGCTGCGTTTTTAAATTATTTTATTCGATCTAAACAGGAAATATTGTTGTAAGACAGACAGACACTCGCACTTACATAGTGATAGTTTAAAATACAAATGTACATTGACGATGTATTGATTATCAGCAGCAGCAGCAGCAAAAGGGCTATATAGTATGTCTATGCTTTTGTAGTTTTCAGTTTTTTTTTTAGTATTTTCGATTTTGAAGGGCAACGCTAAGCGTTATAGCCCTTTGATAGTATAATTTTGTTATTCATCAAGGTTAACACTTGAAAAAATGTTTTTTTTTTTCTAAATTTTTCTTTACAAGAGTCACGCTTTTTCAACAATTTAACTTGAACTCACTCGCTTGCTTTTGATAATAATAATCAAATACCCGATGGAAAAAAAAGGTGCTCTCATGCAGTTGAAGGGCTCTCTTTTGTTGGTTAATTTAGAGGTTGTTTTTGTAGTTAAACCTGTAAATTGGCATTTGAATATTTATATGCAGATTTCAGCTTGAACAGAGTACTTATACAGTTTTCAAGTCGGAAGCATTTAAAATTCAATAATCTTTTATGTTTTTTCTCATAAATGTGATGAACCTTTTGAAGGTCATTTCTGTGCTGGAATTTACAACTATTGAATAGATATTGTCGAGCTCAGCGACAGCGAGCTTATTAATCGTAAAAACGTAATAATTTGATCATAACAAGATAAATTTAATAGTATGACAGTTATCAATTAGATACTGAATTGTTGTTATTTGTTTAATGTGCAAAGTTTATGCAAAATGGGCCGAACAAAAAATGGTCTTGAGTCTTCGTTAAGCTCTGTATTTTTTAGCTTTAAAGTATTATCTCTAATGTTTGTAGATTGGAAATTTTTATTTAAGTTTTAAGAAAACACCAAAATTTCAATTATTAAAAAAGTTTTGAACTTTTCAAAATAACATCATAAAAGATATGGCAATATTGCAAAAGCCACAGAGAATCCATCTGTATATGATTTTAATCTTTCTTTTAACTTTTTATAGAAAAGTCATACAAGACAATTTCATAACTCATTTTGAAGACAAAAAGCAGTAATAAATGATGCAATTAATAATAACGAGCAAAGTACTGAATATTTTTTCCAACTTTGGGACTGGTTCCATACCTTAAAAAATAATATTTTTAAATAATTTTTTCTTTTAAATTAATTAACATTTGATTCTTTAAAACCTTCAAAATAAATATTCCGCCCTTTAATAACTACACAAAATAAATATTTGGAAAAAAGTCATAAAAATTTTTTTAAAAAATTCCTGATTCTCTACAAAACAACAACAAATATAATTTTTGCTTTCTAAGCAGATAGTTTTGGTCTGGTCATTCTCTACATAAGTTAGTTATTTTTTGTCCATTTTTCAAGCTTTGATCGAAAACTTCCAAAAATACTTTTTTCTTCTAATAAGGACCTGTCTAAATAACAAAAGCCCTTCGATCCTTTGAAGAATAGGAGATTAAAATAAATTAAAAAATTGTTCAAGATTGACTGTCAAGAAAGATCTTCTTTAAGCGTACATATCTTTGGACTTTTGACAAAGCAACCTAACTCGAAACTGGCAACTTTTCAGGAGAGTCTAAGGACTGATTATCTGCTTTCCAATAATGCGGCTCAGTTTCGTTGATGCATCGTTAAATCTCCTCTGTCCATATACTAATCTTAAAGTATTAGCTGTCAAATTATTTTTTTCTTTTGGTTCAAAACACTTCACCGCACGAATGCCGCTAAGTTCAAATCTTGCGTGAACTATGGGACACCCTTATATCTCTGGAACAAGAAATCATAAAGACATGGCAATCATACCAATAGAAGCGTGTTTAAATTTTATATTTAGGACTAAAATCCTGGTGAATTTTCTTACCTCGACTTATGTTGTTTTGTCAAAAGTCCACAGATATATACCTATTCTTATTACAAATTAGGTCTTCTGCTAATTTTTATACCCTGCACCCAGGGTATATTCACTTTGTTCTTCCGTTTGTAACGCAGAGAAGGAGGTTTGTCAGATATAAAAAGTATATACATTAGGGTGGGCCGATTTGAAAACTGATCTCGGCTACCCCCCTATGTGAAAGTTCATTCAATTCTATGAATATTTACCCAAGGAACTATACATCTGCGTTCAACTTTAGTTCGGCTCATTTTTGATCAAAAATTGTACCTTTCATCAATATTTTTTTTATTTTCATACTAAATTTTACAAATTTTTATAAAGACAAAAGTAATGTCATTATATGATTTGGCTGGAATTCTGTCAGTAATCAATTAAATTGCGTTCTGTTTGCATAAAAAGTTCACTTGATAGTGTGAAATTGATGCTATATATTTAAAAAAGTGATATGGGTCAAATAGCCGATTATTATGACCGACTTTCAAAATAATCGATTCATATTTTTGGTTGAATTTTTTCAAACAAAACACCAACCTAGGCTGAAAGTTCATTCAATTCTAAGGATATTTACCCAAGGAACCATACCTCTACGTTCAAGTTTAGTTCGGCGCATTTTCGATTGAAAATTTTACCTTAATTAAAGTCGGTCATAATAATCGGCTATTTGACCCATATCATTTTTTTAAATATATAGCATCAATTCCACTCTATCAAGTAAATTTCTTATGTAAACACAACCCAATTTAATTGATTACTGACAGAATACCAGCCAAATCATATAATGACATTACTTTTGTCTTTACAAAAATTTTTAAAATTTAGTATGAAAACAAAAAAAAATATTGATGAAAGGTACAATTTTCGATCAAAAATGCGCCGAACTAAAGTTGAACGCAGAGATATACATAGTTCTTTGGGCAAATATTCATAGAATTGAATGAACTTTCACATAGGGGGGTAGCCGAGGTCGATAAAATTTCCTACATACAATTTGGCCCACCCTAATATACATTCTTGATCAGCGTCGACTCCTGAGTCGATATAGCCATGTCCGTCTGTCTGGCTGGGTGGCGGGCTGTGCGTGGAAATAAATTTTTTAGGAAAACTGAGCAAGATAACTCAATGAAATTTGCTACACTGCCTTTGTCGTCAAAGTTAGTTCATGGGATTGAAAATGAGTGAAATCGGTCAACGGACACGCCTACCGCCCATACAAAAAATATATTCAAAATGCAACTTTAGGGGTATTTTCACGACAATGCAACCAAAATACACATAAACGCTACAAACTATAAGCGCAAACTCAGAGAAAAAATTGGGTGAATTCAGAAAAGAGGGCGTGGCATCTCCCAAATAAGCAAAATCTTGAAAATGCTGTACTGAAAACGTTTTTTGAGATACTCGAGCTAAATTTTACTCAGACACTAAGAACTTTAAATACAAACTCTCCACGAAAGCTGGGTAAAATCGGACAAGAGGGCGTGGCACCTCCCATATAAGCAAAAGCTTAAAAACGCTATACTGAAAACGTTTTTTGAGATAATCTTTATATAAATAGGCAAACGAAATCGGTTCAGTCCCTGTTTCTATACCTAAATCTCAACCGATTTGCTTGATTTTTTTTTTATTGGAAAGGTTGTGAGTAGGAGCAGTGCATAGGACTATATTTTTTTCAAAGTGGGCGGTGCCACGCCCCTAAATGGAAAAAAACTCTCTCACGGCTAAACCACTGCATTGATTTTAACGAAATTTGGTGTGGAGATAGGGTTAGCACTAAGGAACGATAATATGAGCATTATATTTTTCAGTAAGTGGTGCCACGCCCCTAAATGGAAAAAACGCTCCCACGGCTAAACCGCTGCATCGGTTTCAACGAAATTTGGAATGGAGATAGGACTGGCACTAAGGAACGATAACATGACCATTATGTTTTCAGTGGGCAGTGCCACGCCCCTAAATGGGAAAAACGCTCTCACGGCGAAAATAGAGTTAGTACTATATAGCACGATAGCATGATTGATTTTTATGAATTTTGGTATAGAAAGATATCAAAAACTGTTTGCTATTTAGTAGGAAATACACGCCTCTAAATGGAAAGTACGATATTGCAACTTAGCTGCTGCACCGATGCAGATAACCCAAACCCTAAGGAAGAATAATAAAAGCTTTTTGTGTTTTATCGACCAAAGAAGGGTATAAAAACTTTTTACTTTATTTTATGGTCAAATCGAAATGGTCGAATTTCGGCCACAAGGCGATTTCTAGTCCAAATAAATATCACTCAAACACTAAAGACTACAACAGCACGCTCTGAGCTAAAACAAGACGAACTCAGACAAGAGGGTTTCGCACCTCTCATATAAGTAAAAGCTTCAAAACTTTATACTGAAAACGTTTTTTGAGATAATCTAACTAAATTTCACTCAGACACTAAGTACAAAAAATGCAAGCTCTGAGCAAAAACTGAGTATACTCGGACAAGAGGGCGCGGCACCTCCCACGTAAGCAAAATTTTCAAAATACCGCAGTGTAGGGTATTTAATGTTTGGACAGGCCACAGCTTACACTCTTACTAGTTCCTTTTCTTCTCAATAACAGCTTTTGCATAAGTCATTGAACGAAGCACTCAGACCTGTAGTGTTCTTATCAAAATACAATGCCCAACAGGGATACCTACCACCCATTTTGACTGAGGTCCTAAGGCTACAAGACATGTTCACCTCATATAATTCAGAATTGGCCAGATCTGATTCAGAATTTTACATATCGAGTTGCTCCCTAGCACAGCGATTCGTCACTTTTTTTTATGGGGACTTCTCCTACAAAGCCCTTTGATATTAATTATAAAAACATCGCTAAATAAAAGCAATTAAATAATTGTCAAGAGTCTGTGGTTAAAAACAGTGATATTTAACTCAAAACATGCTTAAGACAGATTTTCTTTAAAGTACAGAATGAGGGTTAAATAAATTGTCTGTGAAATCTCTGACATAGTTTTATAACAGTTCTGGGGGGCCGCCGAAAACTGTTTTGTTTTAAGACGTTCAAAAAGTTTGAAAAACACTAAACTAGAGGTCAGAAAACACAAAAGAATTGACTAAAAGTCGGAAAGTATAAAAAAACATCGAAAAAGTCAATGAAATGGTAAAGCGTTCAAAAGTTTACAAGAGCTGGAACATATCCAAAAAGTTAATAAGTAGGTATCTACTTAGAAAAGCAACCAAAAAAGTCTATTAAAAGCGAAAAAGATCAAAAAACATATAAAAGTTTGTTGTAAATAATCACTTCCAAGTATATTGCCTTATCGGAGGGACTTAAACACAAAAATTTGTCTGGAAAAATTATATTTTCTGACTAGACTTAGATTATAGCATTATTTTTTAAAGCAGTTGGGAAAATCCAACTATTTCTTACGAAATATAAAAGTTGCTTATCTCAAAGCAAAGTCAATGGACGACTTTGAACTTAAAATTAAGTTTTCTCAAAGCAAAGAAACTGCACATTAAGATAAGACAGATACCCAATCAAAATTCAATTAAATCTAAAAACATTCAGAGTATATATGTATGTAGATAATCTTCGGCTATATCTCAATTTGAAAACATTATGATAGACAGCAAAACTTTGAATTTTTCCAACTAAAGTTTAAGTACCTTAAGATCAAGAAACAGCGGCAAAAATATACATATAAAAAAAATGAACTAAAATATTATCTCAGACAGTTGAAATTTTAATAATAACAACAACAATAACAAATATAAAATGTATTATTTGTGACTACAAAAACAACAAGACATTTAAAATTCAAACAACTAAATAAATAATGCGTAACGCATTTAACGTCTAGAGGTAAAGGTCTGGTATCAGCCTGCGAAATACATATCATCATCAACATAGTGGAAAAATAAAAACTAGAAAAAAATATAATAAAACAACAAAAAGTATGTGACAAAACAAAAAACAAAAAAAATATAAATAAATAACTAACAAAAAAAAAAATTGTTTAATAAAAAAGCAACAAAGAATACTATGTAAGTATATGGTTAGCCCGTGCAAACGCACAGCTGTATATACACACATATCTAGATATAGCAAACCGAACGCATTGCAAACGCACTTTTGCTGCGTGTAGCCGTGAACATAACCTTCAAGTTTAGTTTTAAGTTTTTATACCCTACGTTGGGCGCATATTCACTTAGGTTATGGGTTTGTAAGGAGGCGTGGCAGACGAAGAAAAGTTTTTGTAATAGAACTGGCCATGTTCATCTGTGGAAATCACGATTACAACAAAACAAAGTAGGATAATTTGGGGAAATTTTGAACAGCTACTAGGAATAATACGTGTAAGCTCTGAACTCGGAAAATTCGGACAAGTAGGCGTGGCACTTCCCATAGAAGCAATATCTTTAAAATGTGATATTTTAGATAATGCAACAAAACTCCACCGGAATACTAGAAATGGTTAATGCAAACGAACTATTAAACGATATATAATGTGGTATATATGCGCTGTAGGGTATTAAATTTTTGGCAAGCCCAAAGATAACACTATATCTAGTTTTGTATTTATTTTTTTTTAATTTTTAAATTTTCTACATTTTGTTTTTGTTAAGCTTAACAATTTGTTAAATTTTAACAAATACAAATTAACGCTTACTTACACGCTCCGTTGTATATTGTATAGGATAGATACTTTTAATGCGTTACGCATTTTAGCCAAAAGCCGAATAGCGAAAAAAAGGAGGAAGAGAAACGCATGTTCAGCAAAAATTAACAACAATACAAAAACAAATTTAACATTTAGAGTTATAAAGTTGAATTTATGCAGGTAGCAACAATGACTACATCTTTATGTTTAAATGGATTTTTTTTTTTTGGTTGCAAAGAAAAAAAAAATCAAAATTGAAGCTTGGCAATTTACAAAACTTTTTAAGGCAACGCATTTTTAGATGAATATTTAAAAAAACAACACTATCTTTTGAAGTTTAAGTTGCTGCAGTCCTGTGTTGCACAAATTATTGGAAAATTTAATAACCTAATTACGTAGAGACAATGTTTATATATACCAATATTTGGTAATAATTAATACTATTGCAGAATCGCTCAATGGTCAAAATTTGATCACAAACGTATTAAATAATTTTGGTACAGTTTTAGTACTTTTTTGTTTTTTAGCACAAAATAGAAAAGCTCATTCATCATCCGTGGTACAATGACAAATGTCAAACGAAAAGAAAACAAAAAACATGAAGTCAGTGTCAGTCAGCTTTTTGTCTTTCTTTTTGTGCTGTATTCTCTTTTCAGCTCTGTGTGACCGCTTATTTTGTCGTTGTTAATATTGAAAAATTTGCATATAATTTTAGCTGGCTTAGTGGCAAAATATTAAAATAATTTTAGCTTTGTGCACATTTACACACCAATACCTTTCTTATGGTGTATAAATCAAAGCCGTGCTCCATTTCCAACATAGTAAAAAAGGTAGGACAAATTTTTGTCTTGTGTATTAAAGTATAATCGATATGGCAACGGAGCTTCTGGGAAGTAATAGAGGAGGCCTATACTAGCAAAAAATGTTACCTGAGGAGGTCTAAAATGTAACACTGAGGAGGTTCTTGGATTACCCTTTCGTTTTTGAGAAAACTTTTCATGGAAAACTTTTAGCTTATTGTATGGGCTTTCTAAAGGTTTATTTGATTAATAGGGCTTAGAAGGATTTCGAAAAGCTTTGGACCCTTAAAGTTGATATTTTAAATTTTTTTTTTCTGCTTTTTGAACTTGGCTGACATTTTAGTATGAAAAAAGTCCTTTAAACATAAACTTTCATGTTTTTTTTTTGCTGCTGATTAAAGACTATTGACTATTTCAAAGTTATAATTCTCGACAGATGTATCTATTGTCTTCATGAGGACGTTCACCATGACATAATTAAAGAGTTGATAGGTTATTTGAAGTACTAATTTGTAATTGCACAAAGAAGTTCCACTGTTTATGAAGATTATAGTCTTCTACTTCAACGTTCAAATTTGTTCATTAGTGTAATGCGTTGCCTTAAGTAAAAACAAAAAAAGAGCTAAAAATAAATACATTAAAAAATACATTTTATATATATCGTAATAACTCAACGTCTAACAATAAAAAACAAAAAGGCAGATTCATAGATTGCGTTTATCTTTTGATTTAAAATTTTTATTTTTATTTTTACTGAAAATGCGTAAAGGTCGCTTAAAAATGCGTTCATTAACCGCTAATTTTGTATAATAAATAATGATTTATTTTATAAAGCCCCTAAATTATACTCTATAATTAGGTGATGACTTCCGATCGTATTGGTTAATAAGTGAATTAATTGCAGTGGGAAATTGTTACATTATTATTTGATATTTAACTAAAATTTTAGAAAAAAAAAAATAAACACAATTTAATAAGAAATAAAGTATATACATAATATGATGAAGGCAAAATTTAAAAGTTTCTTATCGCTGGCAACACTGTCAGTCATCATGCATTCTTGTTCTACTTTTCTTACATTTAGCTAGCTGACTGTGCTATCATTTTGACCCACATTCGAGCTGCAAACCAATTGCACAAGATTTTTATTTTTATTTTAGAACAAAACTTAACGAAGCATCTACCAAAAGCAAAAGTCTCTTGCGCACTCACTCTTGCATGTTGAAACATTCGTTTAATGTATCGCCGCATTCTTGAATTTTGCGCTTTGTTGCAATCGATGGATCGTTTCGTTTGTATGCACGTACGTTCGTCAAGGTGCGGTGTTTGTCTTTACTGCTGTGTGCTTTCGTTAAGTTTTTAGTAGCACAGTTGATATATGAATTTTGAACATTTTGAAGAACATAGACCCATTTTTTGTCTATTTCAAATATTTATTCGTTAGATACCTCTTCAGTTTGGTCAGATTTTCTCGTTTCCATAAATATTTTTGAATTTTGTGTCTTTACGATCTATATTTTATTTTACCATGTTAGTTAAATGTTACACATACGACACGTTGTTCATTTTGAAATAGGAATTAATTTTTAAATAGTTATTTTTTCAACATTTCAAAGATAAAATCTCATAACCTTAGAAAAAACGTTATAGAGCAAGGGTGTCAGCGTTTTCAAATCACTGAGCCAAGCGCATGCAGCGCAGTCAGCGCAAAATTTTCGCTTCGCTACAACAACTTCAAATTCGAATTAAACAATCACAAAAACAATTTTTTGTTGTTTTTTTAAAGCCTCGCTTACAACAATAATATTTCAACAATTTTCAAAATTTCTAAGAACTGGGACACACACAAAAAATAGGGGTATTCACGCGTTGATGCGCAATGCTCTTGCGTCGTTGCGGAAGTGCGGTTTGCGAAAGTTTGACATTTGTAAAACATCACTTGCAATGCAAAATGTTTGGCACGATGGTCTTTTGGTCCAAATCTAAAACGTTTTTCATTATTAACAATTTATTGGTGAAACATTTTTATATAAAGGTCACAGTTTTTAAGAAAAAGCGATTTTAGTAATGTTTATCACTCCTTACCTGAAGTAAAAGTTCCACAACTAAAGTTTCTTTATAACACGATGATGTTTTTGCCAAAAATGCAATTTGTTGGGATATGGGATATAGTATATAACATTACCCGCCAATTTTATTTTTTAACTATTTTTGCCTTTTTTTCAATTTTGTTGAAATAGCTAAAGATTGGCTCACGCTAAAGAACTCCAAAATCATAATATAAGTACTGCACATTACTCAATAAAACATAATACATAAAGTGGTAGCAGCAATGCTTTGTAAACTACGTGTAATTTAGAAAACAAAAATGCCTATATCACATTTCCCGAACTTACTATATTAGTAAACTTTTAAAAATATTAATAGTTTGAATTATCATTATATCAAAATTATAAAGAATAATACTGGACAGAAAACTAAACTAGAAACTAATTTTAATGCCTAAGTAATTAACTTAAATTTATTTTTTATTCTAACAAGTTTTGTAAAATAAAATTTATTTATAATAAAATTATTTATTCTAAATAAAAAACATTTTTGTTTTCATACAAAGCGCGTTTTAAATTTTATTAATTAATTACATAAATTAAATTTTAAAAAGTTTCTAATAAAAATAAAATCTCAAACTTAATGCGCAGAACAATGCGTTAAATTAGAAAAAATTAAAAACAACAAAAACAACAATAAAACATAAAAACACAACAACACCAACAACAGCAATAATGTTCAGAACTATTACAACAACTGCTTTTTTAGAAAAAGTTACAAAATCAAGGCTAAAATAATTTTTAAGTTGTTAAGTTGTTAGGAAACAACAACGACGAATCACATTGCTGGCGCTGCATGTATTTGTTTTTGTTTCTGTGTATTTTTTTTTTATTGTATATTTTAGAACGTTACAGCAGTACAAGAACAAAAATGTAGAAAAAAAAAATTTATCAGCAGCAACAAAAAAGTTGTAATTACAACAACACTAAAGCAAAAAAAAAATAATAAAAAATTGACAGCATGAAAACAAAAAAAATCTAATAATAAATAAAAACAAACTAAAATATTACACAAAATACATACATACATACATGCATACAAATACGCACTATACCAATTTATTCCATCAGCAAGCCTAGAGTTCTATAGGCGATCAAGTTGATATTGCCAAAAGGGAATGATTATTCGAACATGTTAATTAAGTAATTCAAAAACAATGTCAAAAATATGAATGTGCCATAATTTTTAGCAAATGGCATCAAATGCCATTGTACTTTGACATTTATGTTCTAAGCAGATAGAGAATTAGCTGACAACAAGGCAACTAATTTTCAGCCAAGTGTTTTGCGAGCAACTACATATTCAAAACGCGGTAAAACTATCAAAAATGTGCATTAACGCAGGTAGTGCTGGTCATTTGGTCGATATCATACTTTCAACTTAACATCATAAATTTACGCTTTTGCATAAACTTTCTGTGAAAACAAAAGCCAATTTTTTTCGTTTCTTACAAAATAGCAACCGATTCACATGTTGACATTACTTTTGTCTCACCTTGCGCTTAACTAATGAACTACATCACTTTTTCTGAAAAGGTGCGAAAAGGATCTTTACGGTGTGTCCATCACTAAGGTCCCAATTGGAATGGGAGCTCTTCTAGACCACTTTAAGAGCAAATCAGAATATGCTCTAAAGCGCTTCGTTCTCGTACCAATTTCTTTTTTTTTTAACATTGCCATGTCATTGGATAAAACACTTTGCTCTCGCTACGACACACACCGGTCGGAAAATCAAAAAATAAAGTTGTTGTTTTGGCACTTTTAACTGTTGGTAATGGTAGAGTATAATCCTCTTCGTTCGATTCAGAGGTCAAAAAGATCTTTGTGCCTAAAAACTCTTCTCATCATAGGAGAACTCTATTCTTTCAAAGATTTTTTTATGTTTTTTTAATATAAAGCGTCTCAGTAAACAAGTGGAATAATGGAGTTTCTCAGTGAAGTTTCATTTAATATGTTTCTCAGATCCAGAGTGTTTTATCAGTTTGTTTAAATAAGAAATTTTTTCGGG
Source organism: Calliopum simillimum (assembly GCA_951812925.1). Classification (NCBI taxonomy): domain Eukaryota; kingdom Metazoa; phylum Arthropoda; class Insecta; order Diptera; family Lauxaniidae; genus Calliopum; species Calliopum simillimum. The sequence continues at coordinate 20,817,594 of OX638369.1, forward strand.
AAATATATACAGGGTCCGCCAAATAATTTTTTTTTTTTTTTTGAAAATTCTATAAAAAAAACTACTGGATATTTTCTCAAATTTCTTTTTTTATTTGAAAGAACAATCCTTCCGGTTAATAATGCAAGATAATTTCATTCAAATGGCTGCCTCCGCTGGCCATGCAGTAGCCTACACGATCGGTCCAATTTTTAAGCACATTATCGATTGTGTGCAGCTGTATTTCACCAATGGCTTCACGAATATTGTCCTTTAAAGCGTCAATTGTCTCTGGATTGTCGGCGTAACACCCATCTTTGAGGGCACCCCACAAATAATAGTCCAACGGTGTCAAATCGCAGCTCCGAGGTGGACAAACGACATCAGCTCTGCGGCAGATAATGCGATCTTCAAAAACAGGGCGCAAGACATGGAGTGTAGCTTCGGCTGTGTGGCACGTAGCGCCGTCCTGTTGAAACCAAATGTTGCCAATATCCTCTTCTTCAATTTTTGTGAACAAAAATTCGTTCAACATGGCTCGATAACGATCACCATTGACTGTAACGGCCACTCCTTGCTCATTTTCGAAGAAAAATGACTCAATTATGCCTCTGGACCAAAATCCGCACCAAACAGTGACTCGTTTTGGATGCAGCTGCTTTTCAATGTATGCGTGTGGGTTTTTTGTGCCCCAAATGCGACAATTTTGCTTGTTTACATACCCCCAAGATCAAAATGAGCTTCATCTGAAAAGATGATTTTTTTGGCAAAATCGGTATCTTCTGTAAGTCGATCGCAGACCCACTTAGCGTAGCAAAAACGCACGTATACACAACCATATTCGTTCAGCGGAAGGATTAAACTAATTATTTGTCGGACATGAGCTAAGCGTTACCATTCACAAAATAAGCACTAGTTGAAAAAAAAAAACGTTAGATGGCGGACCCTGTACATAACAAAAGTTGTTGGAGTGGATTTTAATATGATAAATGATATGACAACCACGGCCATCCGTCTAATTTCCACATGCATCTTATTTAGGTTAAATTTTGCTACAAACCTGTAAAAATTAGCTGCCCTGAGGTGCCCTTCAAAAAGTTATTAGAACTTTTGACAAGTATTTCACTTACGTAATAATTGATATCAGAAACATAACTTTTGTAGATAAAGATGCTGTTCGGCATATACGTAAATTGACCGAATGTGCCATTTTGTGTTAAAAAATTAATTTCATATTTTTAATCAGCTACCTCAAAAACCTCAACAACTTACTTCTTATTGATTAATATAGTTTTACTTTAAGCGGTTCATCATTATGGATCCGATATTTTGTGTTTCGAAAAATAGATTTCAGATTCATTATAAGCAACATCAGAAACTCCCGTATACCGTGGTTGGTGGCACTAAATGAATGTTTTGCATAGATTTTTACCCAATTCGTGGCAGCTGCAGCTTATATTTCGCCAAAATTCATTGGATTGAATGCCAAGAATACCAACAGATACCAAACAACTCCACATCATTACATTTCTGCCACCAAATTTGACAGTTTCACTCATCATATGCAGTATTAAAGCCTCACATCCGTCCGACTGATTTTTTTGTCCCGTCTAAAACCACTACCTTACCTCCCATTCCGTTTTAGTTAATTTTTCATCTTTCTGCAATCTCCAATCTAAGCTTTTTATGACCCTTTATCAGCAAAAGTTTTTGACTTTCACACGCCGCACAGTGCGAAATTTGGGAGGTTTAGCGGAACTTTATTCAATTTCTGAAATACATAAAACGCATCAGATTATTAGTAATTTCGGTAGCTTAATATCCCACCTCAAAAACCTCGTACTCAGTTTGGTGAATAACCCTGCGAAACAACTGCAAAATGCACCTAAAACTTGCATTACTTATTCATTCACACTTTTTGTCTATAGAAAGCTTTTCGATTTGTTTTAGTTTATAGATTGGTACATAAAACGGTAAGTTGGTAGGCCGCGAAAATTTTCTCATTTATTTTTTAATAAAATTGTAACTTATTGGCATTCAAATTATAGCAGAATCCTTTCTTACTCGTGTGTGATTTGTTTGTGAAAATTGTGCTTTTTAAGAAGTTCATAAGATTTACATTTTCAACTGCATTGGATACTTTAAAGGTGTTACCACAAATTGCCATTTTGAGACTTAAAAAATTAAAAAGGTAGCTTTATCCTCTACTGGAAACACAAAACATCTTCTGCGATATTTTGCGATCCTCTTTTAAACTAAACCTTTTCCAGAATGTCTTTGAAAATTTCATATAACACCGAAATTTCAGGAAAAACCGACATCGGACGCCATCGTTGGTTTTGTTTTGGGAAAAATAGGCTCACCAACACTAACATCTGACTTTCTCTATAGTTTTAAGGTAACTATTCGTACGTTAGTTTATAATATACAAAATAGATAGAGAAAATCCTCTCGAAATTTAGAAGAATTTCTGAATAAAAATGCAAGAAACAGCAAATACCCCTTTCGTTACCCCCTTAATTTTTTATGGTGTTTTGATAAAAAAATGGTTATGTCTATCAAGTTTCATAGCGATATCTGGTATGGGAGCAGAAATACAACGTTTTAAGCATTTCCTTATATGGGGGGTATAATAACCCCTTGTCTGATCCCCCTTAATTTTTGCATGGTGTTTTGCCAATTAAATATATATCCAAGTATTAAGTTTCATAACTATAACTGCTATATGTGCTGAGATATGAATTAAGTTCCGCTAGACTCTGAAAATTTCGCACTGTGCACCGTCTTATACTGCTTTTTCTTAGGAATCTTCAAACTGTGTCTGCATCACTGCTCAAATTTTCCATAGATAAAACTCTCAGTAACTGCAGTGGGCTGTTTGACTGTTGTAATATTAGTATTTGAAGGATTCTAGATAGCACTGCGACCTAAAAAAATCGTTTGTACAGACTCTTTTCCTATCAAAACACTTCCAGACTGTCCATATACCTCGTCACTGCCAAGGGATTAATGTAACACAGTTTATTAGGATTTAAAACCTTGGCACCTAGTTACTTAATTCTGCATCTCAGGACAGTGGGGCAGGTATATAGCACATGCTCTGCTGTTTCCAAGTCTTCTTGATAGAGTCTACAAGAATCGTTGGTTACCAGACCCATCTACTTGAGGTGATAGCTTTTCTGCTAAGGCTTAAAATATCTTTTACCTTAACACATTTTGAAGTTATTAACCATTTTGCTTGCTCTATGCTCTCTTGGTCGATAATGCTGTTTTCTTCACATTCCCCCGAATTTAGTTATTCTTAGAGATGTTTTTCACTCCGCAGATGGGTTCTGGTTCTATGAAAATATTGTGTGTTTGACAATTCTACACAGCAAAAAGTATGAACTTATTTATACTATTATTTTTTATAAACTTATGTTTCCCAATTTTTTTATATAATTTATACAACTTTTTTCTATAAAGTTACTTAAAACGTTTAACTTCAAAACCAAAATTGTTATGAACTATAAATTTTATACCAAAATTGATGCATTTGACCATCGTCAACAGCTTGCAGTAAGTACGCCACTTGCACCAATCATCTTCATCACCACCAACATTGTCATCGGCACCTCATTGGCCAACCACCTCAGAGTGTTTCGCAGAACATCAAAATGTCCACTGTCACATTAGCGTGTTCAGCAACACATTTGCGTGTCAAGCAGAGCATATTCGTAACCAAAAAGAACAGCGTTTCGGAAGTAAAAGGTATTTCGCATTTTACCTTCGCATATACGTAAATATATATAAGTTGAAAACAATAAAATTTGGACCCCCGACTAAACTGTAAGCAATAGCAGGATATTTGCAACAAAAAAAAACAGAGGTTTAAGTTTACTTTATCGACATCTTAAACTTTTTTAAGCCCAGTTTATTTTATTAAGATTCCAGTCCTAAGAAAAAGATGCAACCAAAAAGTGACGCCACAGTTTTGAAGAGTGCAGAAAATAGGAAAATATTGGGTGTGTGCATTAATTTCCATAGTTTTTTTTTTTTTTTATTTGAAGAAAATAGTACAATGTATTTTATTCAAAGTTTGCCCATCGCTAGTCACTACTTTTTCCCATCTTTCTGGCAATTTATGGATTCCATCCCAGAAAAACTGCGAGCCAATTTTCGATATCTTGAACAAATGTGAAGCGTATTCCTGATAGGGCATTCTGCATCGATCGGAACAAATGGTAGTCTGATGGTGCAAGGTCTGGGCTATAAGGCGGGTGAGGCAAAATTTCCCATCCGTTGTTTTCCTGGTAATTTCTGACTGGGGCAGCAATATGTGGCCGAGTGGAAAATGATTGACTCGTATCTGGTCGCATACGTTGGCCGCTCTGCCTGGATTTTCTGCTTCAATCGGATCAATTGTTGACGATAGAGTTGAGCATTAATGGTTTGGTCACCTGGCAACAGCTCATAATGGATCACACCTCGCTGGTCCTGACCAGGACGTTCTTTGTCTTCGACATCAAAATCACCACTTTTAAACCGTCGAAACCACTCACGACAGCTTGATTCAGCTGGAGCATAGTCCCCATAAACTTCTACAAGAGTGCGATGACTTTCGGCAGCTGTTTTCTTTGAAATATAGTAGTGAAGTAAAACTTCCCGCAAATGTTGCTTTTTCGGCACGAACTCGGACATTTTGGAGCACAATAAAATTTATGATGCGGATGAAAATTTTCAAATTTAATGATGCAGAGTTGTTGACAGATGCCTAAGCTTCAGATATAACGTTTCTGATCTAACATTTAAGTCACCATGTATTGATGGCGACATCTTTTGGAAAACGATGGAAATTAATGCACACACCCAATAGCTTTTAGTGAAAAGATGGAACACAATATATACGATGAGGGTTACCAATATGATAAATATGATTGAAGAATAAAATCATTAGTTCTACCAAAACTAGTTAAAAACATATTCAAGAAAGCTCTAGAACGTTAAACTATGTGTGTAGTACAATTATAAAAGTTTCCAATTGTTAAAAATGCACCTTCAGTTCAATTAAGTTTTTGGAAGTATGGAATCTATAAACTCCATAATTCGTTGGAAATTGTTTCAAATGCTTTCATATGAACTTCTATTTATATAAAATTTATACAAAAATAGTACAAAAGTTTTTTATACGGTGATTCTATAAAATTTAAACCAAAATAGTGTAAATTGTATTAATACTTTATTTGTATAAATTTTATACGAACAAGTATCAACGGTTTGTATACCAAGTTGTAGCATAGATTTTATTCTAAATTTGGTGTGGATTTGTATTCATTCCAATTTAGTTTGAATTTTACACCCAAACTATTTGCTGTGTACTTTTTCTGATCAAATAGCATATTTATAGCCCGATTCAGTACATTTTCGAAATACATAGCTCAGAACACGAATATCAGTTAAGAAATGTTAAAATTATGGTGGAATTTCGTGAAGCAGAATCAGCCGATTCGGGTACTTAACCAACCAACAAAATCCAGAAAAAAAATCAATAATAATGTTTGGCTGTAGCGTGCAAAATCGAAGCTACAACAAAATATTACAACAAAATTTTTAATTTAGAAAAAAAAAAAAATTGTAAAAACTCAACATCATTTGCTGCGCGTTCGCCAAATGAACGCACAACGTGGCAGTGTTGATCGCAACAAAAATGCTGTTGTTGCTGCTGCTGCTTTTTGGCTGCGACTGGTGTTGCTGCTAAAGCGACAACATTTTGGCATGTTGGTAGCTAATGCTGTATTTGTTGCTGATTGTAGTTCTTAATCGTGTAGAATTTACGCATCCAACATAGCGATCTTTTGAATTTTTTTTTTCCTTTTGATTTTATGCTCTCTTGAATTTTGTTGTGCAAAGAATTTTATGGCAAAAAAAAAGAAAAAACTTATGTATTGTAAAAATAAAAAATTAATCAGTAGTGAAGAATGGATGGGAAAAATTTGAAAAAAAAAATTGCGTTTGTATGTGCGTAGAATGCGGAACTTTGTGCTGCGTTTGTGAGCAACAACAGGCGGCAGTGGCAGCTACTCAACAGCCGCAGCATTTTTCGATTATTTATTTGTTTTAAATTATTACTTTTTTTTAAGTTGCTTCAATTTTGCTTCTTAATTAGTTTCTTTTGGCTTTTATGCCATTGCTTTATAATTAAATCATACGCATACTGTTGGAGTAATTTTTTTGAATTTATTAAGGCATTTTTATTGTAATTAATTTCAAATTATTTCCGCCGCATGTTTAATGTAAAATTTGTACGAAATTTTATAATTTTGTTAGAAAATTTAAACGAAAAATAATTTATAAAAAATTATTAAAACGGATCATAAAGGACCTTCTCAAGAAATATTTCTTTGTTTTTTGAATAATTTTGTAAATTCCAATATGCTCGAATCGGTAATAGCTTTTTTTTTTTTAATATACGGGTTTGACAGTTTTACAAAAAAATACCCCAAAAAACATTTATTTTTTATATATGTAACGCTCTACTGGAAAAGGCACCTTATCTTTACTGGCTATATTGTATTAGTCTGTAAGATTTTAAATCTGTAGACCGAAATAGAAATAAAATAAAATAAAAAAAAATAAAATATTTTACAGTACAGCTAAAAATAAGAGTTAGGGAAATTTTACCGGTTTTCAGTATAAGGTGAAATTTAGTGCTTTAACACGTTCTGAACATTGATTTGAGTTCAATTATAATTACAAATATCAATAAAAGCGGTCATATGAAACCCCTTCTCCTTTGAAAAATTGAGAAAATTTGAACTTGTATATCTACAAACTTGAGTTTTCATTTTACGATTTCCAAACGCCATAACTCAGTAAATTTTTGGAATTTTCCAATGGCATCTCATTTTATTAAAATAATATGTACTTTCAGGAAATGCAAAAAAAAATGTTCTTGATTTTGTGAAAAAACGATGCCATTTCCTGTGGATCGTCACATATTTTAACCATTTATTCCACAGAAAAAGTGTTAATGAAAAACTTTATTTTTTCATGATGATTAAATGTTACTCATACGACATGATGTATGTGACTAAACAGAAAATTATGTCAAAATGTTTATAACTTTTGCAATTGTAACGATAAATTTTTCATTTTTTCCCTATTTTAAAGATGAAACTCTATATTTTAAGAACAATAAAACGTTTCACGTTCTTTCGAAAAAAAGCTTTCCAATATTTTCAAGTCGATTGCGAATGTACGAGTATAGAGTCCCCATAAACATTGCACAATTACATTTTAATATCCGTAAACTTACTAACTACAATATTTCCAGTTATCCTGAATTTTTACAACTAGAAAGTAAGGGTTCAAAAAACTCGAAGAACTTATCACGCATAACTCGCCGGTGCTTACGAAGAAAATCTTCCAATCGAAAGTTGCGGCAAAGAAAATCTTTTTTTTTAAATTACGGCGAAAAAAATTTTTTTTCTAATATGCGGCGAAGAAAATCACTTTTTACAAAATGCGGCGAAAAAAATCTCTTTATTTAGTGAAATTTATTGAAATTTTTCTTATTCCTTTTTTCGAAAAAATTTGCATTACTAAACGAAAGAGTGATTTTTTACGCTGCATTTTGTAAAAAGTGATTTTCTTCGCCGCATTTTGTAAAAAGTGAATTTCTTGTCCGCATTCGCACAAAAAAGATCTTTTTCGCCGCAGTTTGAAAAAAAAAGGATTTTCTTGTCCGCATTTAAAGAAGAGTCTTCGTAAGCACCGGCGAACTAAAGTTGCCAACTCTGGTTCGGCAAAAAATAGTGCACTTACCAGTGAAAAACCTAAAAACAATCACTAGCAACAGAGTGTTTATGATCAAGCGGAATTGCAAGCGATTGAATAGTTATTGTACGTATTGGATATTGAAAATTCCGCGATAACCCCCAACAATTTGAAAGATGTCATAAAAGAAAGCTGAGAGTTTTTTTAAAATTTTTGAAGGTCATTTAGAGGTTGTTCATCGCCATTTTATGCAAAATCACGGCTTGATGCCGTTTTTATTTTCTTTTGATCTCAAAAATATATACAAAAATGATACCTACCTCAAATATTTAACCAATTATTTATTGTTTTTTTAGATAACATATCCACCCTTCTGTAGAACTCTAAAACTTCATTTTGGATAAAAGATGTTGTTCCAGGGTAACAATGAAATTACACAGCGAATAATTTTTTAAAACATCATAACCCATTATAACAGGTTTTATTGGTCTTTCAACCCGCTGTTTCCAAAAACTGGGTTATAATGGGTTTGTGTGTTCCACAAAAATATTCTATGAAAAATTTCACTAGGGGCCACCAAAGGCAAGTAAGTAAGTAAATAAATTTATTGAGACTTTAAGCAATAACAATAGTATATAATAAAAATAGTAACGGTGGAAGGATACATAGAATTGATATAATATATTCTATTACAGTGTAGTCTTGCAAAATCTTTGATGTTTTATCAAATAACCTTAAATCTAAATAACTACAAACTACAAATCAAACTATTAATACTATTTACACTATTTACATATATACACTTAAAAATGACGTTACATTAAGTTTATATTAGCCTCTGTGTGTTCCAGGGCTTTTTTTCGTGAAAAATTCCGGTAAAAGTGATGTGGGATTGATACCTGATTCTAAATCAAGACTTTCGTTTATAATGCCCACCAAAGACAAAAATTGCTTAAACCTCTGAATAATGCCTAAAAGGTGTAATAAAAGTAGTTAAGTCAAATAAAAGTTAAGGGATTCGCACCTCTTTTTCAAAAATTTTTGGTTGTAAATTCTCGTCGCTGTTGTCGCTCGGAATTGCTCGAAATCGCTTTTCGTTAAATCGCTGTATCATAAACACTTCCAAATGTTCTCGTATATATTGTCGCAAGTAGCAATTCGCATCGCATCGCGCGACGCGCATAGGCTCGGTCATAAACGTAGCCTTAGATGGGTCGGGAAGACCAGTGATAATTTCGGCATTTCCTTATCAATTAGAGCAATCCAATTTTTTGAAAGAAAAGATCAAAACTCACAAAAGTTTTACAATAGTTTTCAGCTTTTCCCATCATAGTCATTTTTCCTAAGCTTTTTGTTAGGAAAATTCTTGATTTCAGCCTGCCTGCCGAATATTCTGAAAAAAAAAATCATTTTCTTTCTTTATTTTTTTTTTTTAAGTTAATGGTATTTGGTTAAGGGTCTGTTTCACCGGTCCCAGATAAAGTTCCTGATAGTTATCTAGCAGATAAATAATCTGGTAGACAAATCTGCCTGATAAATTTTTTCTGTTTCACACTCGAAGTTACGAACAAAATTTCTGTCAGATTTCCTTCTGATATTTAAAACGTAAGAAACGTAAATGTTTGTCAAAATCCTATACAAAATATAAACAAACAAAAAATAAATTATTTTAAAAATTGAATTTTTTAAATCAACACGATTTAGATATGCGTTGAAAAGACAGTGATTGGACTGGCAACAAAATCCTTCAGCAGAAATTCAGGACACAGGTTACTTCACGCAGATGGGTATTTCTACCTCGGGTAAAGCATTTCGCGCTATCCATCGAGACTTTTACTATTTATGTTCTCTGTGTGGAATTCGCAACCAGCTGCAGCCAATTTATAGAGTAATCTTGTGCATGTTTATTTTGCAAAAATGGATCGCCGAGCAACGGGAGTCGATGAAAAGTCTTTTAAGTACGTCAAGCAAAATTATAATCCGGCTGGCTTCCATAAAATAAAAGGAAAGTATAGTGCGGAAACTGTCTGGCGCGTCCGCGAGACCCACCTTAAATTCTCAAGTAGCCCTTAATAAGGACAGAAAATAGACAGTGGAGTCTTTTTGCCTTCATCTTTGACGCACTTTTGCCTTATATTTGGATCCGATTTTCAGAAACGAAACGTTCAATGATACCCTGCATTGTGGACTCCAATTAAAGTAATTTTGCGGAGGAATTGAACGTAATTAAAATCGCTTTTCACCGATTCTCACTACCAATTTTTTCACAATGCACTTTTTTACCCTCTCAAGCGCAAGGTCACACTATAAATTGGCTGCAGTGGGTTGCGTTTTCTACACAGGAAACATAAAAACAGAAAGTCCCGTTGGATGGCGCAAAATGTAGGATCTATAGAGAAATAACTGTCTTAACCAAATAAGCTCCGACCTGAATTTTTGCTGCTTAGTCGGTTTTTTCTATCTAGTTCCATATGGAACTCACTTATATATATTGTTTTCATTTGATTATTATAAACTTTAAGAATGACCGTTTGATTCTACATTTCAAAGATTCATCAAATCCTTATTAGTTTTCCAGATACAGAGCTCTAAAGTTTATAAATAAAATCGTATGAAGAAGTTGTGAGCCACTACTTTTATAACTCCCTTGCATTGTTAATACAATGCTTACCTTGTCAAAGGCACGTTAATAATTCGGTCTGTTCTCAGAGGGTCTTAACTGCATCCATTTTCGGGGAAATATTTGTGGGATTCATATTGGAAATGACCCAATATACGAATGCAAGTCAAATATGGAAGCGACCTTTGACACTTTCATATGGCTCACAATTTACAGAGATCGTGCTTTTTAAGCGATACATTCTGTTATCAGTCATAAGTTAATATGAATAGGAACTCACGTTCCTCATACTCATTCATATTCTAATTTCATTTTCTAATTTCAAAAAATTTTCAAATACCTGCCAGATAAAATTTTATCAATAACATGATGTGGCAGTTAATTTATCAGAGACTTTATCTTACAGATATCTCTTTTTGTAGCTTGTGAAACAGAATATTTTATCTATCTGCCACATATCTGCCAGATAGCGCTATCAGGAACTTTATCTGGGAGCGGTGAAACAGGCCCTAAAAGAAGCAAAACTTTTTTAAAAAGAGCAATAAATATAACATTATTCATAAAAAAATGTTGACATTACATATTTTCAAAATCAAGCAGAAATCAGAAGAAAGAATGAGATAGGATAGTTCACAATTGACAAGACGATATATACAATACTTACTGAAGTATATCAGCTACAACAATATTGCCAGTACATTGATTTTCGATAATAAGTGGAAAAAAATTCTTAAAATCGTCATCTAGAATAAGTTTATTTTTCCCTTCAAAATGCGCCTACCTTATCATTTCTTAATGTAACAAAACCATTCTACCGACCCTACCCTAATCTTTGAAAAATTGTATTTTTTTTTTCTTTTTCTAAAGTATTGCCGCCAATCGTAATGATGTCAATGGCGACAGCAAGAGCAAAACAACAAATGGCTTCAAGTATCCCATTGAAAAGCCTAGAAACGCATACAGTGATGGCAACGAGAACGAGAGATTATTACTTTCGGAAAATTTAAAGTTTTCCTTAAAAATTTAAATTGTTTAACGTACATATATATGTGAAAATATATGCATTTTATGCCATTCATAAGTCAATATACATGCATATTTAGATTCACATTTACTTACTTAGACACAGAGATACAAAGTTAAGTTAGATTGCTTAAGGTACCTACGTACTAGAGATGTTCTTATCTAAGCAGTAAATAGTCGAATTGCAAAAATTGTAAAGGAGTAGTACAAGCCCAATAAATGAAATGTGAAATGGCACGAAATGAAATGAAATTAAATGAAATAAAAACTAGAAAAGTTTTGCTTATCCTAACTAAGACTATATTCTCCCTCTTTTGAGTATGAGTGTATCTGTGTAAAGACATCAATGCAAAATTACATGAGAATTGTATCCTTCTGATTTTCATCTTAGCAAACAGTGGCGCGAAAAGGAATTTCATCAACTTCACCAAATTATCTAATTAATACAGAAGTTTTTGATGAATCGCCTTCAATATATAAAATTTCTATAGCCCAGTTAAAATGCACAACTTCTCCAAACCAAGTTGTCTAACTCCAATAACGTTAAAAGTTATAATTATTTCTCTCTTAAAATTTATTTATTCTACTTCACTCCTTTACCGAATATTCAAACTATAACTGAATTGCAATCCTATATGCATATCGGCATTTCCACAGAAAGGTCCACCGTGAGTCAAAAATTTAAATCATCATACCTCTGAAACTATCTAGCGTAAATGGATGAGATTTAATACTTCTGAAAAAACTCCAAGACAAATACTCGTAATGTGTACTTGGAAAAATTGGGTTATCGCACCCCCACAAAAATCACTTCATCATATCTCTGAAAATATTTAACGCACATGAATGAGATTTGATATATGTGTACAGAGGACAAATAATGTTCACTGGAAAAATGGGCGATGCCACGCCCCAAAAAAAAAGTCATAATTTATGAGATTTGGTACGCATGTAAAATAGATAGGGACAAATGACATCCTTTAGAAAAAATGGTGATGCCCCACGTAAACTTAACAAGATAAGGTGGGATATCCTGGTTTTTCGGAAGATTTTCAATTTAAAATTTGTATGGTGGAAAAACATGTCCCGTGCGACCCTGATGAAAAAAAAAAAAAAAAAATAAAAAAAAAGTATGAACCATTTTTGGGTAAAATCAAAACCATTTTAAAGAAACATCAATGCACATTCCAAAATTTGCCACATTGAAATATAGTCTCAGGTTTCTCTGAAATCGTCGTTTGAATTGTTGGCCACGAAAACCACTTCTGTTTTTGTCCCGTGCGACCGCTTGGTTTATTGCAACTATCGAAAAACGAAAAATTGCCCACAATAAAACTTATCAATAATTATAGGGACAGTTAAGAGCTATAAGTTAAGCTTATTGTCAAAATAAAAATCTGTTTTATTTTGACTTTTTTTTACTTCAAATGTGTTTGACGGTCACGTACGACACCATGGAAATGCCCATATATCTTTATACCAACTGCCTTCGATAAAACTCTCAGCTTGTGTTATGCACCAACCTTCTCGGTATGTCTACTAACAGCTACGTGAAATGTACTTTCGTCTGAACACAAATCTTTTCCATAGTTGAACATTTCACATTTCGTGCTCTTGATCCATTATGTACTGTATTTAACAGCAAGGTCTATTGAAGTTCAAACTTTTCAGTCATTAAACATTATATATGTGACGCGATCTCACAAAACCATGCTTTACTTGCCAAAGCAAAATTTTCAGTACTAGCCAAAATATGAACTTAATATGACCGCCCTATAGCAAAATATTCTCAACCTCTTTGGAAAGACTGAAAAGTTTTTAATTCGTAAATCTTTTGTTACCACTGTTCTTTCAATAACCTTTGGCGACAAATTATTTTGTGACTTTTTCAAAAACTAAGCCGGCACCATAGACAAAGTATTTCCGCTAACAAACAACAAACAGCAAAAAAAGAAAAAGAAAAAGGAAAAAAAACCAACTTAAGACAATTCAAGATGAAAGTAAATTTTGCTAAAACGACAATGTGAAATGCGGCGGCAACTTCATCGAGTAGTTAAGAAGTTATAGGCCAAATGAAAGGAGTGAGAATGAAAAAAAATGGCGCCACACACAAATCTTCAAGTCAATAAAAATACTTACGATAGAACGAACGCACATTTCCGCACACATATACACATACACATACATGGCAGATCCTTTTGAAAGGACTAAACTACCAACTTAAAGAAACAGCAGCAACTGCTGCTACTTTATTTTGTTTTTCTTGCTATTTTCATATCTTCTGAGCCATTTTTTGGTTCAATTTTCTTTTCTTTCTTTTCATTTTCATCTCGAGCCACATTCAATTCATTCAGTCAGTCAAGTTTTAATGTTGTTGTTTTTGACAATTTTTAGTTGTTATTATTATTATTGTTGTTGCTACTGCGACTGCGACTACTGTTGTTGACTTATTTTTTGTCAAGTTTGCCTTCTATTGCTGTTACCCCCATCAACAGCAACTTATGTGGTGCGTCCGCCCTACAATACTTGTCGTACACTTTCACTTTCATTTTGCAAAGTAGTGCAGTAGGACTTTTCTGACATTACTTTTTTCGGGTCTTTCTATTTATTTTGTGTTCCTTTCGTTTTTTTTTTTTTTTGTTTTTGATTTGTTTTTGTTTTTTTTTTAGTTAACGTCATTCAAGACGCCACTTTTGGCCATTAAACTGATAAGAAGGACCTTCGCCTACAAAGTCATATGCCGTTAACTGACGCCATAGTTGCGACGCACAGTGGTTAGATATTGTGCAAATAGTAAATGAAAATTTCAATATGCAAGTGGTGGTATGATAGTTACTTGAATCGCCCAATGTTCAAAATTTGACCACAAATGTATTAAATAATTTTGATACTATTTGTACATTTTTAGTACATTTTTTGCTATTTGGTACAAAATGGAAAAGCTTATTTATCATCCCTGGTACAATGACATATGTGAAACGCAAAGAAAACAACAAAAAAATGAAGTCAGTCAGCTCTTTGTCTTTCTTTCGCGTATTTTGTCATTATTAATATTGAAAAATTTGTTATTAATTGTACCTACTTAGCTTAATATTAAAACAACATATTAAAATAATTTTAGCTTTGTGCACCTTTCTAATGGTGTATAATTCAAAGTCATGCTCCATTTCTTACATAGTAAAAAAGGTAGGACAATTTTTTGTCATGCTTATTAATATACAGATTTATATTTGCTCACATACTTCTACAAGATACATGTTTTTCTTTCCATAAATCTATATTTTAATGTAAAACTTGGGTCTGATGAAGTTTTGGTACTTTTTGGGAACTTTTAGTACTTTTTTTGCTATTTGGTACAAAATAGAAAACCACATTTGTCATCCCTGTTGCGATGTTGTTTTTCGTCTTTTTCTTTGTGCTTTAAACTATTTTCAGGCTTATGTACCGTGTATTTTGTTCATGTGAATACTGAAAAAATTGTATTTAATTTTACCTGACTTAAATGCAAAATATTAAAATAATTTTGACTTTGTGCACATCTACACAGAAAAAATTTTCTAATGGTGTATAATTCAAAGTTGAAGTGGATTCTAACACAGTAAAAAAAGATGGACAAATTTTTGTCTTGCGTATTAATGTATAGATTTTAAGGTCCTTAACCGTCAAATAAAAATTAAGATTTATGGATAAAACCCGTGTGAAATAACCTATATTATATAAATGCATGTGACCGCATGCATTTTTCAAAATCAATTTTAGCACGAACGAAACAAATAAATATATTTGGAAAAATCACAAAAAGTATAGCAAATGTCCAGATATTATTGTGAATCATAAAACAGAAAGGCCTTGGTAGTCCTGATCAAAATTGTGCTTATGATTGGAATCAAAGGCAAAGTCAGTAATATTGAACTCTAAAAGACAAAAATATTTTTATGAAGATACGCGTAAGCGAGATCTTCAGAAAAAATATGAATTTCCACGTACTTTGTCTTGGTATAACTTTTTTTCATACACAATATCGCAATGAACTTGTCACACGTTATTTCTCATTCATAAGTTAAGATAATTCCGATGAAAAAACTCGCAAAAAAATCCTTGAAGGTTAATCCGGGATATGTGGCACCCCCAGGTGACATGACACCCCTTTTAATATCAATACTTATAGCTTTCGTAGCATTCAAATATGGACAAAATTTAGTTCAGTTAGCGAAAAATTTCGCTAAGCTGCAGTTTCTATAATTACATTATATTATCGGCTGGCTTACCGTGACACTTCCGAGTCTTAAGTGGAATCCACAAGACAGTAGACGTCATGGTAGAACCAAAATCACGTAGAAAATGTCAGTCGAGAAGGAAATCGAAGAGACGCTGGAGACGTTTCATTTTGGCCCTATGCTTCCCTTAGAGTTAAAGGATTATACTTACATATACATATCCGGGTATGATTTGGGACATATAACCATTTAAAAAATATCTCATTGGAAGACATAATTGTTCCTAAATAGTCGCGAAAATCCATCCGGTGTGGCCAATGCTATTTAACATGAATATTTTCAAAAAAAACGTCCTTTTTAGCGCAAGAAATATGTACAACTGGAATTTTTGTGTACTACTGTTAATCCTCCAGCTCCCCCACCCTATAATGCGCTCCTTTCTGCTGCTGATACTGCCATTGATAGAGTGAGCATATTAAATAAACATGCGAATGTCCTTCGCGTCCTTCTTTCGAACTTTGAAGGAAGTGCAAAAGTCAAAAATATAAAAACAAAATAAATAATAAGAAGAAGACCAACTAGAAAGTAAAATGAAAATAAAAGAAAAATAATAATTCTCATATTTTTATTGGCAGAAATGACATTTTTTGGTTTCGTATCCTTTTGGGTTGTTTGTGGTTGTTGTAATTTTTGATGCCACACTGCCAAAAAGTAGGCACACGAGTAGAAGCAGCAGCAGCGGCAACAGCAATAGCAACAACAGCAGTTATTAACGCAGCAATTTTCTACATCGTTGGGAAATTGTTTGGAAATTCTTTAACATTGCCATTTGTTGTTGTTGTTGCTGTTGTTGTAGTTTTTCTTATGCGATTTATGATGTTGTTTTTCTTATCGTAGTTACTATTACTACTACAACAACAATGAGTTGTTGTTGCTGCCATTATTGTTGTTGTTGTTCGTTCTTCTTGTATCAAAGCACTTTTAGTGAATTGATTTGATATTTGTTGTTGCTGGCTGTAACCGTTTTGACATTAAGGAACTTTTTTTGTATTTGACAGCAAATTTTTATTGCCTTCTTCAACAGCGATTGAGTCTATTTTGTGTTAAGTCAGTCAGTCAGTTAGTCAGCCAGTTGTTTAGTTCTTTAGTTGGTCAACTTTTTGCATTGTCAAATGTCATTTGAAAACAAAAAAAATAAAAATAATTGACGCATGGTATTAGTTACATATACAGCATCATGGAAAGATTTGAAAAAATTCGTTGAGATTTTTGTAAAAAATTTAAATTATGACTTTTCATTTAATTTTTAAAAACATTCTATTGGAGAAAATGTCTCAAAATGTAATTTTACCTAATTAATTTTTGAGTTAATCTTATCACCCAAAAATTTAAAAATTACGCAATATTTTTTTAACATACCCATCTCTCATAAAAATCAAAGCCAGCACTATCCTGAATTATTTGAGTAAAGGGAAGGGTAACGTGAAATAGCACCCAATGGGAAAAGTCCTGAACGGAATGGAAAATAATGGCCGCGAAAAACATGATAGTCCTTTCCAATACACTGAAAAAAAGAGTGTGCTTCTCTCAAGCAAATATACATGCCCTTAGTTAGACCTGAAATTGTTGTTTATTGAGCCAAACATGATGTTGCTATGATCCAAGCTTATATTGCCATGATAGTTCTAATTAGGGGTCTGCACAAGATGTCTTGTTGGAGTTTTAAAATACTTCGTTTCAAAATGCCTTTCATCTTGTACCCGCATTTTATTAATCAAATACTTCAGTTCAGTATCGCATGCAAATGTCTTGACAGTTCTTGGACCTGTTTTGGTTGATTAGCTTTAGTTCAATTCAGTGCATATAAGGACTGCGTTCGATAAAATTGTTCGACACATTTTATCCAATAACTTGTTTTCTAATTACTCAATTTAAAAATTTGTTTCGCAGTAGGCTTTGAATTGAATGTACCAAAACTATGGTTTTCAAATTTTGTCCCTAATGAGTCATATTTACTTAAATATAATAAAAATTTTTGAAGACCATCCGGGGAAGACTACCAATAGAATTGCTCGGAATAGCAAAGTTAATGTGAAATTTGTATCAAGAGCTCTGAAAAAATTTAAGGAAGACTTGGATGTCTTTCGAAAGCCAGGTTCCGCGAAAGAAAAAGGCATTCGTGACCAAAACAAAAAGAAGAACTTTGTCACAATTTTGAAGAGAATCCCCGAGTTTTAAGTTCGCAAGGCCAAAAAGGAGGTTAGTTTGAAGACATTTAAGATACAAAAAGTTTCTGACCGAAATGCTATGAAGAACACGAAAGCAAAACAGCACGCCATAAAATTAAAAATTAATTTTTTTCCATAAATTCAAATGCTGCATCATGGACGACGAAACGTATGTCTTAGCCGATTTGACGCTGCTTCCAGGCCAAAAATTTTACACTGTAAACTTACGGGAGAATGCGGACGAAAAGCTTAAATCAAAAAAGCAGTCAAAATTTCCTCGTAAGTTCTTGATTTGGCAAGCAAACTGCAGTTGTGGCAAGAGGAGCAATTCTTTTGTAACCACTGGAACAGTCAACTCCGAATTCTATACTAAGGAATGCTTGAAAAAAAAACTTAAGCCTTTCCTACGAAAGCATGAAGTTTCCACTTTCTTTTGGCCAGACCTAGTATCTTGTCATTATAGTAAATTGGCCTTGGAGGGGTACTAAAGAAATAATGTGATTTTGGTGCCTCGTGAAGCAAATCCTCAAAACTGTCCAGAACTCTGGTCACTTGAAAGATACTGAGCTTTGGTCAACAAGGAGATAAAGGCAATAAAAAAGTTGCCAGGGATGCTAAAAATTTTCGAGAAAAGTTGTGTTCAGCAGCTAGAAAGTTATTAAATAATACCATAAAATCCTTAATGGAAGGAGTGTCAAAAAAGTTACAAAAAAATTTGTAAAAAAAAAATATTATTAAAATTCTAGATACGTTATAAAGATTTCAATAAAATGGCGGTTCAAGAATGAGTCTAACTTTTAAAATCGGATTACTAGTTCCAGAGATTTTTTGAATTTTGTATCGGACAATTTTATCGAACGCAGTCCTTACCTTAGTTGTAGTGTACACTGCAGTGGTCGGCATTTAATAGCACAATTGTGCGCAGAATTTTCTCTCAATCTCTGTCTATCTCTTTCTTTCTCCTATCTATATCCTCTCAAACATAAACTCTCACTCTTAAATTTGCCGCCCACTGCTTTAGTGACAGAAGTAGTCATTCTCTCTACTTTTATGTCTCATTTTCGTTTACGCTCTATTGAAAAAGTATGAAAGCTAATGCAAAACCTGGGTTACCAATGCGATGCAACTCGCATATCATAAATTTGACTGTAGTTTTTCTACTCGCATGTTTTACACTGATCTGAAGTATTTGTTTGTACATAATAAAATACACTGAAGTATTTGTTAAAATCAGAATTTTTTTTGACACTGATTAAACAAGACAGTGAGCTGCAGTCTCAAAATGAGATCAGTGTACAGTGTCTTGTACAGACTCCTAGTTAAAATTTGCTAAAAGAATTAATAATAAGCGATCGTTAGATTCAAATATATATTTGAATCAAGAATCAAGTAGTAAATTGCTGCCATTTATATGATATTTATAATTAATAACATTAGTTTACAGCCAAAATGTACAAGAAATTTTACGATTTTTTAGGTTGTTTGGTTTCCGAATCCATAAGGAACAAATATAAAAATCTAATATTTATAATTTAATTATTAGACCATATTAGATCATTCCAAACTTCATAAAACCTATACCAATCGATAGAGAATTTTGCCTTGAAAACAAATCAAAATTGAACTTCCCTTTTTTTCCAGGAAAGTTCGCGTTTTCCCCATGAAGTACAAGGAAAAAAATTTTTATGTTTTCGATTTTAGTGATATTTTTTGCAAGGTGAGGCAAAAGTAATAGAACAATAATAATTTGCCATAATTTTTCCAAATGCCGTCAAATGTCATTGTGCTTTGGTTTTTTGACTGTCGATAGACTGGGAATTATTTAGTTGAAAACAAGCCAACCAATTGGAGGCACAAGTTTTGTGGTCAACAAATTAAAATGCTGTAAAATTATCATAAATAAGAATCAACTCAAGGGGTGATCTTTTGCCCGATATCATTTTTTCATCTTATTGAAATTAGTTGCATACCTTTAAATAAACTTTCTGTGAAAACTATGACAAAATGTTTCAGTGCATTTAATGCAAAACTTTGCAAAAGTTTTTACTTGTCAAAAAATACTTTCAACTGTTTCAAAAGAAAAGCAATACTTCTGGACGAAAAACACTAACACCGAAGTGTAATAAAAGAAAAATCCATAAAAATACAATTGGGTGTATCCTTTATTTATGTATTGCTATTTCAATTATTAAATACATACATACGTACAGTATGTACTGTACAACAACATTTAATTAATTTGGACATTATTATTATTATTACAATATTTTGCATAATCTAAATAAAGAAATTGAGTTTTGAAACGCACCTAAGCCATAAAAACCAATGAAATTATTTGTTAAGTTTGTACACTTTTAGTACAAAAAAAAAAAAAAACGGGTTACCTACTATCGAATGCTATGTATGCCATTTTGAGGAATATGGGCTTAACCCTACGTAACAAACATATCCTTCGTATCATAGTTATATGCTAAAATAAAATCACATTAACGCTGAAGGTGGTAAAATTTGAGAATTCGTTGCTCATGTCAAAATTTCCATTAAATTGCAATAAAACGCAAATTACAGCAAAAAAACAGAAAAAAAGAACACCAGTAGTAAAATTACACAAAAAAGTAGAAGTGAAAATTATAATAATTGCACAGGAAGGGTTTTTTTCGTAAAAGTTAGTGTTGGCAAAAGTATGATTATATGTCCGTTTGTACATTTGCATGGATATATGTAGATATAAGTGGGCAATTTCATGGGTGAAAGAGACCATCAAATATTGAAAATACCTACCATAAGTTTAGAATGAAATTAAATTGTGGGGTGATTTACTACAACCTTCAACGTGGATTATCTTAACAATTGTGCATCGATCATTTCAACGTTTGGCAATAAAATCCCATCTGAAAGAGTGTTCTCAACACATTAAAAAACAAATTTAAGGATGGTCATCGAAAATTGTATTGTTATGAAAGAAAACATAAAAAAAAATATTATTAACATCAACAAAAATGACAAATCTAAGAACTAAGCATAGAGCCCGAAAATAAGTACCAGTGAACAATATGTGTTCTGAAGTTGCAATGAAAATTTTTCGATAAGAAGCACTTGGAAAAAAGTTCATTTAATTTTGGGAAAAATAAATTTACGAAGCTGCAGTTTTGAGATGACGTTATGGTAACAGTGTCCCTAGAGAATCGTAGTATGATCAATTTTGAATGGTATACAACCATTTGTTTGCACAAAGTCCTTAGAAATGTAAGAAAAAATCAACAATAGATCATTTTTCATCATGACAGTGCGTGTTGCTACGTTTTCAGCCCAAATAACTTCGGCCCCGGACATGATTCACGATATATGTCACTATTGGACACACCAACCAAATGGGTATAACAACTTCGAAACAATGTTTTGGGCAATTGAAGCCCAATGAGACAATAATTTATTATATGGGCACACAAAATAAAAAAATTAAATAAACTTTTGACCAGACATATTTTTTTATTCTAACATACTTTTCTTTTTATATAACGTTAAGATTTTGAGATATCCTTGCTTGAAGTTGCAGAAAGCGCTGTTTTCATTTGTTTTTTATGGCTTCGAATAGCTATCTAATCTTCCCTATCAAACTTTTACTTCAAACTTTTTTAAGTGTTTTTTGGCCATAAATCGGTTTTTCGCTATAAATATAATTCAGTCGTATGAGAGTTAAGATACCGTTACTTCAAAGGATGATAACTCGGAAAGTAAGGGTCCAATCGGAAAATTTTG
Organism: Calliopum simillimum; assembly: GCA_951812925.1. Lineage (NCBI taxonomy): Eukaryota > Metazoa > Arthropoda > Insecta > Diptera > Lauxaniidae > Calliopum > Calliopum simillimum. The sequence goes on from OX638369.1 coordinate 20,839,175, forward strand.
AAACAATAGTTTGAAAGGGAAGATCTTAGCTATTCGAGGTCATTAAAAAAATTGAATTATACCTGGAGGTATACCTCTTTCTGGAGGTAAATATATCTATCTAGAGCTGCGTCATAAGCTTGAAAACAGGGCTTTCTCCAGCATCATCCCGATCATCATACGATCTCAAAAAAATACTTGGTGTGAATCGTACAACATCTCAAATTTTTCACCTTGAGTCAAGGTACAGAAAAAAATTTTATCTGATACTTAACATTAGACATATAGGTATTGTTTTTTTTTTAGCTAAAATAGGCAAAAGAAATGAATTTTCGAAATTTCACTCCACTGTATTATTTTAAAAAAACGTTTTGGATAAAACTTGTTGTCCCAATGTCATAACAAAATCACATGGGAAACATTTTTATAAACATATTAATCCATTGTATGCTTTTTTGTGGGTCTTTTTGACCCCTTTTCCCAAAAAACGGGTTATAATGAGTTAAAATATTACACAAAATATTATACGGAAAATTTCATTAGGGATCAACGAAGTCAAGAAGTGTTTAAAACTTAAGAAAAATATGTAAAAAAATTTTATTAACATGAAATGTGTGAAGTCTTTATTGATATTGACGATATTTTGGCCTTCGCGGTAAAGTTTCCACTTATTAGTGTTCGCCAACTATTAGTAAAATTTAATATGTGGTACATGTTGTAGATAAATATTGATCCATTATTTCCCTGTTTTAGGGGTAATTTTGGACCTTTCGAGAAATGGTCAAAAATTACCCATTTGTGGGGGATGTTGAAGGTTAAAGTTTTCTACAAAAATATTTCCCTTGACATCCTCCATAAGTCTTCGGAAGACATAACATAGCTCAGATGTAAGGATCGTGAAATTTACTGAGTTGATAAATGAAAAAAAAACTTCAAAGACCGAATAAAAAAAATTCGACCTGATCCAGAAAATCGGAAAGGCACACGTGCATAACTTATTTTCAGACATGTTTTCGGAATATATTGGTTTTTTTTCAGTTGTGCAAAATCGTGTCGGATGGTGTAATATGAATCTTTTTTAAAGCAAATTATACGATTTTCGAATCAAATTAACCTTTTTACAGATATAAATAAACTTTGTAAAATAATCCATTTAAAATGATATATCTCTTCACTTCAAATCAGAGATTAATACCTTTGTGCAGGGTTCAATTTCATTTGTATAAAGGTTTAATTGATTTAGGAAATAGGTTAATTTGATTTGGAGAAAGTTTAATTTGATTTGCAAAAGGGTTAATTGTACTAAAGATAATAGTTATTTGATTAGAAAAAAGTTTAAATTATGGTAGAAAACCTGTAGTATCGAGTCCCTAAAAATGTAAAAAAAAAATTATAAAAAAATATTTCAAAAACACTTCACCATTTTATAAAGTCAACATTCCTCGAATTCCAAAAAATTTAGAAAGTCAACCAAAAAAAAATTCTGGAAAACACTTAGTGTTGAAAAATTCGAAATATCAAGGTTTTTTTTCGCAAATTGTTGAAAGCGTTGATAAAATCGAAAAAATTTTGAAATTGTTTTCTAATTTTTATTTTTTTTAAATTCGCAAAACCTTAAAAATTCGAGAAATATGGTCAAAAATTCTTCAAATAATTTTGAGAAGTTCGAAAAATGTTGAAAGAAGGAAGAACTTTAAAAAATATTGAAATATGTACCTATGTGTAAACATAAATCGAAAAATCATATTGATAATTTTATTGATAACACAAAAGCATTTTAAATACGAGCGAATAATGGAATTGCCCATGTGTATATGCTATCAAGTATTTTTGAATAAATGCCATTTTAGCGCTGAGAAGGAAAGAGAAGGTGCCACACAGCATGTAATTCCTTGATGACATTTATGCGTGCATGTTTTTAGTGCCTACTTATGAATGAGTGTTTGTGCATGTGTGTAAATATGAGTTATATCCTGTTGACCATTTTCCAACATATGAACGCGCGCACAAACACTTTTTAGCACATACATTGATATACGTCCGTGTCGTCCGCGTAAGGTGCGTTTACGCCATAACATTGTTGCTGTTATTTCTTTTTTTTTTTTGGTTTTTGGCTAAACAGGTATTTCGTGTGCGGTTTTTACCACATTTGATTTGTGATTTATTAATAATAGACTTTATTTTTATGTTTTTAAGGGATGGTAAAAAAAATTTTACACTATTTCTAATTTATAGGATACATTTGCGCGGAATGCACGCCCAATTCTACTTTACGAATATAAAAATTTGCATAATTTTTGAGTTTTTTGATTCGGTATATTATTTTGTACTTTACTATTAAGGTATATACATATAATTAAAGTGGGTGCGTTATGCATAATTCTGAGCTGCGAGAGCTGAAAAGTGTTGTGATTTCGATTTCGTATATCAACGGATTTAGTAATTTAAAAAGTTTTTCTTGTAAAATTTCATATTTGCCAACTGAAACATTGAAAATCTATGCGTACTGTACCCAAAAATATTCTTAGCTCTCATATGCGTAATCGAAAATCTTATGTTGCTGCCAGTTACATAGTCCCTAATCAATGACCTACGGTACAAAGTTTTTTATTCAACTTTTTCTGCTGATGCCTAAACAAGTCTGATTTTATCAATTAACGTGTCATTCCAGTTTTTTTTTTTTTTTTATTTTTTCTATTCCTTCTGCTTCCTCTTCAGCCTATTGCTGCTAAATTGCACCAATACTAGAGAATTAATAAAATGCCTATATAAAACAGAACCAAAAAGTATAAAAAAATAAAAAATTAAAAAAGCTCCAACGCAACGTGTACGCAGACATACGCAATGCATATATGGCTATGTAATTTTTTTTTTTCCCCGAAAAAATTCTTCTTCTTAAATACAAGCAGCAAGAACTTAAAAAATTGCCTATGTGATTAGAAGCAGCAGCAACATTTAAGTAAGAAGCCAACAATCGCACGCATTTTAAGCATCTCGCTCGATTGCTTCGATGAACGTGATGAGGTAATCACGCATCTTTTACACCCTCTGTGCCGCGCAGTCTTAACTGCCACCCGTCTGTCAAATCGAGTATTAGCTACACAACTTGCCATGATCGATAAAAAAACAGCAGCTGCTAAGCTAACATGACATTGGTTTTTTCTTAGTAGACAAAGATAAGTGGATGGAAAACTTTAAAATTCTAAAATTAACGAATACAAATAGGATATTCCATATTAAATCAGACATCATTTGGATTTTGCAACATAGTAAAAAATTTAAATTAATTTTAAAATCAAAAAATATTTATAAAGAACAATGCCAAAAAAAGTATTGATTTTAAACTATTTCGGTATAAATTTCATACTTTTCTGGAATAAATTTCAAACTTTTTTGGAAAAAAAATCGGAATTTAATACCAAAAAAGTTTAAGATCAATACTAAAGGAAATCAATACTAAACTAAGAAAAGTAAACTATAATTTTTTAGTATATAGTACTGATTGAGATTAGCTTCATGATTTTTTTTTATCAAGTCACTTAAGGGGAAAAAAAAGAATTGCTAAAATTAAATGAATTTTATTTTCAAAATGCTCATAACTCCAATAAAAATCGCCCAAGTCGTGTATAAAAAATAGGTACCTCTGTTTCTCCATCAGATCTGGCGTCCAAGCTATTATTGCTCGAAAATCCAAAAAAAAAAAAATAAAAATTTAAGCATATTCCCCTTATCAAGTAGTGGTGTAAAGAACTTTTTGCTCTATGGAATAGTATGTTTATGAATATGAATAAAATCGATTTTGACAAAAAAAAAGTGATTTTCATTATCAGACTTTTCAGCCGATGCACAGTGCGAAATTTCGGAGGTTTAGCGGAACTTTATTCAATTTTTGAAATACATAAAACGCATAAGATTATTCATTATTTCGGTAGCTTAATATCCCACCTTAAAAACCCTGCGAAACAACTGCAAAATGCCTCTGAAACTTGCATTACTTATTCATTCATACTTTTTGACTATAGAAAGCTTTTCGATTTGTTTTAGTTTATAGATTGGTACATAAAAACCGTAAGTCGGTAGGACGCGAAAATTTTTTCATTTATTTTTTAATAAAATTGCCACTTATTGGCATTCAAATAATTGCAGAATATTTTCTTACTCGTTTGTGAAAATTGTACTTTTTAAGAAGTTCATAAGATTTACATTTTCAACATCATTGGATATTTTAAAAGGTGTTACCACAAATCGCCACTTTAAAACGTACAAAATTTGATGGGCAGGTTTATTCTCTACTGGAAACATAAAACATCTTCCGCGATATTTTGCGATCCTCTTTTAAGCTAAACCTTTTCCAGAATATCTTTGGAAATTTCATATAAAACCGAAATTTCATGAAATACCGACATCTGACGCCATCGTTGGTTTTGTTTTGGAAAAAATAGGCTCACCAACACGAACATCTGACACTCTCCATAGTTTAAATGTAACTATTCGTACTCTAGTTTATAATATACAAAAAAGGTAGGGGGAATCCTCTCGAAATTTAGTAGCATTTCTGAATAAAAATGCAAGAAACTGCAAATACCCCTTGCCTTACCCCTTCATTTTTTATGTTGTTTTGATAAGAAAATGGTTATATCTATCAAGTTTTATAGCGATATCTGGTTTGGGAGCAGAAATACAACGTTTTAAGCATTTCCATACATGGGGGGTATAATAACCCCTTGTCTGATCCCCCTTAATTTTTGCATTAAATATATATCCAAGTATTAAGTTTCATGACTACAACTGCTATATGTGCTTAAAAAAAGAATTAAGTTCCGCTAGACTCTGAAAATTTCGCACTGTGCGATGTGTTAAATGTATCAAAAATTAGTATGAAATTGTGATTCCTTTACTTCAGTGATTGCCATTCTATAGCACAATTGTGCACTTACTATGCACTCCATGAGCCATAAACCTGAAGATAGCGTATTCTACACTTTAAATCAAGAATTACTCAGATCACAAATCTGATACAGAAAAATAGTTGCCTAATTCGGAATCAGCAACCGCAAATAAACCAAAAGAAGTTATTGAGATCTCCGTCTCTCTCTACTTATTGCACTGTGATATACTTAAATAAAAAAAAAAAAAAAATGTTTAATGGTATTGCTCTACACCTACAGTACTGACCTTTTCATCAAAATCAAATATGTATAAAAAAATATATTAAAAAATGGCTGATCTACACTTTTTTCTCGCCTCAAGGCAACCCAAAACGAAATCCTTGGATGATAGGAGATACACCTAGCGCCAAACACATTGTGCAGGGGGTCACTCTGTAGTTCGATTCAGAAGTCATCTCTATTCGAATTCCAAATCCAATTCATAGTCCATAGTTTGTTCGGATTGAATTTTGCAAATATTTTTGAAAATCAGTAAACCCGAAAAGACAAAAATTATATATGAAAAACCAGAGCAACAATTTTTTGAATCCAAATAGATTTATTTACAAATCGAACTACGGAGTGAGCCCTGAAGTTTCATATTTTCTTTTTAATTTGTAGCACAGTGTTATTGAAAAACGTCGATATAGACCACATAAGTTAAAAAGTTTGGAAAATAACTGAAAAATGGCATACCTATATCGAAAAAAGATAAGTGCAAGTAAAAACATAGAAAATATCAATAAAATCTTGAGATTATCAAAAGATAAGAAGATTTACAAAGTAGACAAGTCTCGACACTTGCCAAAATTTGCAAAAAGAAAATGTTTGTTAAGTGTCACCATATCTTTAAACGCATTTTATATTCTTGTATGTACTTGTATTATAAGTATATTTATTTAAAATTAACACAGATACTAACGAAATGTTGGTGTATGTGAGAAGCCCTCAAAAGCCAGTTGGGAAGATCAGAACATAGAGGCAGCAAAAAGAACAACAACAAAAAGTATGCATAAAGCTTACAACAGCGATTAAAAGGCCCTTTTGACATTTCAATATTTTTCTTTTGTTTTTGTTGTTGTTGCTTTGAGTATTTAACTAGCTTTTTTTATTTATTTTTTTTTTTTCTTTTAATTTATTTCTTATTTTATTTAAAGCTTTACGCATGTCTTTACTTAAAAAAACAGCAATTTTTGGGAAACTTGCTTAGAACATTTGCGCCACGTTATCAATTGTTTTAAAAATACTGAAAAAAATAAAATAAATCATTAATTTTATATATTTTTACTTTTTATTTATTTTTTTGAAGGTCCTTCATTAATCAGTTATACAAGATGCAAGGCAAATGTAACATATCATTAAAAACTTAATCCATATGGAAGCACTTATATGTAAGTTTACCAACCATATTACAAAAAAGTTCCTAAGTTATCGATTTATAAGTGTAAAGTTAATATTTATCGCGAACATCATGGATTCGTTGCTGGACATTCCACTGTGACAAATCTAATCTTACTTTTTTCTTAAGACCTTTTATTAAGTTTTGAACAGTTATTTCGTCGACAGTACCATACGACCTTCGTCACTTTTTTCTGAAATCTTGTAAATTTTTTGCAGTGTTTTTACCCTTCCGAAGATCAAATTTCATTAGAGCCCAATATCTTCTTTCAATATGTCAAAACTCTAGGCATCTAAGTAGGTGGATTCGCATTTTTGGGAACAAAATTTACATTATTGCCACTGTATCATTCTAAGGTGGCTGTGTCACTTCCTGTGCCAAAAAAAAAAAATGGCAAAATACGTTTTTCATGGCATTCATCAATATAAATTGTCGAGTTAATTGTGCCCTGAGTTCCAAAAAAAAAAAAAAGAAAATTAAGTCAGGTAACCTTCTTATAAATTTCAGGCTCGCTTTTGAGCCTCTAACTGCTTATCATCGGAACGGTCTGGTACTTTTTGAACTCTGTAGATCATCAGCTTACTTTTTTCATTTAGTCTTTGCATAAACGATTTTGAGGTACCAGCCCTGGCAACCATATCTCGTACTGAAGTGTGGGGATTCTGCTTCACTTTTTTCACCAAATGTGCGTCTATACCGATTTTCCTACCTGCACTCTTTTTGCGGACAATAAGTTGACCCTTTTAATAATTCAAAGTAACCTTTTGGACAGGGATTTTTGATGCATCTGTGTTTTTAGCAATAGCTGAATATTTTAATTTTTCAGGTAAGTGGACAAATGATTTCGAGACTTTTTTCTTGATTGCTAGACATCTTTATATGTTTTTTTAATCGTTATGTTATATAGAAAAAACAGCACCCATATTTTGACCACAATCAATAGGTAAATCATAATTTTAAGAAACGAAAGTATCAAATTTTTCTTGGACAGTCCTTTGCTCCTTTCTCATGTTATTGCCTATATATACTAACTAGTGTGTATAGAAAAACGAACACCCAATTTCACACTCAAATTATGAAACGAAAAAACAATTCAGGAAATATAAGTTTTTTGACTGTACTCGATTCATCATTAAATATAAATTATGCATCCATATTTTGAGAGCGATCGTCTGACGCGTTTTGGGCAAAAAGTAAGATTTTTACAAGAATCGCCCTTTTTGGGAAATGTGCGTGATAAAGACCATCAGACAAACCAAACCGATTGGTGTAAAACTTTTTTTTTATATTTTTCTATTGACGCGTTTTAAAGTGTTTCACTTGTATAGGAGAGCCACGCCCAATGGTGACATTTTGCTCACTTTCAGCTCAGAAGTATTATATACGAATTAGACTCCTTGTACTAAATTTCAGAAAAATTATTTTATTAATTTTCTTATTAATCGTATATCGTTTTAAAACTAATAGCCCAATATTTATTTTATAAAACTATGTATATTAAATTTATAAAATTTTCTAAAATATTTTGAAAGAAAATAATCAATGAGAGCGTATAAAAAGAAAACTATGAAGTAAATATATACTTAATATATGCTCATAACTCAAATTAACTTGTAATAAACGAGAAAAATCAATGGATTCTTGAATGTTAAAATTTGAATAAATTTGTAATTTAAATCACACACACATGTTCCAATAAAATGAAATACTTGCAAAAAGGAAAAAACATTTTCAGATGAGAATGAATGACAAATCGTAAAAGTTGTTTTTCACTTCGTTTACATTTAATTCTTCCCCTTGAATAGATGATAGATATAAAAGAAATAAATGCGTCAGCCTATTTGTAAAATATATGTACAAATGTATTTTGCTGAAAACTGCAGATTTATTTTTATATTCTTATGCAGGAAACACAGAAATTTGGCTCCTTTAAACTTTTGTTTGTGGTATAAATTTGTCGTAAACAAGAAATTCGGCTCGTTAATGAGTTATTGAAACTAAAACTATATAATTTTAACATAAAGTAAAAAACCATGTTTCTAATGAATGAGTTATAATAAATTTTAGTAATTATAAATTAAATTTGAAAATATTTGTTACACCATTTTGGTTTCGCTCCGAAGATAAAATGCATTAAATCGATTTTAGCTCAACCCTTTATTAACAGTTTATACAGCTATACATAAACTATTCTAAGCTCCTCACCACACCTTGTGCTTGTGTTATTATCAGCATTAACCTGCTTGATTGGTTGCAAATTTCTGCAGTAAGACCTATACAAATGCAACTTTTTGTTTTCACTTCATACAAACATAAATGTAACAACACCAAACACTGCACTGAGAAAATAGCACATTTCCGTCAAACAAATTAATTTGCTTAGGATTTAGATTTGATTAGATTAGAGTGGTGGCTTAGTAAAACGATGATAAGCCTAAGTAGCACTGTTAGTGCCGTTTTAATACCACATAAATGATCGGGGTGGCTGGTAGGAGGGGTTGTCAGGGTCTAGATTAGATATCCATTAAAGGATATTTATATCCATTTTGTTCTATTGATGTAGTTGAGCAGGGGGCCGATTTCAATATCGGCGAGTTCACTCAAATCGTTGAAAAAGTGTTTTCCTAGAGATTTAAGCCTGACTCTAGAGCAGGCAGTTGCAGAGAAAGTGTTCGAGAGATTCCTTCTCGTTGCCATCCATGCAGCTTCGACAGAAAGAATTAAAGGGGATACCCAGCCTTTTGGCATGCTTGCCGATGGCCCAGTGCCCAGTGCAGACTGCAGCGATATCAGTACGATTTCTGGAGTATAGTACCATTCTTGGTTGAAGTCCCCATTTTTTGCTGAAGGTTTTTTACATGCGTAAAAGGCTATACAGGCTTTCTTGCATCTTTGTTCTATGTTATATTTCCAATTTAGCTTCGGATCAAGAAAGACTCCAAGATATTTGGCCGAATTGGAAAGTGGTAGAGGTTGTCCTTTCAATCGAGGAAGGTTAAAGTTAGGTATTTTGGTTTTTGTAGTGAAGATTAGGATTTACAAAAAAAAAGTTTTTAAGGTAAGTTTACGTTTTATCTGCAAGATCACGCGTCATTTTAAAGGCCACCGGATGGACCCAATTATACAAGATATGCACGAATTCGTTTTGTGTATTTGAGACCTTTTAATATTTTTTATACAAGTATTATTATTTTTTGATTCTTATCCATCTTCATAGTCTCTCTAGTTCGTAAGTACATAAACTGCTGTTTTAAGGCATATTTGAAGTTATATCAAACAAAAGTAATTTGTTTTTGCTAAACGCTTCAGATAGCCATAACCTTCCTCATTAACATTAACGTCAATATAAACATAACTTTCCACTTTTCCAATTGGACCTTTTCTTTCCAAGTTATCATCAGTTGGAGTAATGGTATTTGGACTTAATTATGTTTATATAGAGTTGAGATGACTTTCTTTGATAGATGATAATTGGAAAAGTAATAGTCCAATTCGAAAAACAGCAATGGTAAAGTTCACTGAAGAAGATTATTGGTATCCGATGCTATTGGCAAGTTTAAATCACACTACTTCTTTACTGTGAGTGTGATAAAACTTGAAATCTGCCCTAAAAAAACGATTTTACACTTTTAATCAAAGATATCAACAGAACTAGAGCCGATTTGGCGAATCTAGTGTTATTTTCGTATTCATTAGACTTGAGTGTTGTCCTTTGTAATGATTCTAGAGCAGAAGCAATAAAAACTGACTTTCAGAACAATGTAAATAGCGTAGTAACATTCCATTTGGGATGGTAAACTATTACCAGACTTGAATTTGCGAGGTTCAAAAGATGAACGCTTGCCAAATATTGCTGCAATTGACGACTGAGAACAGCTTCTTGTAGTACCCAAACTAGCGTGTTCTTCCGGTAAACCTCAAGCTAAATTCATCCCAACAGGTAAAGCAAATTAATAGCAGTCCAGATATTCAAGTGTATGAAGTTTGCGAAACAACTTTCTCGGATTGAAACGAGAATAGGCTTGGAATTTGCAGGACTTTTGCAGAGATTTTGTTGCGAAAAGAATGATTTTGTTGCGGTCCATTTTCTACAAAAATGTGAAGTTTGCAAAACAACTTTATCGGATGGAATCGGGAGTAGGCTTGAATTTTGCAGGTATTTTGCTAATAATTAGGGAGTTATGAAAATTTTTAATTTTTTTTAATGTAAATTTTGCAATGAAAACAAACAATAATAAAACGCAATGTTCGCTAAATTTTATTTTTTTCAGTGTAAAAATTTATACACTGAAAAAAAAATAAAAAATTTTCGTAACTCCCTAATCTTTAGCGCAGCGAAATTTTTCTCTTCACAACAAAATCTCTGCAAATAATCCTGCAAAATTCAAGCTGGAACGAAAAATTTTTAAAAAAATTTTTTTTCTGCATTTCAAAATTCTAAAAAACAAATTTTGACATATAACGGGTGCCGAAAAAATGTTTCTACCCCACGTTCAGGTTAGCGTTGACTTAATTCAATTCAGGTAAAAACGGAAAATTCGAGGGATTTTTGTAGTGTAAACCCGAGGATGTGATACCCCTGGCTATGCAAAAAGTTTTAAATCAGATGATTGGATCCTATGCGTAATGTGCTGTATGTGGTCACATGAAACATGTACACCTTATACGAAAACATGCAACAATTCTGGCAACAAAAACTTAAAAGCCACCTTGGGTGCCAAATCACCCATGATATAGTGCCATATCACCCATAGTCTCGGGTGACTTGGCACTATATAGCATTTTTTTTTTTAATGGAAAAGAAAAGAAGCATTTGTGATAATTTTTAATTTAGTTGAAGTACTGCTTTTTGTTTTAAATTAAATAAAGAATAAATTCCTGTTTAGTTTCTTTAGAAATGTGTTTTAATTTTATTTTTATATCAGTTCAACAAAAAAGGTGCCATATCTCCCTGGCTTACCCTATATTTTTTCAGCGCCAGAATACATTCAAATTTTTCAAATGATGCAACACTAGGGTTGAAACATTTTCTCGACATCCATGATATCAACGGACACAAACATTTAAATTGTAAGTTGTTTTTTTCTGAGTGTATTATAAAATTATTTTTCCTGTGTAATAACAAATAACATAAAATATCATGTAAAAAGTATTGTATTTCCTAAATAAAGCGACTACGTAGCAAAGTGTAAAATGCACTACAAAAAGGGGGCACAGCAAAATGGAGCATGAAGCAGTCAAGTGAAGCCGAATGGAGCAGTGCAATAAAGAGCGCTGCTTGCGAGTGGATCATCAAGCTATTGGTCTGGCGAAAAACGCCATTTTTTTTTTTTTTTTTTTGGTTTGTTGTTGCTATTTAGATCAGCATCAATTTCGCATTCTTTTTTTTCGCTTTCTTTTTCTGATTTTAAAAGTTTCTAACCAATCGTATACTTGAGGCCATTTTTGCGTCAGGCTCATCAAGCAAATGCATAACTCTTAAAAAAAAAAATCATTAATAAGAAGAAACTAATTAACCAAAAATAAAAAAAATATAAAAATCAAAATATTGAAATTTAAAGAATATGATTAGACAAAGATGAAGATGAAGACAAAAACGAACGTCGTGTCTTGTAAAAATGATTGATTATATCGTTTGCTATAGAAGATGCGAAAAGCCATATTTGTAACGATAAAATATCAAAAAAAAAAAAACATTAGCAAAAAATCATAATTGTAAGGTGTAAAAAGGTTACAAATATGAGCGTGTATTTATCGATATGTTGGTGGTAAGTTCTATAAAACTATGCTTACGGGTACACATGTATACAAAAGCCTTTGTTGTAAGTCACATGTGTGAGATTGAAAGAAGGTTGTACAAAATTTTGTTTTGAAAATATATCGTTAAGTTTAAACAACGTTAGCGGTTACTTAGTTCAAGTTGTCACAACTTAATTGGGTATTTCATCGCCAGCCGATTTTGTATTCAATAAAATACAGTGAGAAAAAGGTACATCAAAAAAAAAAAAAATTATCGAACATGTTCACAAATACAAATCTTATACTAATAAAGCTAACACGTGGCAGATTTATATTTTGAAAATCCAAATGTTTTCAAAATCACTTAAATATAATAAGATATGTTTTGAAGCAACTAAATTCCTTAACTCCCTTGATTTTTATAACATTAAAAAAAAAAACATATCAAAATCTGCAGAAAATAACATAAATTAAATAAATAATGAAACTAAATGGAGATAAATCAAAAAACGTGTAGTAAAATTTACCCCAACCCGTATAGTTAATGCTTACACGAGCGTGCATATGGCACAGAAAAAACGTGACGTCACAATGGCAACGTATTCCTTACGCGCTCTTGATTTGCAATGGCATTGCATTGGCTGACTGACAAAGAAACACCTAAGTGGTGGTGGAAAATCTCACACTTTTCACCAAAAACTCCTTATTATGGAAAAGTTGGCAGTATCCATGGTATCCAAAATGTTGTTAAATTGATAAGAAAACTTCAAAATGTGTTTCGCAGCTTTGTTGACACAACATCTTTAAAAAAAAAGAAAAAAAAAAAATGCTGGCAAAAACTACACGTGCTTATTAAATTACTACACTAGTTAGCAGTGGCGTATTAATAGGGGTACTCAGGTGGCTCTTTATCCTGTAATTACCTTGCAAAAAGTCACTTGGGTAACGTTTATTTTGTGGATTTTGATTTGTGCATAATACCAACAGAACTTTTTGGTTCCCCCACCGAAAAAAATTCCTATCTACTTCCCTAGTAGTTAGTTACATATAGATGTATACCGCAATGAACTTTTTTAAGGAGCCGTCCATAAAAGATTAACGAATTTCAGATCCCCTCTTGATTATATATGTATTCTATAATGGACTTTCCACTAAGAGTATCACCCTTGTTTTTTTTTCTTAAATGTTGAAGTCCAAAAAATTTTCAATGGTTAAAAAGTAGGCGTGGCACTTTCCCGATTTTATTTAATTTTCGCAAATTTTAAGTCATTGATAGTCAGTAGCTGTACACCAAATTTTATCAAAATATCTTGCACAGTTCACGAGATATCACCAAATTAAGTTTAAAGTTTAGGGTGGTGCCACGCCTCTTCATGAGTATCTATAAAGTCAAGGTCTATCTTATTCTTTAGTCTATGCTTATGTGCATCATTCTGCAAAGTTTCATTTAAATCGGTACAGTCGTTCTTGAGCAAAAGATGGCAACAGTTTTTACATGCACAATTTTTGGTTGTAAACGAAGAGAAGATATCTCAGAAACCATATGAGATACAGCAATTCTGATGCTACATTCAGATTGAGCATTACCAAATACATTAAAAGTTTTTTAGTTTTGTTTGTTGTATTTTTTTCCAATTTTTTTTTTATGAAAACATAAGTTTCTTATATATTGTTTAAGAAATTATATATTTCTGACCCAGCTTCAAAAAGGTTTCTGATTTTAAATAAAAATTTTTTTAAAAAAATCAACAAAGTCGGAGCTGTTCTTGAGGACTACCTCATTTTGCCTGTTTTAAGGCTTTATTGACTCCACTTATATGACTCCCAAATTATTCTTGTGTGGTTCTATACTTCCTCTAGATGTGCCTTTAAGCTAACATGTTTTACCTCTCGCCTAGAACTACCTAGATTTTGTTTAAAGATTACTCTATTCTTGGGTATTATTCTACCCAATAGCCGTTAATGGGTTAACAAAGTAATACGTCTAAGGACTCACGGCAGATATTAGGTGATAAGTACATAGTCTTAAATTAAATATAAGCGGGATCTAACTGATGGGAAAGTAATTTTCCATGAAAATAAGAACACTGAAGAAAAAACTCTATTCGATATGTGTTAATTTTAATTCACTTTCTTCACATTATTTAACTGTTTTCTACATAATTGAATCTTTGTCGATGGTTCCCGTAGGAACGAGCCACACATTCGCTTTGTGATGTGGCTGTCGTAGTTGCTTTTGTTTATTTCTCTACTTGCTACTTTTGTGTACTTTGTTTTACAGGTATGTAGCTACTCCGAGAGAATTATTTCATTTTCATAATAAATGATCCCACAAACAAAACCTTTATAGAAAAATATGCTGTTTCGGCATATCTAGTTTGGATGCGCCATTTTGTGTTACAAAAACTTAATTCATATTTTTAATCAGCGACCTCAAAAACTGCAATATACTGACTTCTTTTTGTTTAATGTAGTTTTGCACTAAGCGGTTCATCATCGTAGATCCACCATTTCGTATTTTGAAAAAGGATTTCAGATTCCTTATGAGCAACATCAGAAACTCCTATATACTGACCTTGGTTGGAGTGGATCCAGTTTAGCCGTATTTAGTCCACCATTTTCGATCCGCCATTTTGTTTTTTGAAAAACTGATTTTAGATTCGTAAACAGCATCATCAAAAACCCATAATTACCGACTTTCGTGGGAATAGATCCAGTTTATATTAATTTAATTCACTATTGTGGATCCGCCATTTTGTTTTTTAAAAATAGATTTCCGATTCGTAATCAGCAACATCAAAAACCCCTTATTATCAACTTTCAGAATTTTGGTCAGCTTTTTCGATTTTTGACCACTGTGCGTCGCATAGAGGGGGTCAATTTGTAACGATTTTAGCATCATGAGGTTTATGGACAGATCCCAATGTACCCTAAATGGGTGCAATTTATTTCGTTATCTTTACTTTGCATTTGTGAAACAATATTTTTCGCCGGGATGCATTTTGGAGCCGGAAATTCTGGGTTCGCAAACCTCTCTGGGAAAACTGTATGAACTCTCTTAACTCAGAATTTGATACCTAAAAATCAAAACCTAGATTTTCAGTCCATTTTTTTTTTTTTTTTTCTTGTTTTGTTAATGGCAGAATTCAACGAAGCACAAAATTAGGCTGCACTCATTTCAAAACCCAAATTGCAGGCACAATAAATGCAACTGTTTGCGTGTGCGTGACACATCATCAAATTTTCACTAGGGCACACTTACTACGTACATATGGGTATGTAAAAGTACATGGAAACACGCACAATGCATTGCATTTGACGAAAAAAAAAAAAAATAAAAAAATAAACAAACAAAAAAAAAATGAGAAGAAAAAAATTTAAGTGAATTAGAGCAAGGCAAACTGGGGGGTTAAAAAATTAGGTCACCCACCAAAATCAGTGCTCACACGAGCGAACGCACTAGCAGACGGACAGACAAACATATAGATAAACGGACGGACAGACAATCAAACAAACAAACATATGTATGTATGTATTTACAACGAGATTGATAACGATGACGCCGCTGAAGCAATGCTTTTTTTTTCTTTTTCAACGCACTCTCAATGCGTGCAATATGAACGAAAGCAATTTTTCTTTAAATTAAGTAGTTTCGTTAAGAAAAATTAAAATTTAACGAACAAAAAAAACTTAACGAAAAGGATGGCATGTTTTTTCGTGAGGAGGGGGGAGGGATGTTGGGTGTGAAAACTTTAGTTGCACTATGACGCATTGAAGAGAAGTGCGTGAAATATTATGGCATGAAGCTTGCAAGTGGGTAGGGGGGACATTGGTGTTTATTAGCATGTGGGTATTTCGTTTTTCTTCTGAAATTTGGCTTGCCCTCTTTTTTGTCTTGATTGCAATATATGTTGAACGTCGCTGCTTTGTCTGGTATTGCGGTAATCAACATTACAACACACTTAGTTGTTCTTAATTTTCTTTCCCCAAAATGAGGTCAATGCAGTTTTATTTATTTTTTCATGTTTTCATTAAATTTTGAAGATTTATGTATTGTGTTTTTGTAAAAAATAATTAGGCCTCCGCTGTTGTGGAAGCATCCATCCTGTGCTTAAAGAAGCTACGTAGCAGAAGTTTAAGATATGAGCGGTTTTTCTCTCTCTTAAGATTGTTCGGTTGAGAC
The DNA here is from genome assembly GCA_951812925.1 of Calliopum simillimum. Taxonomy (NCBI): domain Eukaryota; kingdom Metazoa; phylum Arthropoda; class Insecta; order Diptera; family Lauxaniidae; genus Calliopum; species Calliopum simillimum. Next base: position 20,855,403 of record OX638369.1, read on the forward strand.
CGTCCGCTGGAGAGTGGGCGCATGAAAATTTTCTGAAGTTTTTTCAAATATGGCAAATTTTAATGAATCGGCAGAAATATGCATTGTATTAAAGATATATTTTTCTAAAAACCTGTAAAAAAAATAGCTGCACCGAGGTGTCCCGAAGAAATTTATTAGGACTTTTGTAGAGTACTTCGTATTCGTAATAAATGATACCAGAACAAAGTTCCAGTTCCTAAACGGTTCGTCATTGTGGATCCACCAACTGATATTTCGAAAAATGGATTTCAGGTTCGTTATAAGCATCTTCTGAAACTCCCATATACCTACCGACTTTGTTGGCGAATAAGTGCAGTTAAGCAGTATTTAATCCACCATTTTGGATACGCCATTTTGTTTTGTCAAAAAATGGAGTTCAGATTCGTAAGTAGCAACTTTAAGAACCCACAATTTCCGACATTCGTAAGAACAGTTTAGCATTTTTCTTGTCCACCATTGGAGATTCGCCATTTCGATTTTTAAAAAATGGAGTCCAGATTCGTAATCAGTATGCATCAAAAACCCCTTATTTCTAATTTTCAGAATTTTGGCCAGCTTTTCAGATTTTCCCTCTACTGTGCGGCTCCCAAGATGGCATCGATATTGAATTTGAATTATATCTTGATCTCAGGGCTTGCAATATGTCGTGTTATTCGTAAACAATATTGTTTTCATGGTTTCGATGGATGGATGGATGCCACCGAAACAGTAACAAGTTGTTCTGGAAAGTTACAGAAAAAAGAAGATTGCCCGGTAGGAGATTTTCCACTACATAAAATAAATACATATCAGTAATTTAGGGATCCTTTTGTATCTTCGAGGTATATCTGTACCTTTACAAATACTTTTATGCGTTACAGATACTTTTGTATCTTAAAGATACTTTTGCATCCTACAGACACTTATGTAATTTGCAGATAATTTTGTATCTTATAGTGAATTTTGCAATTTACATTTTCATAATACCCTGTTATAGTTTGATCTGCGCGTTGAAATAGATAAGTATATACATAGATAAGTATATTACGAATACAAATACTACACTAACATTTTTTTTGTATCTTAAGGATATAATTATATTTTACAGATACTTGTTTCTAACAGATAATTTATCTTTCAGTTACTTTTGTTCATTAAAATTTTGTATTACAGATACTTTCCTATCTTACAGATATTTTTGTAAGATACAAAATTACCAATAAATTTTGTATCTTATTTTTGTATTTTGAAGATTATTTTTATATTTGTATATTGCAGATACTTTTGTATCTTATAGATACTTTATCTTTTAGTTACTTTTAGACAATAAAATTTATTTAACAGATACTTTTGTTTCTAACAAATACTTTTTTATCTTATAAGTAGATACTTTTGTTGCTCATAGATACTTTTTTATCTTAAAGATACTTCTTTATCTATCAGTCAAATCTGCAATTTTAAATTTAATTTGACAGAAAATTTTATATATGTATTTTTTATTTTATTAGTCATGCCTTCAACAAACCTAGCACAGTCCTGATGCAATCGAAGTATGGAACGAAAAACAGCTGTTTTTCAATCCACAACTTCACTTATACAACACAACAAGTCCACCTGTGTATCTTTTTTTCATTTTCCAGCATGAGTTACGTTTATTATGCATCGTTTTTTATATTAAATCTGTTATGATATTTATATATTTGAACTTCATAAAAATAACCAACCACAACCACAACTGTGAACTCCCGCTGTTATGATTACATTACATACGATTTTCAGGGAATTTTCAAGTTTTTTTGCTTACCAACTGAATGCATTCTGTTCGAGAGGTGTACTCACAGTTGCAAACAGATGAAAACATATCAGCTGTTTTCAAGTAAATCACTAACAATTCCGTTTTTACATAATAAATTTTTAATGTAACCGTTGTGGTATTAAGAAAATAACAAAAACAATGCATTACCTGATTTGAAAACATTGAAAATATTTTTTTTTTTTTTTTATCAAGGAATATCCTTATAAGCATACAAAAACAAAAAAAAAAAGACAACATCAACAATATGAAGGGTTCAAGGACAATATTTTACGCAACATTAGTTCATGTTGGGCTTCTTCACAGCTCCTTTCGTTCGCTCGCTCGCACCGCGGTAACGCGGTAACTCAATCTTATGCTAATGTAATCAGTTCGCTGATTGAAGATGCTGTCTTTAAGGATCTTCCTATAGAATTTCTTCTTGTGGAATACATATCTATGAAATGTTTTGGTGTTTTTTCTTTCTTCTTCCCTTTTTTTTTTGTGAAAATTTCGTTTTTGATTTTGAGTGACTGCACGGTTACACAATATTTTTTAAAGCCAATGAATTTTCGGGTAATAGGTTAAGTTTCTCATCTTATTCCTTTTTTTTTTTTGTTGAGCAGATAAATCGATGATTAGGTAAACGACCTAATGAATACTTAAAGGAAGCCGGTATGACAAGATTATTGTTATTAGTTTAACACATATTGCACCGGAAAGTTAAAGGATGAACAGTAGATATGACAAAATGTTTAATGGAGATTCTTAATATTATTGATAAATGTGGTAGTTTTTTCTCCGAAAAAATACAGTCTCCAAAATACTAGGGGGCTGTGGTGGGAGAAATCCATCCCTCACAGGTCTAAATATTCGGGTTAAATGGTCCATTTTGTGAATATTTTAAATGGAATCATCTCCCAAAAACTTAAGTAAAAGAAATAGGTATTTAATTTTTTAAATTTCTGAGCAATTTTTCCGTTTAATTTTTATTTACAATATTTTTAAGTCTTTACAACGGGTTAAATATGAGAAATTTTTTTTTGTTAAATGTGAAAGATTGCTACTTTTTCGAAAGAGTTCAAGATTGTAGCATTGAAGGTTTTTATTCTTGAATTGGTTGCTAATGATTTCAAGCAAGGAATTCATGTGGAAAAAAATTCGTAAGTAGCTGGTAAGATATTTTTATTTTATCTACTTTTAATAACATGGAAAATAAGCTTCTACTAAACACTTTATTTTTGTATTATTTTGAAAACTTTTTAAACATAAGGTTCATTTAACTAAAACTCACTGAACTTGCAAAGTTTGTTTTTAAGATAGGTATATTGATTTAAAAGATATGCCTAAATGTGTCCCAATCAACTTAAAGTTCATAGAAAATCTTTCCAAACAATAATAAAGGATCACTGTTAAATTCTCAAGATTACATCGACTAAAAACTCCTTCCCACCTCCCCAAAAAGAGCTCAAAATTGTTCTGGAAATAATATGAAAATTATCAAGTAGATCCCAATAATATTATGAAAATCCACTTCAATGATGTCTTTAATAAAAGCGACCTTTAAAATGAAGGTTCGATCTTAACTTGGTAATGATTTTTTGCGTCTCTAAAATTTTGAGAAAACAACGAGTTGTCGAGTTTTGTGAGGCGATCTGAGAGACGCAAAAAATCATTACCAAGTTAGGATCGAACCTTCATTTTAAAGGTCGTTTTTATTTAAGACATCATTGAAGTGGATTTATGCTGGAAGTGTTCACAGGCACGCCCTGGAAAGGAAAGTGAGACCATTAAGTGACGACACAGCACAGTTTCTGATGACTGTAGTCTTCAAAAAAGAGCAACCTGAATGCAAAAACCCCTTAAGGAAAAAATTAGTCTCCGTGTCAAAGCAAATCAATAAAGGCAGATTAAGGAGTGGGCAGATCTCCAGTTGATTTCGTATGAAGATGTAAACATATTGCTCATTTACTACAAGAACGGCACGGCTCAAAAAACGCGAATTTTGAGTTAATGATTCGCAATTATTCGTTATATCATGCTTCATATTGTGTGAAAATTTCATAATCATATATTTTATAGTCACCGTTTGAGAACTAAATAACTTTTTCAATTTAAAACTTTAAACGTATTTTCTGCAAAATTGAGTTTTTTGACTTGTGCCGTTCTTGAAGTAAATGAGCGATATGTATTTCTAAGCCTTACTTTCGCCATGTAATAGAAGAATGGACGAGTTCAGAAGAAAACTCTCAATAATAATAACAACAAAATACGCGGTCACACAGAGCTGAAAATAGGATGAAGCACAAAGAGAAAGACAAAATGATTTTTGTTTTGTTTATGTTTCGCTTTTTATTCTACCATGGATGATAAATGAGCTTTTCTTTTTCTTAAGTGTCCAAAATGTACCAAAATTATTTATCATATTTCTGGTCGAATTTTGACTAGTGGGCGATGCTACTTTTCATTAAAATCAAAACTTTAATGAATGCAGTACATAATAATAATATATTTATATAATTTCTAAGCTACGAAATGTCCTGGATATTTATGCTGTTCGATGGATATTGAGAGATCAACCCGATAAATAATTCAAGAACATACTCGTATACTCAATTCCTGTTAAAAACCGAAATGTGTCAACATTTTCAGGCTGTTTAGGTTTAATTTGTTCTCCCCTAATTTTCCCCAGTGTAAATTTGTTTCTCTAAGATTTTTCTCATAAATTTTGTTCCCAAAAATCTTCCCAAAAAATTTTATTATCTGAGGATCCTGCCCTGGTGGGTCTTCGGTAAACGACGTACAAAAAAATCTCTGGTAGGGCGACGGTTAAAGAATGTCCTTTATAAGAAAAATTTTCCATGCGACCAAATTGCACTGAGCTCTTGTTTTCTTAAAATAGGCACAATAGGTATTGATCTCCGGAATATGTACCTACATATGTAGGCAAACTAAAAGTTATCAGGACGATAACTGACAGGTTTCGCTGAAGCTCAACTTTTTCAATGCAAGAGGAATACTTATATACATGTATGTATGTACTTATGTAAATAAAGTGTTTTAGGTATGTACATTTCTTTGCAGCAAAAATTAAATTAAATTTTTTCTTCAATTTAAGTACACAAAAAAATGCATTACATACGAACCTCCACATAATACACAGCAAAAAAAAAAATGTAATTCATATACAACTGCGTACATAACAAACGAATACTCAACCAGAAAAAAAACAACAAAAAAATGCTTGCAAACGCACACCCAAAATACCAAAAACAACATGCAGCAGTAGAGAAATAGGCAAAGTGGAAAAAGTTGAATCAAAAAAGAAGAAAAAAAAAACAACCAAAAAATTTGAAAGCCTCCACAATTCTGCAAAAAAAGTGCGTTTCAAGCGAAAAAAACGCACACGAAACAACAACAACAAAACAAACAACACTGTTTTTTCATAAGGGAGGTGGGCGGCCGTTGGGGTACTTGAGCGAAAATCAAGTTTACACAAAAGAGAAATGAAAGAAAAAGAAGTAGAATAAATAGAAAAAGAAGCAAAAGCAGAGCAAGCAAACGAATTCTGCAATGGCGTTTCGTGTTTTTCATATGGACGACGACGCAGCACACGCAACAAAAGCAACGCGCAACGCACCGCACACACACACACACTGCTGAACACAATCATACATGCTAACAAAAAAAAAGTGCGTTGGTATGCGTAAGCAGCAACGAGCAGCGGGAGCAAAATGCGTGCTGTTTGTGTTGGAGCTTTTGCACAGTAAGAAACACAAAAAACAGCAACAAAAACCAAAAGAAGCAAAGTTGGCGCCTTCATTCATTGGATGGCATTTGCAGCAACAGCAATTTTACAACAACAACCAAATCAGCATTAGCAGCAAGCAGCAGCATGACACCAGCAACACAGCAGATAAACCTTTTTGTTGCCGCGCCATGCTCTCTGCGTCTTTTCTATCATCGCGTCGGTCGTTAGGCATCGTTCGTTTGTTTGATGCGATTTTCTGCGTCTTCGCAATCTTCGTTGTTTGTCGTTGATGCCATCGCACAGTGGTCCGAACTTCAAATGTTCATAAATGTAATTTAAAATCTCTGCCATGAAGTACAGGGTGCAGTGTGAACAAATTCAAAAGGTAGAGTTCTGTGGACTTTAGTCAAAACAACCTAACTCGAAATTGGCAACTTTTCAGGAGAGCTAAAAAACTACTTTGATGCTTCTCAATTCTTTTTGTGTAGGAGTTGGAACAACTGTAGAAGTTTTTTATTATACATGAATACTAAACGAATATTTTGCAGTAACTTTTTTGCTCGAAGATCAATAGTTTTTAATTAAATTGAAATAAGATGTTTGTGTCAAACATTTTTTGATTTGAGAAATTCAGTTCTTTCCATAAGAAAAGTAACTTATTTCGAAGAAGTGCTTTTGTCAAATTTTTTTGCCATTTAACCTGTATCTTATCTCGACTTAAGATGTTTTGTGAAGAAAAACACTCTTTTCTTATGTCGACTTAAGTTGTTTTGTGAAGAGCATTCGTAAAAGTCTTTGTTATTGCAAATGCTTGAATTTTCCACCTATTGAGATTAGTTGTTTTGTCAAATACAATTTGGAATAAAACATCGAGATATATTGATTTTCGATTCTATATCTCTGCAACTAATAGTCATAGAGATATGACGATTACAGCAAAAGAAGTGCATTTATATATATAAGTAATTAAAATTCTGGAAAATTGTCTTATTTCGAGTTAGGTTGTTTTGTCAAAAGTCCACAGAATTGTACTTCTTTGTTTAAATAATACCTTAGCTTTTATTTTTGGTACTTTTTGGATTTGTATTTAATTTCACGAGAATAAATTTTTAAAATGTGAGAGTTGGAGATTTCAAGCTCTGAAATCAAATTTTTTAAATGAATCATAGAGGTATAGTCCAGTGAAACATGACATTCCAATCTACCAAATGCTAATTTTCGCAATTTCTGAAGCTAAACTTTTTTAGTAAGGGCTCTAATTATTTTAAAATTTTTGTACTCGGCATGATTTGAAATTTCACCGTCTAGGAAATTTTTCGAACAAATTCTTTTAGTTTATAAGCAAGCGAAGGTAAATTCGAAAAAATTCCTTGTAGAAACTGTCACTTTATGATGCCAGAAACTTATATTCTGTGAGCTAAAGGTTTACAATTAAATTTATTGTGTCGATTGTGAAGCTACTACCAGTCTTCACTCACGCTTTTCATGTGAAGAAATCCTTCTAGTGTTAATACATCCAGTTTCCGAAGATTTCCTTCACATGAATTGCACGGAATTTTTTTCTTAAATCTATTCCTTAGAGTAAAGCCTATGACATATCGAGCAACGCCATTCTTTATGTTTGTTAACTCCTCAATATCTTCTTCAAAAGAAATATTACATGTCGATAATGAGTTACCATTTTATTCCTCATTAATTTAATCTAAAATTTTTTCTGAAGAAGCGCACTCTGAGTCAAAATTCCAATCCAGCAATGAATCATCATCAACTTAGCAGTTTGAGTTTCAGATTTTGAAATTTATCATCAACATTTTTATCCACATCAACCTAGCGACAAAATGTTTTTCCCTGATAAATTGGTACCATGACCCAAATGTCCTCTCAAAATAGAATATAAATTTTTTTCAGAGCCTTGGTCTAATCTTCTAAGTATGACAGATGACATTTGGATCAGTAAACATATCATCAATATAGTCGTACATTGTACCTTAAGTGCTTTTTTATCCTTGTATGCTAGAGGAAAGAATTTTTTAAGATAGCCAATGCAAGCTTTTATTTTATATTTTTTTGTCATAAGTTCTAGTGACCGGCCGTTTGTTCGGATTTTTATCATGAAAAACATCCAAAAAAAAAAACATTCAAAAAAAAAAACATCTTAAAATATTTAGACAGTTTTTTAATAGAAATTTTTTTTTTATCGGATGTTTTGGACGGTTTTTTTTAATATTTCTGATAATCACCTGCGAATTCGATTTCCCCTTCCGCAGGCGTAATACACTCTTTGTAGCAATTTTCTTTCACTTCGGTGAGCTCATTATTTAGGGACAGGAGACTTCGCCCGATCTTCAGACACAAAAACACTGCATAGCTTTTTCAACCAATTTGAAATATTTCTCGCAGTTTTCGCATTGATGTTCAGGCTCTTGCGATTCGTGAGTAGCAACAAAATCATCGCAATTTACTTTTGCGATCTTTTAGAAAGTTTTTTCTGCAGTCTTTTTGTCCCTTTAACTATCGAAGTGCTTCAACCCATCTATTGCGTTTCCCGATTTCTGTTGGAAACTTGTGCAGCATTCGACTTCTTTATCTCAACAATATCCCAATTTTTCAATAGATTCGCAAACAGTCGCATCTTTTCGTTCTAAAATTTGCATTTTTATCTCGATTTAGCTTTTGATCACTGTGCGACGTATTTCTTCGTTACACGTGTTTTTCTTACGATTGCGTAAAAATGAGTACAAAGCTTTTGGATCAGTGTTCGGCAGAGAGGATTTTCAAAAATTTGGATGAATCTGACACTCTTCTGCGGTCCCCGTAATTTGTTAATACTCTCACAATTATTTCGTTTTTTTTCTCCAAAAGAGAGTAAGTTTTTTACGTATTCAATGTGCTGCAAAGAGCAAAAGTTCTTTGAATTATGCTGAGCGTACAGTCAAGTTTCTTTGCAATGTTTGCAGCGCGACATTTGCAGCTTCAATTTCTTTGAATTTGCAGCGCAGCAACGTGTTTGCTTTACATGGGATTTTTATGATCAATTAAAATTTTAAAAAATTAAGTACCTATGAAATTGAATGGTAATATTCTCTGATAAATAATGATTATTTCTTTATTTACAAGTTTTAGTTTAGTTGGTTCAAAGGTCATTAGTTTCCTGAAAAAAGTTCCGAAATTTATTTTCCAAAAACGTAGGCCTTAGGATTTCAAAATTTGTCTTTAGTAAAAATAAAACAAAGTTGGCATTTTATGAATCGCAATCGCAGCAAAGGATACTGCGTTTTTTGAGAGGAACGCAGAACCCACCCCAAAATCAATTCACAAGCTTGCATGGCCAGATATCTACACATAGGAGGCCTATGGGATATACATACCTAAGTACACACATACATATGTATATGTAAATTATATTGCATTTAACCCCTTCACTTGAAAACCATGATTAGAGTTTTCCTAATAAAAATTCGACTTGGAAAATTTTAAAAAGAATGATATAATGGGAAAAACTTCTAAAATTAATGTAATAAGAATAAACACTATAAATTCTTGTTCGAGAACAGAATTGTGTCATGCAACATCAAAATTGCACTCGCAATAATGTCACAATTCTTAGTATGAAAGTGCAGAGTTGCCAACTTTCTTTCGGAATTCCAGCAAATCCAAATATATACTGAATGAGAGAATAAGGTATGTTGACGCAGACAAGTTAGAGGAAGTCCCTGATTCGTTATTGATATAATGAATTGAACAGAAGTACAAACAATTGAAAACAAAAATACTATTTTTCGATGTATTTGTCGATGCTGAATCCGAAACCGACCTTATAATTGGTCTATCACGTATGACCACTTCATAGCTCATTTTGAAAAAAGAGCACAGTACTAAACAATGCATTTAATAGAAAAAAGGAAAACAATTTCGTGCGTCTTCTATACAACATCGAAAATTGGGTCTTGAATATTTTTGAAAATTTAGGGTATGATATCTCAAAAACCAATTACGATAGACCGATTCTAAGAATGGATTCGGATTCAGCATCGAAAATGACTATTTTGGTTTTCAATTGTTTTCAAACTGCCGTACATTCTCTATTGCAGTTTCAGAAAATTCCCCGGGAATCTTGATTCACGATAACTCACCATATCGGATCAAAATCGGTGATCGTTCAACAAAATTAAATATTAAAGCCTTTTTCCCTAACTGCCCTAATTTTTTTGGTTCTTTTAAAAAACAAAATCTGAAATTTTGAAAAAAACTGTCAATGGTAAGTTTCAAACACGGTAAGCTTTTCTAAAAAACTGTTATTTGCAGTTGAAACTGTGAAATGGCAACAATGAGTGCAAAAACAAAACAAAAAGCACGCTCCAAGCACTCTCTCACTCATCAAATAAAGAGAGCAACTGAAAGAGAATAGAAGCCAAATAGCGAATAGGGTTGCAAAATGCAAACGAAAATTCTAATAAGAATATTTCCCTCAACCACTTGCAAGCTCAGCAGCGACGCAAACAGCTCTCTGCTGCTATTCTTCACACACACACATTCATATGCTGGCAAGCAGCAGCAACAGCAGTACGAATGCTGCTGCAAAAGCAACGCGAAATAAAGTAGAAAAATTCCATGAATGCGAATTTTTGTTTGTTGCACGCGGGGTATGGTGTGTGTTTCATACTCTCACGCTGCTCACTGCTCGCTCACAATCTCTTGCGCTTTTCCCCTTGTCAGAGCGCACTCACACACATGAACACACGCAATACAGTGCTGCTGCTGCTCGTGCTGTGCGGTTTTTGTGCTGCGTTTTTGTCGCATTTGCCGCTCTTCATTTTCGCTGTCTTCTAATGTTGCTTGCTGGTGTTGGCGCCGCCGCAGCTATGTCGATAGCGTCGCAGCGACTGCGTTGAGCAGCAGCAGCAAGCAGCATTTACTGCTTTTTTGGTTTGTGGGCCAGAAACGCAATTCACGAATTTCATGTTCGTCTATTCGGCACTAGGTTTCGGTGGTGCTCGCTCACAGCAGCTTTATGTTGTGCACTCGTCTCGTAGAATTTTCTAATTTTTAAAACTCAAAAATACACAAAAAATACAACAAATTATTAACAAAAAAAAATAAAAAATTTTGTCTAAAGTGTAAAAAAAAAAATCAACTCAAAATTTTTTAACAAAAACAACTGCAATTAAATTTTTTTTTTAGTTTTCATCAAATTTCAGTGCATTTTTAATTTTGCAAAACAAAAAAAAAAAAAAAAACGCGCATAATTGCAATAAATTTTTTAAAAATACGAAAATAAAGAAAAAACTCCGCAGTTCATTATTTTCGGTTAAAATTTTGTTTTTAAACAAAATACGGCGCGGTACAATTTTATGTTGTTTTTGCATTCGCCAAGTTCAGTGAAAATTAAATAACAAGTATCTGGCGAATACTTGAGCAGCGTAGCGGATGCGCATTGTAAAAGCTGATGGATACGCGTGCAATTAATTGAAGAAAAGTAAATAAAAAAAAAAAAAATAAAAAGAAAAAAAATAAAACAAATGTTTTTAGTGAATTATTTTTTGTAAATAATTATTTTTTTTTGTAATTTATTGTGAACACAAAAAGCTTTGCAGTTATTGAGCATGTCATGAAAATGTTTGCATTGCGCCAAATTGGCATTTAAAATGTTTAGTTACGAAAATGAGAGTTTAAGTGACAAAGTATCTGTAAAATACAATCTTAAAAAATAACTGTGAGTTTCCATGGAGAGTGTAACAAGAATATTGGATTTCGATTAAAACAATAAGTATCTGTAAGATGAAATCAAAACGGTATCTTTAAGATACAGGCAATTGAAATGCAAAGTAATAAACTTTAAATAATTGCAAGCAGATCTCTGAAAACATAAAAAACTGTTAACAAGATAAAAGTTACATGTTACCATTCTTATATTAAGCTTTTATCTCTTTAAGATAGTGTTTTTTAAAAAAATTTAACAAAAAGTTGATATGTAAATACGTTTGTTTATTTTCCCCAGAACGTTCACTTCTAAAACAGAGTGACTGTGACAATGTTCGAACAAACTATGAACTATTTGAAAAAAGCTTAATATTAATTTTAATGAATTATTTTGTTGTATAAATTTTGTGTTCAACTTATCAAACAGAATAATCAAATAAAACCCACAAAATTTAAATTAAAGCATTAAACATACATACACAATTCAATTCTATATTATTCTTTCCTTGAAACTGTTCCCTTAGGTAAATGTTTGTATTTCCTCACAAATATGACGATTACGTTAAGTAATGGTTTACGAGTAGTTTTTCTAAAGAATTCTTTGAAAAAAAAAGAGAACTTTTAGAAAACCGTTCTCTTAACGCAATAGCTCGTATTGTCGCAAGGGTACCTGTTTGATTCCAGAATAATTGGAAGCTTGTGTTTCTTGTGGATTCGTGGACTGTTACTATAACGCTATTTTTTGGAAATAACAATTTAGAATTGGATTGAAAATTTTGAACAATATCTATAGAAAAAACTTATTTGCAAAAATCAAACCAAAAGAATTTCTCAAAAAGTACGAATACATGTGTCGTTAAATATCATAACTGCCTAAGTCCCTCTCTGATATGTAGACAAAGTAAAATAAATATCAATAATTTGATTTTAATTTATTTTATTTTGCATTCATATCAGAGAGGGACTCAGGCAGTTTTGATATTTAACGACATACACATACATATGTATACAAAAAGTACTTACAAAACAATAAAAATTTGCGACGCGGTATGACACAAATATACTAAACTTGCCAAAGTAAAACGTTTCATTACAATGCAAAATCCGAATTTAAATCAAACGCTTGTTGCAACTCGTCGGTCAAGAGGTAAAACACTTGTTTAGTAATTGTTAAGCACTTAATTAGTCTTAGCTCTTAACCGACGATATCCAAAGCTTAACTTTAGACTGATTTGTGTTGATATATTAGTCACTAGATAACATACAAATTCATGCTTCCGAAACTTGTACCAAAATATTTTTTATGATCTTCAGGATTCAAAATGCTATAAGTTTGTCAATACTCAACATACATACATACATATTTGCGTGATTTTGATGCCATACGCTTTAGAATTTTGTCATGCATTTGGTAGGACCAAAACGTCAATCTGGCAAGTTAAGTATGGTTTTTGTCAGACTCGGCCACATTTAAAGAAATCATTCTTAAAAGGATATTATAGGAAATTTAATAATTGAAATATCGTCGCAATTGCTATGCACTTAATGAGTTTAACCTCTTAACCGACGATATATTCTTTAAAAGAGATACAAATGAAAACTTATCTAAAAACGAAACCATCTGAAAAACATGTAGTTCTAATTCGCTATCCTCAAAAAAATTGATACAAAAACAAACTAGAAAAATTTTTTAAATAAACATGAAATGCATAAGTATGTAAATCCAAATACATTTTAAAAGCACAAACGTCATATTAATTAAAATATCTGCAAGTTAAGAAAGCATCTGAGATGTTGTTAATATTACAGGTTTTCCACTCCAAGGTCAACCTTTCCACATCAAGTTAAACTTTTTCCAAATCTAAATAATTTTTTTCCAATCAAAGCAATCTTTTACCAAATTTAATTAAGCATTGCCAATTCCTTTGGCATTTTGGAAGTCGTTTGGTAGACATAATGCTTATCCATATAGCTATCGAGCTTCAGAGTTATATTGTTGTAAATGTATTTTTGCCACAGTTTATTTTGATCTGGGAAAAGGTTTATTTTGATATGGAAATAGCTGAATTTGAATTGAAAAAAGATGAAGATGATGTGAAAAATGTTTAACTTGGAGTGGAAAACATTATTCTACTTTTTGGCGAACAGCTAAATTCATTTTAAGTTTGATATCGTATAAAAAATCCACCAAAAAGATAAGTAAAAATATTGGATAAGAAAGCATCTGAGATGCCGATATGATTGAAATAGAAACATTATGATATACATAGGTATGTTGGATATGCTTTGTAAAATTCTAGGAAAATTCAAAATCCAAATATTTTCGTAAGATATTTGCTATTGAAAAATTTTAATATATTTCAATAAAAACATCACTGTCATGCACTTGTAAGCATATCATTGAGCTAAAATTGCAAAAACTTCTACGAGACATAACTATACAAATAAAAAAATAAAAAAAAAGATTTTTGTAGGTAAAAATATCAACGAAGAAAAGCTACCTAAATCAAATTTTCTTTGAGTATCAGCTGAAAATGAAATAAAAGCACTTTAATAAAAAATAATTGTAAAATTATCTAATAATTGTATGTATTTAAATAAAAATTTTATTGAGATAACTGAGATACAGATATTAATTCTCTAAATCTTATCGAGCAAAAATAATAATATAAAAATTAATATCGGTTCAAAATTGAAAAATTGTTAAATTTCTACCTATGCATTACCAAAAAACCCTTAAAGTAGATATCTCTATAGAAGATGCACAGTTATTTATCTAGAAGATACAATTAAAAAATGATTTATGAAACTCGTTGGAAAGTGTCTGGCTACTATTAAAAAACTAGCATATACGAAATACTATGTATATCTAAGAGATGAAAAAGTATCACAGGTCGCTGTCTGAGATATTTCCAAACAACCGAACATTCCTTCAAAGTACAATATTGAGTCAGAACTTTAAACCTAAAGCTAAAGTATGACAGAGTATTTGGAATACTCAGCTAAAAACTTGGAATATCTGAAAAATACGGATTAACGTCGATGGATATACAGATGTATCTAAATAGCTTAAAAAAAAGAAGGCTCGAAATGCTTGCAATGCATTTGCAAACGAAAATTAAAGACAACAATTTAATAAACAAACTTTCGTACTTTGATTTGTGATATTTCTTCATTGCCTTCTTCGCTTTGTTGAATTTTCGTTATCCTAGAATACCAAAGAATTCCGTTTACTACAAAACGTTGCAGTGGCGCTGAGGGTTGCTGCTGCTGTTTGTGTGTGTCCTTTACTCTGACCGCATGCATGTTGGCTGTTTACGTCGCTGATGCGTCTTCTTCTTCATTGAAGTTATTAATGTTTGCATTGCTAAAGCAACAATAACAACAACAATAGGAATTACATTAAAAATGAAAACGCAACAACAACAACAACAACAAAACAATCAAACACAAAAAAGTTGAATAAAAAAAATTCCAAATCAAAGGAAGTTTTTCGCCCTTCGGCGCTATGCTGCGAGAACAGCAGTGAATCAGCAGTCAGTCATACAGCCAGCCTGCCAACAACAACCCTCTTTGGCGTCAAGTGCGGATATGTGTGCGTGTGTTTTTTAATTTTTTTTTTTTTATTCGAAACAGTGCTTGTGAGAAATGCAAAAAACTGCATACCTAATTCTATTTTGAAAATTGTATGCAAGCAACAACACAGTGACATTAATAAAAAAAAAAAGTTTCTTAAACAAAATTAAAACAGCAATTTGTGTTCACAATAAAATATTATGGTTTCTACTCAAAACTTCCCAGTGTGCCAGACGGTTCATATCTTCGCTTTTTTACCCGTTACGGATCCGTTACTGATCCGTTTGCGGGAGAAATTCCAAAAAAAAAACGATTCGCTTTTTTTTTTGGGAATCTCTCCCGCCAACGGATCAGTAACGGATCCGTAACGGATAAAAAAGCGGAGATTTGAACCGTCTGGCACACTGGGTTGTGATTTTTATAAAATGTTTCTTACCGAATCGCAATGTCACTATCTTTAATCATCTAAAAACCCATGGGATCAGTTTAAGTACTATTTGAGTCAGATTTTATCAGCTGATTAAAGCAAGGAATTGTTTTTTTCGAGGTGTATTATCTACTCTCAAAGAACCATATTGCAAAGGTTAAATTTTAAAGCCTCAGCGATTTGGAGTACTAAGAGATGTTAGAATAAACTTGATAAATGACCCTATGGTGATAACCTCAAGTTAACAAAAGTGGAAAACGACGAAAACTAAAACATTTCGGAGTCGAATGATGCAAAGTTATATGCTTGAAATCAAAATAAACTAACAAAGTCAAAGACCACGGTTCAAGGATCCAAAAAGTTATTAAACTTTTGTTACGGCCACGCATTCCTTTCGGAAACTAGAATTGCTACTAGGAGAATTTATTTCTCTGGTAATAATGATGCCTTAAAGTGAAATCTCTTGAGAAAACACCGTTCAGAAGTTAAAGGGATGCAAAGTTGATATGCTAAGCGACGAATGTGCAAAATAAAAATAATACATACTTGAAATAACGTATCCTTCAGAGGGGGTACCACAATATTTATGTTATGCTAAGCTCAATTAGACCTGTGTATACGCTACCACGAAATAACACAGGCTGTCGATATGGTTGATTCTCCTAAAATTATACTAAAACATGCCTATTTTTAATATTAATTTGAGATATACAGGCCTGTTCCGAAATCCGTGTGATTTCAATTACTTTTTGTTTAGGAGGCTTTGTGATGAAAAAAAGGAGGTACACGATAAAAAGTATCAGAATCTCTTTTATGGAGAATTGCAAGTTCTACAAATACATTAATTTGCATTGAAGAAAATGTAACAACATTTTGGTTAGTACAAATCAATATTAATTGTAGAATCTGTAATTCTCCACAAAAAAGATTTTAATACTCTTTATCGTTTGACTCACCATTTTTATAAACATACCTCTTAAATGAAAAGTAATTCAAACCACACGGATTGCGGAACAGGGCTGATAAAATATATCGGCCTTAGCTTGTGGAAAAGGTTAAAATTAAACAATTAAAAGAAGGTTTACTTAATTCATTTTTAGCATTTTTTTTTAAGTTAAGTGAAAAAATTTAAAAATTAACTAAACTTGGCGGGAGATTGTCAGCCGAGAGAATGCTAAAATATTGCAAAACAATAGAACAATGAAAATAGCAAATATTTTGAAAAAGTTGAAATTGTTGGATAGGCATTCTAATTGTAAATTAATTTAATTATCTAAAGATGAAGGATGTTTAGCAATATACCAGAAACTTACCGAGAGAATGTCACACACTTGTGGTCTTTACTTAATTTCTAAACCTATAAAAAAGAATGCTCTTACTCTTATTATCGAAAAACTAAAACTACTGAATGAGCTGAAAAAGGAGTCTCCTCTTTCCCTTCACTTTCTCTTTTTACGCAATATTTAAAATAAGAAAAACTAAGCGAAGATAGTCCAGAATGAAGGAACAACTTTCGTGTATTTTATTCAATGTAAATCAAGAAAAACAGTAACTGAATGATATATGCATTGTCGTATACTTTTTTTTTAGAAAATATCGTTATAAGTGCACTATGAAGCAGTTTGGGACAGGCGGGAGAATGAGTTTTTAACATTTAATGCTATAATTTCATTTTAAAATATTTAGAACCATTTTTGTATTTGAAGCTATTCGTATTAATAAAGCTCTTCTGAACTATCAATTATTTGTATTAAATAGTTAAAATGGTTAATGGTACATTTTTCGGAGAATCACTAATATATTGTAGTTCGGTGATATATAATTTCAAGCTCAGTCAGACGAGAGTGAAGCTTCAAAAAAACATTATTTAACTAATCAAAGACTTTCTGAAGGAATTTGAATAACGAGCAATCTTTGTCTGGGACCAACTAACTCTTTCAGATGGAAACAGTTTAGCTAATTTCAGAGCAAACCGTGATTTCTTGAATTTTTGGCGAAATTGTATAAATTTAGAACTGAGTATGGCTTCGATTAAGCCTACCATGTTAAATGATACGCTGTTTCAAAAAAAGCATAGTCATGTGATTTCGAAACGTGAAGTTTTTGTGATACCCATAAAATAATAATATCCTTACCTTGTAAATTTGACCTGTTGACCTTTTTATTAAATGCTACCTTTTCGCTATATCCTTAGTTCAAATATAGACCTTAGAGCATGGTAGATGATAGATTTGGATTCGTTCTGTTTTTATATTTTATAAAATTCACAATTTTCCGCAATAAAATTCTTTTCCAAACCCATAACAATATCCATATTTTCTTTCAGAATACAAAGAAAAATTGCAATAATTTTATACTGGAAGAAATGACGCCGCAGAAAAAACATTTTAATAAAGCAGCGAAATGCAGCTGCAACATCAACAGCAAAAAATGCAGTATCGGCATGATGGAAAGCATGCTTTCAACAAAACATGTGTTATAAACTTTAACCGCACAACAAACCATGTTTAATAACAAAATTATCAAAATTTAAAATTACAAATTAAAGAAAAATATTTTGGAAAACTTTGAGTGTATAACTATTTGGCAAAAAGTCGAGTAAAAGAAAAAAAATAAAAATTTCACAAAAAACTAAAAGTGACGATTAATAACTACTAAATTGCAGTAAAAAACACAACAATTAGAACTTAACTTTGGCATTAAAAAAAAAAAAATTGTAACTAAACGAATTACGCTGTAAAAACATAACAAAAATAGCAACATAAAAATTTACATATGAAGTAAAAACACTACGAATTTCACTCTCTTTATATTTTACTTCAATGTGCATACAAACAACTTAAAAAACAAAGAGATCACACTCGGTTTTGCTTAATTTTTATGTTTGCTCGCTAAATAAA
Source organism: Calliopum simillimum (assembly GCA_951812925.1). Classification (NCBI taxonomy): domain Eukaryota; kingdom Metazoa; phylum Arthropoda; class Insecta; order Diptera; family Lauxaniidae; genus Calliopum; species Calliopum simillimum. The sequence goes on from OX638369.1 coordinate 20,873,549, forward strand.
ACAAGTAACAGTGAAAAAAAAATCTATAAAAATTTGATTTTTTAAAAAATTTGATAAATCTTCAAAATTATTGGTTTGGATAAAATACAACAAAATTAACACAAATACAACATAGTAGCAGCAACAACAACCAGCAAAAGCAACAATAAAGAAAAATTGTATATGTGTTAAATTGCATAAAAATTTCGTTTCGGTTAAAAAAAAAAATAAATGTAAAAATAAAAAGTGTAAAAAATTATACACTTAAAAAATAAAAACTAACTTATTGAAAAAAAAAAAAACATAAAAATTGACTTACTAGTTATAAAATTATCGAAGGCATCTTTCGGACAGTTCGATAATATATAAACAGTTATATTCAAGTCTATACATTTTTTGTTGGATTTTTACGGAGATTTGCTAAAAAAAGGTAAGTTTCAATTTATTATTTTTCAAAAATTTTTGATTATGTACGTAGTTTACAGAGTATATTTATTTATTTATTTATTCGGTCTATGAATATAACATTCTTACAGACTAGATATAAAAAACTTACATTAAATTACAAATATGATAACAATTATAAAATATTATTTAAAAACAATCTCATACTATCTTTTGAAAGAGAAAAATCAAGATCATTATTTGAACTTATATCATTAAATAATTATAAAGACCTATACATGGGAGCATTTATTGCATAATTTGACCGTACCAAATCTAAATAAAATGATGCATAAGACCTAAGTATTCTAGAGGGAACATTAAATTGAACTAAACTAAGCAGGGCAGGGCAGTCAACGGCACCACCAATAATATCAAAAACAAATAAAAGTGACAATATGTTTCGTCTAACTTCAAGTGTCTTTAGACCAAGTAAGAGACAGCGGGCATGATATGAAGGGAAAAACTCATTATTGTTAAGAAAAAGGGAACGTAATGCGTACTTAGTAAAAGACTTTTGTACACGCTCCAACCGAAATTTATGGGCTTCGTAGTACGGGCTACAAATAACAGACGCATACTCTAACCTAGAACGTACCAGACTAATATATAGAACCTTTAAGGTATATGGATCTTTAAAAGAGAGCTATTACGTCTTATGAAGGCAAGCAGAGAATATGCCTTAGGAATAAGAAAGTCAAAGTGTGCACGAAAAGAAAAACAAGAATCAAAAACAACACCAAGATCCTTAATTTCACTAACGGCCACTAGGGGAAAATTAGAAATATTATATGACGATGAAATGAGTGACAAAGACTTTGAAAAGGACATAGAAACACATTTGTTAAGGTTTAGGGGCAGAAAATTACTCTCGCACCAAAGGTACAACTTGTCAAGATCACTTTGTAAAAGCGCAACATCAGAGGCATTTCTAATTTTTAAAAAGATTTTCAGATCATCAGCATACAGCAGACAATTACAAAAAGAAAACAATGAGGTAACATCATTTATAAAAATAACAAAGAGAATGTGAAATTTTATCGAAACCTTTTGAAAAATCAGTATAAATGACATCTACCTGACATCCATCCTGAAAACTAGAAAGACAATATTCAGAGAATAACGTTAAGTTAGAAACAGTTGATCGACCAAAGACAAAACCATGTTGACAAGGAGAAATTACATTTTTGACAGCAAAAAAAAGCTTGTCTTTCACAATTGTCTCAAATAATTTAAAGATAGTTGTTAACTTAGAGATAGGCCTATAATTAGTAACATTATCCTTAGCACCAGACTTAAACACAGGTGTGATAAATGATACTTTCCATGCATCGAGAAATACACCATTGCGCAAAGAACTGTTAAAAATCAGCATAAGCGGATGAGCTAAATTAACAGCACAGTTTTTAATAAAAAAAAGCAGAGAATCCATCAGCATCTACTGAAGTCGAATTTTTTATCTTTTGGATCCCATCTAGAACATCAGTGAGAGTGAGACAGAGGGAACCAAAATTTATCGGAGAATCTGGTGTATGAATAGAATGAAGATTATTGTCATAAATATTAATTGCAAAATTTGATTTAAAAAATTCAGCGAACAGATTAGCTGTACAGATCCCATCATCTGATGATTATGTAAAAACATAGAAGAAGGAATATTGGAACAACTTCGTTTAGATTTAATGAAGCGCCAAAAAAACTTTGGGTTTCATAGCAAATATATATTCAAAAGTCATTTTGACTACATTCCATTCCACAAATCAGAACAGAATAGAATATTTTCTGATTGAGCTAACAAAAAAATATTTGCCACTAGTTTGAATGCAATTTTGAGTAGACATATGTACCCTTAAGTACTTTTTGACGCTGAATTCGAATCAGAAGTCAAAATTGCTCGCAGATCTCGACCCTGATACAAAGGACTAATTAATGTTTTTAGAGGAAAACCGTTTTTTTTTTTTTTTTTGGCCAAAAAACAGTGTGCATACGTACACTTTCCACTAAAAACGAGATATTTTATCAATAGCTTTCAATGTAATTGTAATTCAATGTAATTGCCAAATTTTGCAATTTATATTAAACTTTATTTAAAAATTTGTTATTGAACTTAGTCACCCCACTTTAATCTCAGTCTCCTGGTACATTTAGCGCGTTGGTGTTTAATTGATGGGATGCATTTGTCTCTGATCGTAGATATTTTAGCGGATATGTCGAGTTTTATGGGACTTAAAGAACACTTCACATATTTTAGACACTATGCTAATTTTTACGCTCTGAAGGTCCTTTAGAAGGAAAGAAACTACGAAAAATGATTTATACTAAAAGTGCATCACATAACTTATACTTCCACTGACAAGAGAATTAATATTCAAGAGCGGCACAGATAAGGGTGCTTATACTCATACTCTTATGATCGCCCAATATAAGCCTTATTTGTTTTGATTGTAAATAAAATTTGTTGTTTTTTCCTCTAGATATTGGCTATTTCAAATCAAATTAAAAGTTTTTTACGTATTTATCTCGGTCTTTTGAGCTGGGATTGTGTCTTCAACTCGAAGGACCACTTTTTTTTGAAAAACATGTAGAGATTAAATATGCTTGGAAATGAAACATTATTTTTCTGTGAAATAACCTATCCATTTTTTAAAAGATATACATATGTGATATTTTTTTTTTAAATTGGTGACATTTCCGTCCGCTCCCCCCTCGAAACAGCCCAAGTATCACTTACACTACTGATACTTGTGTTTAAATCTATGTTTGCTTGCAATAGTGATACTGCAACTACACACTTTAAACCCACAGCTGATTGTTTTTTACTAAACAAGCAGAGTGATTGTTACAGAAAAAAAAAAAAATAATAGAAATTGTAACAAATTAACATTTTCCATTATGCTCAGGAAACAATGCTGTGAAAAAGCACGTGATTTTGTAAGCTTTTTTACTCCATATTCAATGTTGCTTGCTGCTAGACAAACAAGTGCCAGCATTAAACAAAGGCATTTTTTCTAAAACTTTATACACTTCAAGGTGACCCTCCCCCAACTTTCATGATACAATATACATACATATGTATGCATTATGCTAGTAAATATATACTCGTACATGCAACATGCGCGTATTAAACACAAAATTGTTCACTCTGTGAAACATTTGCTGTTAGTTGTTGTGTGCATTTAATTAGATGCGGAAGACCCTAAAACAACTACACACTAAAGCACAACAGCATAAGCAAACAGTAACAGCAACAGCAATGGCAACAAGCAACATTAGCACAGCAATATACGAAATAAAAGTGGGTCATATTGCAAGCGCGCAGCATTATATACAACGCATTTTTTTGAACGCAATAACTGAACAAGAAGCAAACGAAAAAGTGGTGGGGAATTTGTATTTTTTCTTTGCTTTTTTTTTGTTGTTACGCATGAAATGCGTACGAATTTTTTAAGTTTTTTTTTTATTATTGAAGTTGTGTTGGCCGAGGGTAAACGCATTAAAATGTGCGTTAAAAATGAGGTATGATTAATATGCCATGTCATAAATTAACGACAGCAACACAACAGTAGTGCAATGTTTAGTGTAATACGCATTATTTTTTAACGCTTTGCATTAAAAAATTTGAAGAGAGTTTAAATTGCAAGCAAAGATTGTTTTATTGTGCTATTCTGCGGTAAGGCAGTAAAAAGTTTGGCCATTGCAATTAAAGCATTTTCTCGTAGTTAATTTAATTATGGAATTTTCTTTAGGTGAATTATGGTTCAACATTTTGTCATCTTGGAGCCAAGTGGCGTCATGCTGTAAACATACATATTCAGCGTTTTCTTTAATTTAATTTTTTTTCTTTTACGAGTTGTTTTTTTGAACAATTGACAAAAGACATCTTGAAATATAGACAACTTTTATGTAATCACATATTTTACACTGAATTGAAGTATTTGATCCAAAAAATTCAAGAGTCAAACCTTCTTTTTGACACTGAAGTACACTGTCTTGTTTTATCAATGTCAAAAAAACCTGATTCTAACAAAAACTTCAGTAAAATTTATGATATGGTAGCTCCTGCAACGCATTGGTAACCTTGGATTAAAGAGCTTTCATATATTTTCGCGAGATAGAGGGAGCGCAAAAACAAAAAAGTGGCGAAAAACTACTTTTGTCCTTAAAGTAGCATTTTGTAGTGCCACAACTACAGTATATGCACTGAACTAAAGCAAATCAAACAACCAGGTCTATGCAGTATTTGGTTTTTCTTCTTTCATATTCAAATACTTTCAAGGCATTTGCACGCGACACTGCCTGCAGGACCACGGACTATTCCAAAACTAGTTTGCAAACTACTCCTTGGCAGAAACCGACTAGTCCAAATTCTCGCACCATCACATCAAGTTCTATTTATGTTTTGCATTGTTTGTCATTGGGCGTAAGCAATTGTCTCCTTATGCATTACAATCGGACCAGAAAAAAGTCAATTGTCTCCTTATGCATTACATCGGACCAGAAAAAGGCTATATTTTATTAATGAATTCGATCAAATTTCATTTGAAATTCAAATTTTACACAAAAATGTCAAAAAGTTTTGTTTGGATATTAAAAATCTTAATAACTTGGGAAACACTGAACTGATTTGGATGATATTTTTTTTTTTTTTGGTGGATACATATATTCTCTAGTAATGTTTAATACATAATGTATTCTTTTCGAAAATTCATAATCCTATTGCCTTTATGTCAAAATCTAGTTAAAAATGTCGCTTGAGTTCTCTTTTGCCCTCTACAACATTTTTTGAAGTTTTGATTTAATATTTGTTCTATAAATTTAGAAACATGATCTTTGCAATGCTGTCGTCAGAATTCTTCTATCTGCTTTCGTTTCTGAGATACTTACGATACTTAAAAGTTTCATAGAAATCTCTTAGTATTTTATTTTTTAAGTTTAGATTTTTTTTTTGCCAACATTTGCATGAACTGCTATATATAGGTATTCAAAAGCACAAAAGGCTTATTTTTAATAGCATCAAATAAAAGAAACTTTAATTTCAAATTAAAAAAAAAAGTGAAAAAATTTCCAACTAAAAACACGCCTTAAAACTATGAAATGCGTTTCTATTTGTGCAAATATTGCGCATACACATTTACTTATCTACAGAGACAGCACATAAATACGTCGTCCCGCCGTAACAACTACGAAAAAGTTACAAAAATAAAATTATATACATATACTCACACACACACACACATACTACCACATAAACGCATAAATTTTCATGCATGCAAAAATATGCCGCACCCAGCAAAATGCTGACGAAAACTAAAGAAAAATAACAAAAAAGCTTTACTCACAAAAAGTGTGTAAATTTGTATTGCAGATGTAGCAAAAAAGCATATTGCTGTTGTAGCTGCTTCTACTGCTGTTGTTGTCATTGTAGGCCCATGTATTGTATTTAAAAAAAAAAAAAAATAAATGAACTAACGTTGTGGAAAATGCGTAAAGTGCGACAGCGTAAAAATAAATAAAAAAATATTTTTGTACTTTTCAGCAAAAATATATGTAGCTTGCAGCAAATGCTGCACGAAAAGCAAATAGTAATGGTAATAATATAAATTTTGGATTTGATTTAAAAATTTTTAGATATAAAAGAATAAAATGTTGTAGCTCTCTGACCGAAAGTTTGGTCCTTCAAGTTGAGTCGTGTAAGAAAAAGATAATTTCTTTACAAGACAACTTGATCGCTATGGACCCTTGTGGTCTATGTGTGGCAGTATTGCCGCCACGCTAACCTAAGACAACAGAAAAAAATATATATTTCATATTTCATTTCGTTTCAATGATCACCACAATCATATCTATAGATGAATTTGCCGACACTCAAGAAGAACTTACAAGCATACTAAATTTCACCCTTAGAATAGATTTGCTTAGAATGATAGCAAAAAGCAAATATTTACAACACATGCAAAACTTCAAATTTTTCCAGAAACAAAGCCTCCGACAAAACTGCATCCTCTGATCTTCAGAAAATGGGATGATTCACAGACATAAGATAACTAAATAGTTAACGAAAATGGTGACAAGAGTTAAACTAATATTTCATATTCACAGTGTTCTGATTAACTAAAAAAATTAACAAGAGAAAATATCGCAGCATTGAATTTTGTGAAAATATATGTGTTTTTCTTTGTAATTGCTTGTGGTTGGGAAAACAAAAAAGCGAAAACGATGGAAAACTCACACGCAACAAATGTGAGTGATAAAGAAGTGAATTTCCTGATCAAATTAGTGGCAAGGCACCAAAATATAATTGAGTGCAAAAAAGTGCAAGCATCAAAAAGTCTAAGCGAAATCTGTTACGAAAATCTTTGGCGTCGTAGTTATTGAAAAAAGGGTAGGCTATTTTCAAAAACCTGTTGCCCACGATCAACCACAATATGTATTCCAAATTTCAATATCTGCGTCGCTCAAACTTTTCCACGTCTGAACGCGTTTTTCAAATTTTCACAAAACTTATGTGGATTTTATTTCTTCAGCGTCAACTGTTGGTTAACTAATGGTTAACCAATGAAATTAGAGGTTTAACTAATGGTCTGAAAATAAAATTTTTGATGCTAAACAATTGTCTTTAGTTGACTAATGTGAAACTGTGAATCTATAAACTTGAATACCTAGTCTTGGAATTGTATAATGTCTGCTTAAAAATCAAAACATTTAAATCTAAAATCATGAAGCCATCCATGAAAACGTCCTCAGCTTTGGGTAGAAGCATCTTCAAGGGTAGTGGGGATAAAAAGGATATCAACTCAACTCAGTTATTTCTAACAAAACGAAAGTAGACAAATTCAAAATCAGTCTTGAAATTGCAAGTATTCATCAACGAATGCTTAAGATGCATAAGTAAAATGCACAGTTGAATAGGACTCACACTGCGGTAACCTCTAAACGAGGTTTACCCAACTATACAGTAGACTCCACCAGACGATAGAAATAAGGGTGTGAGCGTAGAACAATGTGAGCCTATAACAAACACAATCAGGCTGTTCGTTTACTCCAAGTTCTCTTTTACGTATAAAACGTACATAAACGAGAGCTTCTCGAGTAAAAACTTGGAGTAAACCAACAGAATTTTTCAATATTTTCACAACTACAACACCCATGAAAACTGTTTTGTTTTTTTGGCTCGTCTATAACCACAATATCTACGTAGGGCCTAACAAAAGTTCGCTAAGTTGGTGTCATGTTATAAATTTTTAGTAAATCAAAAAATTGCGTATTATTTGTTATAGTCTTACAATATATCATTTTAATTTTCAGAAAGATCGGTCAAAATGGAGAGAAGAAAATGTAAAATTCGTGAAACAGGGCGACTTCCTAAACGTCCGTTGCTTTGTGTTGAAACAGCATTTTCGTAAAAAAAAATGTCGCATAATTTTAGGAATTTTTTGACTTAAGAGCAAAGTTTACCAAAAGCATCAACTTTGTTACTGATGCGCTGATTGCTATGCATTGTCAAAGATTTGTAGTTAGGCGTTATGAAATGCAAGAATGATGCAGTAAAACAAAAAGCTCCTAAAATTATGCGACATTTTTTTTACGAAAATGCTGTTTCAACACAAAGCAACGGACGATTAGGAAGTCGCCCACAATGTCAGCAGCAAGAGATTCGGTTTGCTATTCTTTTTGGATTTCGACGTAAGTTCAAGCCTATGGAAATAATTAATGAATGCCAAATAGCATTTGAAGTTAATGCGCCATCCCTCGTGACTATTTCAAAGTGGTTCCGAAGATTCAAGACAGGTCATTTTTCTGTGGAGGACGAACCTCGAGAAGGCCTGATTATGAATGTGTAGCGCTGGTTAAGTCTAAAATTGGGGAAGATCCAAGATTGACCCAGGAAATCATTGCTGAGGAACTGGGCTTGAATGCCATGGCTGTACCGCGAATATTAAAAAATAATCGTGGATACACGAAGAAATCTGCACGATGGGTTCCTAGAATTTTAAATGATGCTCAAAAAGAGGCACGTGTGCGTTTTACTAAGTATTTTTTTGAAAAATTCAAAAACGGAGAATCTAAAACTTTCAAGAAAATAGTAACAAGTGAAGAGGCATGGTTTTAGAAGTACGACCCTGAAACCAAACAACAATCCATGGTATGGAGCCCAGAAAGTGCAAGTCCACCTGTTAAAGTAAAGCAAAAAAAGTCAGCAACAAAAGTAATGATGTCAGTTTACTTCACCAGAGAGAAAGTTGTAGCTGCTATTCCTTAGGAAAAAGGTCAGACAGTTACTGCTCAATGGTATAATGAAAACCAGAAGTTTTCCAAAATTTATTGGGAAAACGACAAAAAAAAGGAGCTACGCCGCTACATTCTACATCACGATAATGCACCAGTGCACACTGCTGAAAAAACGACCAATTTTGTTGCGCCTTCAGGCATCGAAGAAATTCGTCCCGCACCTTATTCCCCAGATCTAGCGCCTTGTGACTTCTGGTTGTTTCCAAAAATAAAATAAAAATTTGAGAGGTAGAGTCTTCAACAGCAATGAGGAGATAACAAATGCGGTTAATGATGAAATTGCAAAACTGCAAAAAGCCGATTTTGAAGACTGCTTTTCGACTTCAAAAATGTATCAAAATAAATGGCGATTACGTTGAAAAAACACAAATAGATAAGAATAAAGTTATAAATTTAAAAAATTAAATTTAAAAGTTTTTTCAATTCAACTAAGCGAACTTTTGTTAGGCCCCTCGTATATATTAATATGCAAGACAAAAAATTGTCCTACCTTTTCTACTATGTTAGAAATGGAGCACGACTTTGAATTATACACTATTAGAAAGGTACTTGTGAGTAAATGTGTACAAAGTTACAATAATTTTAATATTTTGTCATTAAGCCAGGTTAAATTAAATGAAAATGTTTCAATATTAACAATGACAAAATATGCGGTTACACAGAGCTGAAAAGAGGAAACAGCACAAAAAGACAGACAAAAAGCTAACTGACTTCATGTTTTTTGTTTTCTGTTCGTTTCACATTTTTTTGTACCAGGGATGATAAATGAGCTTTTCTATTTTGTACCAAATATCCAATAAAGTACTAAAACTGTCCAAAAAGTACCAAAATTATTTCATACATTTGTGGCAAATTTTGACCATTGGGCGATTCTAGTTTCAATAATTTTAAAAATTTCTCGGAATAACAACACCTATTCAATGTTGTCCCAATTTGGATCCAACTTCAACAGACTGATTGCATCGTGTTCTTCGGGTAGTCGTATATACAAAATGCAACCCTTTTAGAATATTGTTGTTTTAGTGAAGGTGTCTAAATGCATGGTCTGTGTCATATTCGCGACAACATTAGCGAATTGATCTATTACGATAATATGGGTCTAATACACTGTTTTTACGTAATAATAATGTGTGGCGCCATTGTTGAGCAACAATGCTTAGCATCAAATTTTTGCAAAAGTATTGAGAAACAATTTTAAGCAACAATGTGTAGCAATAGTGACTTCATGGTTATGCTACAAAACGTAAGAGAGAAAACTAGTTTTGATAATTGCTTTAGAAAGAATCACATGAAACCAGCTATTAAAGCGTTATCAACATATAATTAAAATTCTAATTTAAAAAAAAAATCTTTTAAAAAAACAGAAAAAATTATATTGCTGTGCACAATTTAACGCAATAGTAAGAAAAAAAAAAAAAAAAACAACGCAATCGTCAAAAATTACATCACATGAGAACGAACTTTTTTTTTTCGACTTTTTTGATTACTCAGATAGCAGCAAGAACAACAACAACAACAACAACAACAACAACAACAATATGAATAACGAAAACAAAAAATGGTATTTTTATTAAAAACAGCAATTACAAAAACAAAGAGAAGCAGCAGCATAACAAAATTATTGCTGCTACTATTCTAACACATGGGAAAAGGCAGCAGACAATGAATGCTTTTTTATCAACAACAACAGCAAGCAACATACGCACATATTAACAGCAACATTAATTAAACGCACACAAATGCAAATGCATATAAAAATACAAGGCAAAAATAATATAACTTTTCTAAAAAAAAAACAACAAAAAAAATAATAATAATCACTACAATAACAAAGCAAACGCAAAATTCACGCATATTTCAAAGATTGTGTCAGCCAGCCAAAAAGCTCAACTTTAGCTGGCAGCAACAACAACATTAGCTATAAACAACAACAACGGCAGCAGTAACGCATCCGCGATCTAAAAATTTAATTGGGCCTCCACTCTTTAACCCGCTAACAGAGCCAAAGCAATAAAAATAGGGCAACGGGGGCAGACGCTACAAAACGCGGAACCGACCGACACAGAGCAACAATCAAAAAACGAAAAAAAAGTGCGTGCACAGCAACAAAAAACAACAAAAAAAAGAGAAAAAACCTTGAGCTCGCACAACATAATTAAAAATGTGTAGACGATGGACGGCAGCAACAGCAACAGCAATCACTATATAGAAAAAGCAACGCAAAAGCGAAAAAAATTCATAAAAAAAGCTTTCGACGCACAAGCAGCAAAGCGCAAAGCACACATAGCACAGTGCGTAATCAACGCATTTTTTGGCAGCAGCAGCAGCAAGCGATAACTACAGCAACAACTATAATGTACATACTGCAAAACAAGGTTGCGCTCCGGCAGCAACAACATACACGCACTATACAAAATGTGTGATTTCATTTATTGTGCGTATTGTATGAAAAATGCATTTGTATGCGTGCATTAGATTAAAAATGACTGACTGACTGTTCTATGTGTTAGTGTGTGAAATAGCCAAAACATATGTACAATAGCTATATATATAAGTATTTTTAACATGTTCTTGTGCGTATACGCACTAAAAGCGAAGCACGATCGATACACTTTGCTGCTCTGTTGCTGTCACCACTGATAGCCAATTCTATATCGTCATTTTGTATATTGTTAGATTTTTTGTTGTTGTTTTTTTGGCAAGCAAGGGCCGCCGCGCTACACCAGCTACAATTTAAAAACCATAAAAAATTATTTCATTAACATTAAAATTAAAAAAAAAAAGCTTGCACACATGCAAAATGAGCTTTTTATGCGTGTACCTAAATAAGTTCTGCACTTTAGTTTTGTTATTACTAATGTTTTGCCTTAAACACGAATGATTAAATGCACTCTAAATAAAACTGTGTGAAATTTGACACAAACTGTGTAAAAAAACAGAATGTTTTTAAAATCTTTACATACAATTTAAAGAAAAGTGTTATCACTTGGCTTGAGAGGGGGGGCCCCATCGCCCCACCTTGAATCCGCCACTGTTAGTGATGAGCAAACCAAGACCTAGCAGTCTTGGTCTTAATCTTGGACAGTGAGTCTCGGTCTTGATCATTGAGCCTTGGTCTTGAAAAAAATTCTAAAGATTGTTGAGTATCAAAATTTCCCAACCTTATTTTTCCAAAGCAGTTGAGTTTTTAAGATGCCAAATTTTAAATTGAGAGAAGATTTTATGCTCGAAAGGCCCGTGACACACCTTTCAACTATAAATTCGCAAGACTCAAAAGCAGTCTTGGTCTTGATGATCATCGTGACCAAGACCACAGCAGTCTTAGTCTTGCAACGATATCAGCGTCAGAAAGTTTATCCTGCATAGAAAAAATATTAGGCATTTGGTCTGTAAAAGCATTTTGAAAGGGTATGTATGGATGGCTTAAATGTCATCATTGCCAGCTTCAAAAGTGATGTCATTTCTGTTAGAATTCAGGTTAATGCTTTTAGTCTTGGAAGCCTGAGGTTTTAAGCATTTGTTCTACCGGTTACTGGAGGGAAAATATGTAGATTTTTATGCCAACCTTTTGCGATTCCAAGACAAGGTCTGCATATCTGAGTGTTTGGACGATAGAAGGCAAATGTCGTTAGCGTAGTCAAGATCTGCTAGATGTTCGGTAAAGTTCCATGGGATATCTCTTTTGCCTTATTAAGAGCTTTATCAAGGATATCGATAAGGAAAAGAGATAGTGATAGCAAACAGCCCTACCGGATGTCTGAATTAGTGGTAAAAGTCGGTGACAACAACCCGTTGTGTAACACTGCATTTAAAGTTTGATACTTTGCACGTATTATTTGTATGGCCATTGCGGCAATACCTATTCACTGCAGTGAAACTCAAATGATTTCCCGGGAGACTCTGTCAAAGTCTACAAAAACAAATTGAAGCGCAGCACGCCACTCGCATGGTTGTTCGACAATTATTCTAGGGGTGTTTATTTGACCGACGCATGCTCGGTTTTACAGAAATCCTGCTTGCTGCTTTCGAATGGCTAAATCATGTTTTTCGCTTACTCTGTTTGGAGCGCTTTTGTCGGTACCGCACTACACTCGCTAAGGTCACCTTTTTTTTGGAAACATGACTAGCATACCATGTAACCAGAGAGAATTTGAGACTTTTATTTGATCGATGCCGGTGGTGTTGTTGTTTGTTATGCCTTTGATAGCTTTCACTGTTTCATTGGCTGCAGTTGGCTGAGATAGGGTTCGACTACTACTGCGAGTCACTGTGGCAGTTGAAGTTGGTGATTCTGGTTGAGAGGATAGTGTAGACGTGGGATTCAGTGTTGCACCAAAATACTCTATATCGCTTTAGTTGAACATTCTCAGATGTTAAGAGATTTTGTCTTTGATAGAGCGATTTTGTTAAAGTTTTCTGCCAGATAGTCTGTGGGTGATATCGTAAAGTTGCCTGAGGTTTTGAGCATTTTTTCTACCTGTTATTGGAAGGAAAATACATCAGAAACTTGGTTCTAAAATTTGGTTTCGATTACACGTTTTCCGCTCATTCGGTTCATTTAGCATTTCAAAGTGCTATGAACGGGTTCAGCGGAACAGATAGCTATTAATTTTCACTTATATAGACGATATTGTGATGACAAGCATGAAGTTGCAAGAATATTTCCATAATTTGCAGATGGTTTTCCGACGACTACTAGTAGTAATCTTCCAATCTGCTTTGAAAATTATGAATTCTGCAAAACGAAAACAAAATATTTGGGCTACGTAGTCTGCTCCTGGTAGCAGCGTTTTGCCACCAACATCTACGCTCAAGAAAGATGAACAGGTTTCGTGACTCATCTTAAGAAACAGGTAATTGGAGAAACCCACAACAGTACCAGCTCCGAAAAGCTAGAAAAACGTTAGACAATTGCAAGTCAGCAAGTAATTACTTGTTCCGGAATATGCATAAATCAACAGGAACAAACAGATAATTCTGAATGAACCCGGATTTACTGTGTGTATAGATTTCGTCAGTTTACTGTCGCATTGGAAGCAACTGAACAGCAGGGCAAATTCAGTTGAGAGAGTGAATACGTTTTGGAAAAACCCAAAAACAGCTCAAACTATTGTTAGGAGAAAAACCCACTATCAAGACGATGATAACATAATTTGCCGAAAATAGCCTGTGAACGTGGGATAATTATTTACCAATAGATAGCACTGGCCATTAATACGTGCCAATTGGAAATTAACTGATTTACTTAGATTGTTCATAGAAAGACGGAAGCCTACCAGAGCACACTGAGAGTTACATACGAGTGTGCAAGCACACTAGCGCAGATCCTCGGAACTAAGGTTGGAGCACTTTGACACAATCTGTGCAAAGAAGCCAGAAACAGAGTATATGAGCCTTTAATCAACGGGAACGATATAGTCAATATATATATATATATATATATAGCCTGCAGTTGGCAAACTGATTGATGGACAAAGTTAGTCAAGTTGAAAGGCCAAAGCTGCTTAACACTTGATATCGAACAACAACTTTTCATATTTTCGTACGAACTATTGGATGGTTAAGTAGTGGCCTACTTGTGCTTTAAATTATATACACTTTTAAAGTGATTTTAAATATACAAATGTCAAATTTAATGCAGTTTTAATGACGTTTTCACTTGGAACTTTTCTTTTAATATTTTCTGGGACTTTTTCTTCTACCATTTCCGGTGCATTTCCAACTAATTATGAGTCTCCAATGGAAAATTGCTATACTTATAATCATAGTCAAATTAAAGCTTTCATCGTCATTTTACATGCATTGAAATCAAACTTGGAAAAAAAACCCACAAAATAAAGAAAACAAGAAACAACCTGCATTTTGGAGCAGCGCACTTCTGTATATTTTGAAGAACCTCAACGCTCAAGGGGCTGTGCTACGATACCAAGAAAATACAGTCAGTTAGCCAGCATAACCAACAAAAAGAAGAAGGAGAAAGAAAAGGGTTACCAAAAACAAAGAGAAAAAACAAAAAAAAAAAAAAAAAACACAGAAAATTACGTTAATATCGTGGCCGATGTTACCCACAGAAGTGAACTGAGAAGGAAACCAACGAAGCAATGAAATGCACACGCGACACGCATCGTTACAAAGTAGCGACAAAAACAAAAACAACAGCAATAACTGCACTTTTGTGCTTCCAAGTACTTGTTAATGTTGTAGATATTAACACATTTTGAACTGTAGTTCATAACAGGCCCATGCCTTGTGAAATTGATATAAAAATACAGATTTGTTACTTTTATATGGCGGTTAAGGCTGGAGGATTCTTTAGACTGGTATTTATCAACTTTTAATTCAATTGGTACTTTTTGGACAGTTTTAGAATTTTTTTTTGCTTAGTGCCAAAATATTAAAATAATTTTAACTTTGTGCACATTTGCACACAAATACCTTTCTAATGGTGTATAATTCAAAGTCGTGCTCCATTTCTAACCTGGTAAAAAAGGTAGGACAAATTTTTGTCTTGCATATTTATTTATAGATTTGAGCAAAACAGCACGAAAATACCTGTGAAACCAAAAAACACCAAAAAGAAGGCAAGGCCCTTTCAAAGAAATGGAAAGGCAGCGTGCTAAAAACGGTTAAATTGCTACCTTACTTTGATATGCGGCAGCACCATGATTAGCGCTAGAATAACAGCAACAAAAACATGATCAAAAGCATTTTAAGTCCCATTGCAAGTAAAACAAAAAATTAAAAACAACATGACATGAAAAAGTTCACACAGCCAAAAAAACAAACATAAAAATAAGTAGACCCCAAATAACAAAATATTTTTTTAAGAAAATCTTTGTATTTTTTTTTCCCCGTTTTGTCTTATTAACAAAATTCGCTCATTTGTAACGTAAAATGAACTCGAGATGCATTCGTAATTAGCTTAAATTTGGATTATTTTGTGTGTGGGGCATAAGTTCATTCATTGGAATTGAATGTTTGGTTGAACGGGCATCATCAGAGGGCAACTCGAGGTACCATTGAATGTATAGTACATACAACCAAGGTGCACTCAGCTATTTCAAGTGAAGTGACACTAAAGAAATGCGCATTTTTTTTTTTGTATTTAAGTCGCATAGAGTTTGGTTGGGTGGAGAAGAACCATTCACATGAAGACTCCACTTCAAAGCAACCACTCAATTTCATGGTTAAAATCGAATTCATTTTTTTTTTGTCATCCTGATTTTGGTGTTTTTTTTTTATTAGAAATGCATTGTAGCTTTGTTTAAGGATTCTGTGAAAACAAAAAATGGATGGACTTTTAATTTTAATTGCATTGACGATAAAACATTTTTTCGGAGTTGGAGTTTGTAAATTTCGAAAATTGCTGTTCCAGTTAGTAAAGCACAAGCAATAACGCATAATGTGAATTTTGTGGAATGGAAGTCATCTTAAACATAAATATCTTGCAGATCACAAATTTTCACTGATTCTGCGGATAAAATTATTCTTATGACAGCATTTTTCCTTAGGATTCTAATACTCTCAGACTGCAATCGGCCAACGTCTTGCGTCGAGAGTAAATCTTACTTTCAAACCAGGTCAGTAAAAATGAGGATTGAAAGGATAAATATTAAAATGTTGTTGCTCTGGATATGAGTAATACTACTTTTCTACCGGAGAGTTAGCTGTGATGTGATCTACAAATCTTATCGTTAAACCCTATTCGTTTCCACCGGTTCAAAGGGATTTATTTTTGACAATAAATGCCATAAGTCGAGAAATAAAAGTTTTTTAGCCTTTTCTTCTTAATATGTACATATCTTCCATTTGCTATGTTTTTAATGCTATTTAATGTCGATTTTCAAAATCAAAGGTTGCCACAGATTTATACGCAGATTAAAAATAAATCTCAACAGAAAAATATGTATTTTGGTATGGTAAACCACGTAATTTACGTCGTAATTTAGAGCTAATTCTCGTTACAGCCGTAGATCGCCTCAGTAATCTCCGGTGGAAACTTAGTATAAGGCATTTATTAAAGTGTAGCATTGTACCCTTCCTCATACCAAAACAAAGTCGCTAGTTGATTGAACTGAAATGAACCA
Source organism: Calliopum simillimum (assembly GCA_951812925.1). Classification (NCBI taxonomy): domain Eukaryota; kingdom Metazoa; phylum Arthropoda; class Insecta; order Diptera; family Lauxaniidae; genus Calliopum; species Calliopum simillimum. The sequence continues at coordinate 20,890,348 of OX638369.1, forward strand.
AATTTTACGGAGAAATAAATTGCAGATTCAAATTTAGGGACTAAAAATCTATTTATTAATACGCAAGACAAAAATTTGTCCTACCTTTTTTGCTATGTTAGAAATGGAGCACAACTTTGAATTATATACGATTAGAAAGGTGTTTGAGTGTAAATGTGCATAAAGTTAAAATTATTTTAATATTTTGCCATTAAGCTAGGTAAAATTAAATGCAAATTTTTCTATATGAACAACGACAAAATACGTGGTTACACAGAGCTGAAAAGAGGATGCAGCACAAAGAGAAAGACAAAAAGCTGACTGACGCTGACTTCATGTTTTTTCGTTTCTTTTCGTTTCACATTTGTTATTGTGCCAGGGATGCTATATGAGCTTTTCTATTTTTACTAAATAGTAAAAAAGTAGCTACTAAAAGTTTCCAAAAAGTTCCAAAATTATTTAATACATTTTTGACCATTGTGCGATTCTAGTCTATAAAAAAGTTTAGCACTTCTAATTTCCATATTCTTCGCTTATGAAATGATTTCGGGTCCATCAAATTTTCTCTTAAATTGTAGCAAATTTTACATGGTGCTTTTTACATGAGAATGAAGTTTTTGCGGAATGAAATTCCAAGCAACTTTAATTTTTTCCATGCAAAATTGAATCAGTCTTGTGATATTCATTTCTGGATACTTGTTTTAATTCACAAATCAATCAAGCATCAAATAATCCGTAAAAGACGACAAGTTTAAGTAACTTAACAATTGCTTAAAGAACAAAATACATGAAAAATCTTTTAAAGAAACTTCAACAAGTTGCTCCGCTCCTATCCATCGCCTTCAAGGGTGTGTGCAGAGAAATGTTGCTTAGGAAAAAGTTACAAAGTTTTTCGCGCTAAACCACATTTACAACGCATTTTTTATTAACTTGACTCCATTTGTTTACTGTTGGCTTCTGCTGCTTTCTTCTTTGCTTCGTTGCACAATTTTCCATTGTTTATTTTTGTATCTACACACAAAATCTTTCCCAACTTATAAACACGCACTTGGCGCGTATATAACTTGCAACATGGTTGGATACAAAGAAAAGTGGTCTGTCTGAAAGCGGGACAAACAAAGTATGGCGCGAATGCATTTTTAAATAAACAACACTGCGCGCGTACGTTTTCATGAATGAGTTTTGTATTTTTTTATGCATTTTCTGAGAATTTGTATTTTATTGTTTTTTTTTAAAAAGCTTTTATTGTTGTTGTTTTTTTTTTGTAAGTCTGGCGACTTCATTGGCTCCCGCATGTCTCGAGGTGCATGAAATTTTTATGCAGTTCAGTGGAGCGGCGGTTTATGATGTGGTCTTTCTTTCTTTTTTTTTTTTAACATTTCTAATGCAACTTACGTTTACATTCATCAAACACTATGTTGTTGAATTTTTTCGACATAAAAAATATTTAATTTTTTTTTTATGAAACACCATAACTATGTCAATAAAAGCAAGGAAAGAAGTTCATAGGAGCCATTTCCACTTGCTTGGTTAGTGCGATTCAGTTAATTTAGACATAATTTTACAAAAGCTCAATAAATAACTTCGTATAAAGAGCTTGTTCTCACTTCCTTGGTTAACCAAACTGATATAAGAAAAACCCAAGCTTAAAATCCAGTGTTGTCACTGCTTAGCGTGATTTTTTTCTTACAGTTGGTTTGCTCAAAATCCATATAAGAAGTTTAACTCATCGGTTTTTAAAATGGGATGCATCAAATGTTCTCTGAAATAGACCAAATTTTACATGGTGCTTATTTACATCAAAGAGAATTTTTTTAAGCCATCGGAGCGCAATTTAAATAAATTTATAAAAAAAAAATGAATACCGGCGCACAGTGTGAAATTTTGCCAATCTAGAACGTCAAAATTCAATTTTAGCCGTAGTTTCTAAGATATCGAGTTGAAATTTTGTATGTGAACTTTAATTTTTTATACGGAGGTTTGGTTCAGAGATGAAAAAAATCGGACAAAATCTACTTGCACCTCCAATACAAATGTGCCTTTTTTTTGTAAAAAAAAAATTTTAAAAAATTGGTTGTAATGAAGATATCAACTTTAAAATTTGTATTTACCATTTCAGTGGTAACTGAATACTACTGTCAAAAAATGGGAGCGATTAAAAAAGATGACATAATTTTTTTTTTCATGATTTCAGTGCAATTGTTCATTATAACACTTTAGTCATTGTAAAAAAAGTAGTCTTTGGGCAAAAAATGGGCAAGATTTTATTTTTTAAGTCTATTCTATGAGTATGTATGCTCATCCTGTATGCTTTGTCATAGCCTAACTACGCCCAACTTGTAAGTTATAGTAAGTTATAGACTTTTGAAATTTGTCTTACCTTTTAGCTGATTATAAAATAATTTGATTAAAATACTTAAGTGCAAATGTATAGCAAAAAATTTTTAGTGAAAATATTGCCCTTTAATGCAAAAAACTTTTTGCCAAAAAACAAACGCGCACAACTTCAATTTGATCGCTCAAAGTTTTGTTATCGATGCAAGCTTGAAAATTTGTTTTTGCATGCTGTTAAATAGTACGAGTTCGATAGCTGATATCATGCCAATGACATATCTTTTATTCTCTTTTATGCTTATTTTCGTAATAATTGGGGTCTTTTCTAACAAATAACTAAATATGATCGATTTTCAAGCACATTTTTTTTTTTTCATTTTGACGTCCTAGATTGGCAAAATCTCACACTGTGCGGCGGAAACAACTGTCTCAATATTCCCATCTGTGATCAAGTTAAATATTTTGTAAGTGGACCAAAACGGACTACTCCGTAGACTCGAATAAATTCTTAAAATTATCAATTGTACCCAAAATGGTTCAAATGTAATGCAAAGTCGGTCATTTGTATCAAAAATGGTTAGAATGTAATGTAAAATCCGTCATTAGTACCAAAAGTGGTCCAATTGTGTATCGATTGTGTCAGTGAAATTATAACGTTTCCGACTACGTATGTACAGTTCGCAGTTTGGCAGTACGTTGACTGTGAATAAGAGCAAACGATAGTGTATCGGTCTAATAACTTGCGCTGCGTTGAGAGGCCCGGGTTCAAATCCTCCACTTGATAATTTTTCCTATTTTTCAATTTCTATTTATTTGTACACAATTTATCTGAAGAATCTTCGGAGCGTAAAATAAAACATGCGCCCAATATAGCAGAGGTATAAAATAATAGAAAAATTAATAAAAAAAAATTCATGCACACCGAGATTCGAACCCAGATGCTCAGAAATATATAACAAACTCTTTAGCACATTTGTCTATAAAACTTTTAGACGTTTTTGTGTAAAATTTGTATATTAAACTAAACTTTTTGAAATTTATAAATAAAATAAAAAAATTGGCCCTTTACTGGTCCGAATGTAATACATAAGAAGACAATTGACCCTTTTCTGGTCCGAATGTTATGCATAAGTAGACAATTGGTTACGCCCAATGACAAAAATGTAAAACGTAAATAGAACTTTATATGTGATGGGACCAGAATTTAGACTAGTCGGTTTCTCCCATGGAGTAGTTTGCAAATTAGTTTTGAAATAGTCCGTGGTCCTGCAGGGTATTTAAGAAAGTATGCATGTATTTCTGTTAGAGAAAAATTTCTAAATTTGTAGGAAAGTTGGTTTAAGTATTAAATTATTCCTTAAAAAAGCTGTCTGGCTTACTAAGGAATAAATTGCAAAATATTTTGCTTTTATTGAGTGGAAAAATGTAAAACGTCGGATATGAAACGTCCGAATAAATAAAATATTACTCTGTGAACTTAATACTTTGAGGTTTATGATGAGGTATGACTTCCAGCAAACCTTTTTCATTTTATCAAATAATGTTTCTTCGCTATGTTTGAAGTTATTTTAAAATCGACTTCCGTTTTATGAAACGTCCGAATGTATGTTAAATAAAAAATAAAATTTCACAAAATTTTAATCGCACCAGAAAAGTTTTACTTCAGTTTATCAAGTCAACAGAGCGTTTTCGAAAAAAAAAAAAAAAAAACACCTATTCCAAGTATATTACTGTATGCAAAGTTTTTAAAAGAACCCTCCGAAGGAAACGTCCAACACGAAGGATTTACCCATATGAAAGGGTTACAAGAATTTGATTCGAAAGAAAACTTAACAATAAAGGAAATACTTATATTAAGCTTGGAGTTTTTGGAATTTATAGTGTTTCCATTGGGCTCGATCATAATTTCTTTTGTAAAATAATATAAAATTTCTTTAAAAAAAAGTGTTAATCCACAAAAAGTCTAACATTAAAAAGTACAACTGCAGCAAGCAAGTGCAAAGTATAACTTTCAATATTGCATAGTTTTAGCTACTCATTTCGATTAGATTAGCACAGGCTACACAAACTAAAAAAAAATGTAAAACTTTGCAAAAAAAAAACTTGCTAAAATCAACAGAGAACTAAAGTAAACCCATAAATAAAAATTTTCCAACTTTGCTATTGCTGCTGTGGCTACTGCATTGCTGCACACGCCCAACAATTTACACAAAAACTTTAGCAAAATCTAGATAAGTGCATGCAAAAAAAGGAAAAACAGAAAAAAAAAATATGGCTGCAGCATTTCAGGCGCAACATATAGGGATAACATTTGCTGGTTGCATTTTGCAATCATGCTAGCTAGGAAAAAAAGAAGAACAAACCGTTTTTGGCATAAAACACGCCTGTTAACCGCCCACCAGTTGCCCAACACTGTCAGCTTGTATCTATGTACTTGCATACATATATACTCTCAAAGTATACATATGTAGAATTTTAGAATAAGCAAAAGAAATAATTTCATATAAAAATTTTAGCAAATAAAAGCGGAAGTTTTCCGGACTTTCGGTTTTTTTTTTGCAGGATTTATTTTTTGGAATTTCACAGGAAACAAAAAATTATTGCAATTTTTTTAGCAATAAATTTTATGTCGTATTGTAGACAGCTGTATATAATATACAGTATTTTTTTTCAAAGAGTAAAATGCAAAAAAATTATATGTACAACATATATAAAAGCTTCAGTCAGCATTTAAATGCACAGTTTTTTTAGTTGAGTCAACACAGAAAAAAGGGGGTTACCCTGCTGAAGAGCGAAAAAAAACAAAAAGAAAATCCAAAGAGCAGGAAGTAAATTCAGCACACTGCAGCAGCTGCTGCATGCCACTGATTGTTGTAAAAAGAGTTGAAATTTCTGTGCTGCTAAAAACTCAACCACCTTGCATACGATGGGGCTGGGGCTGTGAAAGACAAATGCAATAATGTCGTTTTTCTGCATTCAAAACAGTATTTTACTGCAATTTTGTTATATAGTGCATACATGTACGTAGATATAGAAGGTTTGTCATCCAAGTTAGTGGCAGTGGCGACAGTATGGCGTTAAAAAGCATTGGACACACCGCTTTGCACATGCACTTAGTTCGTTACTCGACAATGAAGCTGCTAGAGGGTTTGGTAGATACCTACACAAAGTAATCTCTCTTCTTAGAAGGACTGGAATTAGTGACAATATGTTTTTTCGAATATACATATAGCATATACTTACGTTGTAAAATATATAGTACAATATATTGGACTGATAAAAATTTAAGTTGCTTGGAGTTGCGTTCCTAAGGCACCAATGTTTTGATGTTATATGCACCATGAAAAATTTGATCCATTTCAGAGAAAATTTGATTGATTCCAAACCATTTTTAAAATCGAAAAGTGTTCCTTGAAAAAAAATTTGTTTTAAAACTTTAACTGTTTAACTTCTAATGTGGATTTTGAGCCACTAAATTCGAATTTGCAATTTATTTCTCCATAAGTTCTGTTACTTTGGAGCTATTAGCCATTCCATTTCGTATCTTAATTTTACACCTCGAATGGACAATATCTTTAAAACTAGAGGACTAATAGAGAAATAAATTGCAGATTCGTATTAAGTGGCTTAAAATCCACATAAGGAGTTCAACAAATCAGAACCAAATATTTTCCATATTTCTGAAATTGGCAAAATCTTATATGGTGCTTATTTACATCAAAGCAAAACTTTTGGTACTGTGGGAACAAAATTCCTAGCAACTTTTATTTTTCAACCACACTAAAGTAGGCACATTATGTTGATTCAAAAAAAAAAAAAAAAAAAAAACTGGAAAATTCATCCTACTGTTAAACTCTTAAACTACATTTGGATAAAAGTTGTTGTGCCAAGATCATCATGAAGTCACGCAGGAACAATTTTCTAGAAAATCTTAACCCATTGTATTCAGTTTTTATGGATCTCTTGAACCCCTTTTTCCAAAAAAATTGGTAATAATGGGTTAAAGTATTCTATAAAAATAATCAATGGATAATTTCACAAGGGTTTATCTGATCCATACTTGTTGATAGCCAAAAAATAAAATCTTTTTGTCTGGGATTCGAACTCACTCGCCCAGGGTAGCCATCCAACGTCTTAACCCTTTGACGACCACGGGGACATATGTATACCAAGCCAAAAATTAAGAAAATTTATATAATTAAGGAGCCGATGTAAGTCATTTTGATATATATCAGTTTGTAAGAGTATGTGTATTTAATATATATATATATATTTTTTTTTTAAATACCATAAGTAAAAATTCAAGAAAAACTGTAATTTTTAAAATTTTTATTTTAAAATATATTTTTAGACGCTTAATAGTCTATTCTCAATAACTAAAATAATTGCTTTAGTTCCTAAGATGTTGGACCTTTACGGTGGGAAAGTAAGTTTGAATCCCAGAAAAGAAGTTATTTTTATTTATTTTTTGCTACCCCAGCTATTATTTTAATGATATATAGTTTCAATTTCATAAAAAGATTATAATAATAAAAATGACCGTAAGACTGAAACATATTTGTAGAATCATGTAACTTGTTGCACTCAAACATGTATTTGGTAATTATTTACAAATATACATTTGAACCAATAACGTTGCTCAAATAAGCCGCTTATTAAATTATATCAATTATTTGATTCGCTTATATCAAATATATCATTTGTTAATAATTAAGAAGCTATGGTATATATAATCATATTATTTGCTCGGTGTACAAAAACCTTATTTAGATTATGAAATTTTTATAAATTTTCACATACTCGTAAAATTTAAAAAAAAAGTTCTCTTTATGCTTTCCACAGCACCCTGTAAAAGTGTTGTTGCATTTTTAAATGAATTTTCATTATTTTCTTAGTTGCAGAACAAAAAATAAAACAAAAAGAGTGCAAGATAAAAAGCAAAAGTAAAATCAGAAAAAATATGTGCTTTTTTCCTCATCAACATTTGTGTTTTTCCTTTTTTTTTTCATCCTATACAATTCATAGAAATTTTGCTATTACAACATACCCTGCAATTTTCACTCTATCTCGCATTCATCTCTCTCACACTATGTGTACCCTCTCTTTTCAACTGCATAACTCTTTTATTTTTTTGCAACACAAAATTTCGTTTGCATGCAACCGGCAGCAATAGTAGCAACAGCAACGTGTGCTTGCTCGCCTGGGTTTTCCGGGTGCTGTTGTTAGTTTTTCACAATTGCAGCAACTTCACCTTCAATGCTGTGTACAACCAACGTTGCTGCTGCTCAACCCCTTAAAATTCAGCCTTGTTTTGCATGCGGCAAAACTTTTCATACATGCGCGCCACATACATACTTATATAGCTTGAGTAGTCGTAGTAGTAGTAGTAGCAACATCAATGCTGCTGCTGCTATTGCCATCGTCATGCATTTGCAGCGTTTTAAGTTTTAAGTCTACAAAATATAAAGTTGTTGTTGGTATTGCTGCTTAATGTACATTTCGGATAGGGGAGGTGGAATGGGTGAAAACATTGCAGTTGGGGGTTGTTGTTGGATTGCTGTTTGTTTTGAATGATGTCGCTTGGCACAGGCAGTATAGGTTTTACATTGCAAAACGGCTCCCCAGCTATGAGGCATTTGTTTTGCCTGCCTCTCCGATAGCTCTTTTGTGGTGGAGCATATTTTGTAACATAAAATGGGGTTTTACTGCAGCCAGTGACTTACAAACTTTGATCAATTTGAAAAAATAATATTTTGTGAACTGAATTTTACTTACTGAAACTTGAGTGACGCATCAGTATTTGACTTAATTTTGTTGCTTTTCTTAAAAAAAAAATTGTAGTGTTTTTTACCAATTACAAAACTGTTACCCGTCACTCATGTTTCACTTGATATTATAAAAAACTAGTTCGCGTACATTAAAATATCTAATTCTATTATTTTCAACTCTTAAAGTTCTAGTTATACTCAAAACAGTTATTTTCACCTGCATGAAACATGAGTGACGCCATAATGTTGGTACTTTAATTTTCTTGGAATAAAGCACCATTCAATTTCATATCAATTCGAAAAAATTTTCCCAAAAATAGCAGATAATAAAGAACTTTCAGGCGTCACTCATGTTCCAATTATTTGAAAGTGCTCAAAATTTAAAAATATTAAAAAGCACATATCCTTTGCTTCGTTGCAATTTTTCTTAAGAATGTTTGTTACAAAAAATGCTAATTATTGAGGAGTGATACCAGAGTGGCACGTAAGACACAATTTTTTGTTTATTTGAATTTATCTCGGCTTTAAAAATTATTAAAAATTGTTACTTGATTCATGGAATATAATTTTTGCAGGCGTCACTCATATTTCATTTTCTTGGAATTATTTCTACTTAAAGTATGTATCTATTGAAAAAATGTTTTCAAGCCTAAATCAAAATTTTTTTTTTTTTGTTTTTTTTTTTTTCAAACTCAAAAAATACATCATTTAACATACATCAAAATTTACTCTTCTTCCTTGACAAAAAAAAAAAACCGCCTTTGTACAGTGACATTATCTTTTCATAGCATGCCATGCCATGTTGCCACAATGCTATATAGTTTTTGTCGCATGCAGCGCTGCAGTGTTGTGCCCCCATTTTATATCCTACTCCTTGCTAAAATTTAAAAATTTTTTTTTCTGATTTTATTTTACAGTCAGGTCTCGTGACTTGCTTTTTGCCTATGCGGGCGCACATAAGTAGTTCCACCAGTCCCCCTGCCATATGCATCTTGTTTTATCTTTAACACTGAGAAAATCTATCGAGTAAAATTTGAAATTCTTTCTAAGCATGGTGACATAAAACATATCATTTATGAAACTATAAAAAGTTCCAAATTAATGATGTTACCTGCAAAATAATGTTTTTTAATTGCTCGTATTCTATTCTATTTTATTCTGTTCTTTTCTATTCTGTCCTTTTCTATTGTATTCTATTCTATTCTTTTCTATTCTTTTCTATTCTACTCTATGTACTCTATGCTATTCTATTCTATTCTATTCTATTCTATTCTATTCTATTGTATTCTGTGCTTTTCTATTCTGTCCTTTTCTATTGTATTCTATTCTATTCTATTCTTTTCTATTCTACTCTATGTACTCTATTCTATTCTATTCTATTCTATTCTATTCTATTGTATTCTGTGCTTTTCTATTCTGTCCTTTTCTATTGTATTCTATTCTATTCTTTTCTATTCTACTCTATGTACTCTATGCTATTCTATTCTATTTTATTCTATTCTATTGTATTCTGTTCTTTTCTATTCTATTCTACTCTATTATATTCTATTCTATTCTATTCTACTCTATTTTATTCAAATCTATTCTATTCTATTCCATCCCATTCTATCCTATTCTATCCTTTTCAATCCTATTCCTCTGGAGGAACTTAAGTTGAAGGATTTTTTTTCCTACTGAAACATCAAGTGCCAAAAGTAAAGTACTGCTCCCTTTGTTCCGCTTCTGTAAGAAGTTTCATTAGAATATATTTTAAAACTCAAGCAAACTTATGCCTAAAAATTTGCACATAAAAGTAGTCCATTGAAGAATTTATAATTTAAATAGCGAACTTTGAAATATGTATTTTAAATGCACCTTCACTTGGAATAATCAACACAAAATTGTCCTGAAAGTGTTAACATCCACTCGTTTTTAAAAAGTAATTAGTCCTACAAGTCTCATATAAGTATGTACAAAAACATAGAATGAACTGCTTCTCTTAAGCTCCTGCTTCTAAAAAAGTTTTATAGAAAAATATTTGAAAAACCAAGCCTTTCCTGCGCCTAAAAGTATAATTAATTTATGTTTCTTGCCTTACTTAATTTGCAACATTTATAAACTTCCAACAAATGCTCCCTTATACCTCCCTCAGTGGAGATATTTTAAAATTTAAACAAAATCTGCACCGTGTATTTGTCATCATCATCATCAACTACTGCGTCTGATTGCACTCACGCTCTGCAACGCCACCACCATCATGCTGCTGCTTACGCTCCAAATAGAAGGCCGCCACCCTCTGGTGGTATGCAGCAGCGCAAGTTTAATCGGGTGTTTTTCCATATCTTCCACCACAGGCAGTCGCTTGCATGCTTTTGCATCCCTTTGCAAAAGTGAAAGTTTTTTACTTTTGTTTGACTACGAACGACAACGAGTGGCACACCAGACTGCGCTACGACGCAGCGTCATCGGCATCGTCATCATCAGCAGCAGCAGTATAGTGAGCGTACAGTGGGTTCCATGGATTTCCCACCCCTTTCACTTGCTGCTGCTGTTGTGCTGCATGTCGTCTGCTGCAAGGGATGATGTCTGATGGTCGTCGTTGTACGTTCGCTTGGTTTTCTCATTCGCCTGACTGGTTCATGGACACACGGAATTGTTGCTGTTGTTGTTGTTGTGTCTACGATGAAAATGCTTTTCATTGATTTTTCTTTCTTCGTTTTTTTTTTATTTTCAATGTTTTTGCATTCTCTCTTTCTCTTTGCATGTAGTTTTTTGTGTGTTTATTTGGGAAAAGCGCATTTTCCGGCGCGCACACAAGTGCATTTGCGCTGCTTTCCCACCACTTGGCTTTACTGCTGCTGCCTGTCTGTCTTGCTGTCTGGATAGGAAATCACAGACGATAAGGAAATGAGTGAAAATTCATTTTAAGTCGCAGTCGTCGCAGTGTGTGGGTTTTTTTCTGTTTTCTTTCACAAATGTAGTTTAGAAAAAAAAGAAGGTAATGCAAAAAATACTTGCAACTGGTAGGAAGGAGTTTTCATAGTGGTTTGTGTGTTGGGTGTTATGGTGGTGGTGGTGGTGTCAGCATGGCAACGCTATGTAGTGGTGCATTGTATGTCTGTTCAACTAATTTGAAGTTTGTTTTTGTCGAATCTCTTCTTTTTTTTTGGCTTTGGCGCATTCTAGTTATTTTTGAGGATTCCCTTTACCTTGTCCTTTTTTTCGAATTAACACTAAGGGTGGGTTAAAATAAAATTTCTTTTTTTTGTTCTTTCTATTTTTCCAACTTTCACGAAATGAGTTATTGAGTGTTTTTGTTTTTTCTTGTACATTTTTTTTTTTTTTTTTTTTCATTTTATCTTTATGCACTTGAATTGTTGCATAAATTGTGAGATAACAATTTTTAGTGTTTTTTTCTTTTTATATTTAAAACCGCAGCATTGCATCAAATATATAAGTACATATAGATATAAATTTGTGGAATTTTCTCCATACCCGCATACCATAAAATATAATATGTTCATATCAATACGCAAGACAAAAACTTGTCCATCTTTTTTTACTATTTTAGAAATAGAGTACGACTTTAAATTATACACCATTAGAAAGGTATTTGTGTGTAGATGTGCACAAAGTTAAAATTATGTTTATATTTTAACTTTAAGCTTGGCAAAATTAAATACAAAAAAAGTACTAAAATTGTCCAAAAAGTTTTAAAATTATTTAAAACATTTGTGGTCGAATTTTGATTCTACTATGGTATTAACAAATTTAAAAACATCAATTTACCTTATTATTAATAGCTTAACAAAAGGTTTCAGTTTTTTATATACCAAATATCATGCATATACTGCAAACAGTTTCAGAGATATGATAAACTTAATTTTTAGTGGCGTAGCACTATTAACTTTTCCATTGGATCCTTTTTGTCCCGGTGCCCTTAACATACATATGTACCAAATCTCGTCCGTCTGGGTCAAATAGTTTCGCAGATATGATGAATAACGTTAAGTGAGGGTCGTCGTACCACTCATTGTTTCATACATACAATACTTAGAACAAAACTTCACTCATGTGAAGTTGGCTGCGGAATTTTCTTTAGATACCTTCGAGTGCTATCCAGAACTCTAATAAGAACTACTCTCAGATACATTTTTTTTCCGATATTTGAAAAAAAAAAACTGAATTTTCGATTAAAATGAAAAGTACGAATACTTTGGAAAAAAGTTGAAAAGATTTCCTTTAGAACTCTTTGAACTCTATTCTGAACTCCTCTCGGATAAATTTTTTTTTTCAGATACTTAGTAAAAAAACCAAATTTTGTTTTTTGATTTTTCCATTAAAATGGAAAAGACGATTATTTTGGAAAAAAGTTGGTAGGATTTTTTTTTAGAACTCTTCGAGTGCTACTCAGATAAAATGTTTTTTTTTTTTTGGATACTTAGAAAAAAACACAATTTTTCTGATTAAAATTAAAAGTACGAATATTTTGGAAACAAGTTAATAGGTTTTCCTCGACAACTCTTGGAGCGCTATTCAGAACTCCTCTCGGGTTGATTTTTTGTTTTTTTTTTTTTTGGATCCTTAGAAAAAACCTAAATTTTTCTGATTTTTCGATTAAAATGAAAAAAACGAATATTTTGGAAAAAAGTTACAAGGTTTTCCTTTAGAACTCTTTGAATGGTATCCAGAACTCTGATCAGAAATCCTCTCAGATATATTTTTTTTCGAATATTTCGACAAGAAAAAAAAGTCCTGATTTTTTGGATTAAAATGAAAACTACGAATATTTTGGAAAAAGTTACTAGGATATTCAGAACTCTAGTCCGAAATTCCCCGATAACCTTCTTAATGAAGAGAACTAATATTTTGGATCAATGGTACAAGGACTTCCGTGTTACTCTTTGGCCGGTATCCAGTACTCTAATCAGAACTCTTTTTTTATGGAAGAAATTTTTTTCGGGTTTCGAAAATTTGAAAATGAAAACTACGAATATTTTGAAAAAAAGTTACTAATATATCCTTTGGAACTCTTCGAGCGCTGCTCAGAACTTTAATCAGAAATCCTAAGCTAAAATTATTTTTTCCTGAGTGACTGATAGAACCTTCTTAATCAAAGAGAACAAATATTTTGGATAAGTAGTACAACGATTTTCTATAGAACTATTTGGCCGCTATCCAGTTTTCTAATCAGAATTCCAAAAAACTTTTTTCTGTTTTCGAAAATTCCGGACCCACCTTGAGTCAAATCTTTCCTTGATCGAAACTGGTTCACAGTAAGAATTTCATCAAAATCAGTCCTATAGTTTTCGAGTGCATAAGGGACAGACAGACAAACTTTCACCTGCAAATAACCATACATGGCAGATTCTGCGAGAGAACGAACCAAGTTGTGGGTCGACCATCAGCGATCGTACTGAAATTTTATAGCATGGTACTTTGCTCGATTTGACTAGACTAGTATTTTTTTATTTTTAAAGAAATAAACCTTACAGCTTTTGAAACCTGATTAAATTCTGCATTCTAAACAAAAAAAAAAAAAATTGTAATAATGGCCCGTCTTCTTTTAAGATCGAAAGCACGAAAATCTCATAATCTTTATCATATGGTTCATAGGTCAAGAAAACCAGTTTCGGGCAAAATAAAAAAATACGCATCTCTATTCAAATCAAGTAAAGTATCATGTCAAAAAGTTTCAGCGTGATCGGCGATGGTTGGCCTAAAACTCTGTTCGTTCTCTCGCAGAATCTGTCTTATGAATAAGCTCCTGGAAAACGAGGAAAGCGCTAATAGCAGTGCAATGTTTTGGTTTTGATTGAGGAAGCCGTACAAAATATATAAAATTCTTATGCCATTTATTTTGAATAAATCAAGAATGCCTAAAATTATGCAATAAAAAATAAAACGAATAAAATCTTTCGCATTCCATTTCTTTCACCTTCAATCTTTTCTTAACTTTTTTCTACGTATTTTTTTTTATCAGTGGAGGTTATTACCAAACAAACACCCTCGCAATTTGTAACTGCAAAAAGTGTTGCAATTTTATATCTATTATTATTATTGTTGTTGCTGTTGCTTGCTTGCTACCGATAATAATCACGTTCAAGGGTTTATTACACTTGGTGGCGTTGGTTGGAAACTTTCGATTTCGTTTTATTTTCTTTGCTGCTGCTTAAAATAAAAAAGAAAGAAATAAAACGTAAAATGCTTTCGCTGTCTTTTGTTGTTGCCTTAAAAGTTTTGTTTTATTTATTTTTTTGGTTTGCTGTCATTGCTGTTATACTTTTGTTGCTATTGTTGCTGTGACTCAATTTGCAATAAATTGCATTTGGTCTGACTGACAGCAATGGTGATGCGTCATCGTGGGTTGCTCTTTTTTGGCATGTGGTTGTTATATTTTTTGTTCTTACTGCCAATCAAAGTGGTAAATAAATAAAAATTGAAAGAAGATTTCTGCTACAGTCAAAGCAAAATGTTGGGAAGAATTTGAAAAAAATTTTGCATTTAAATTTATGTTTTAACAGAATTATTTTTTTTTATTTTCAGGTATGACCAGAAACATTTAAACCTTACCACAAAAATTATTTTCTTTTATTCTGGTAAGTTTTGTCTATTTTCAGAATACTTTTATGACTTTATTGCAGCAAATTTTTAAATCTTTCTTTCTATTATTTTTCGGAAAGTTCTGTTTAGAAAAATCTAAAACAAAAACTGTTTAAAAAAAAGTTTGATAACTCAATTTTTTTTTTTGTTGTTGTTTTTTCTTTATAATGTTATCACCCACCCACAAGCGCATATTTTGCAATTATTTATTGCTGTGTTGGCAACAAATGGCACTGCAGCAGCAGCTACCCAAAACTCAACAAACAGCAACAACAATAAACTGCACACAAAAAAGCACCACAAAAAAGTTTTGCTTTTAAAATTTGTTTTTTTTTTTTTTTCTTTTCGTTCACTTTCATTTTTTGCCTTTTATGAAATTTTTATTTTTTTTTTTTATTTTTTCTTCAGCTGTTTAAGTTGCTCTTGGGCTGACTTTTTTTTTCGCGTGCAAAATTTATATGTCTGACTGCAGCAGGCGACGTTTGTTTTTTCAACAATTGGTTTTTTATATATTAAATATACATACATATCTATATACGTGTATAGTATATGATGTTGTTCTTGCTTTTGTTGCAAACTTTTGCACCGAAAAAAGAGAAAAGGATTTTTTTTCTGGCATAGAAAATGCATTTGTAGTAGAAATTCGTGCAGAAAGGACGAAATAAAGGAAACATACTTTACGGCGCATACTGCTTTTGTCTTAAATATTATTTCATTATATCGTCTCATTAACGTATTATTTATTTAATTATTCAAAAATAAGTCTACATATGGTTTTCTGTTCTGAATATGTATATTAAGGTGGGGCGCCAAAAAAAAAAAAAAAAAATTAATCTGGTAACAATTGAAATATTTTTCTTGGCTTATTTATTGTAAGACTTCTTGCAAATATTCTGGTGAAAACTTCAATAATGCTAGAATTTTTTTTGGACCTAAAACATAAAATTTGTATGGAAAACTCTTTTGTTTGGCTACATAACGCAAAAAAAAATTCATAAAAAAAGTGCATTAAAAATGCTAAAGTTCTGCACCAAAAGGTTCTGGAAAGTTGCCAAAAGAACGCCACGTTTTTGTCATATTTCAAGCAATGTAAAACATGCAATCATGCTATGCTTATGTAAAGTTTATCCTGCAAAACATATCGCATGAGCATGAAAGTATGCTACTTAGTATTGAAATTATAAAAAATTGCAGCATATTTTCAGGCAAAATGTTCAAGGGGTGACACGTTTGAAATAAAAGATTTGTCACTTTTTCTTAAATCAATGTCCTGAGACAGAGAGCAACTTTCCAAAAACTTTTGATGCCGACATTTAACATTTGTTATGTACTTACTATTATTGTGAGTTTTAATACCCTACACTCAGTGTAAATTCACTTTGTTCTTCCGTGTGTAACGCGGAGTAGGAGGCGTGGCAGGTATAGAAAAGTATATATTTTCTTGATCAGCGCCACCTCCTGAGTTGGTATAGCCTTGTCCGTCTGTCTGTCTCTCCGTCTGGCTGGCTTTCTGCGGAATTATTTTCCACGAGAAAACTAAGCAAGATAATTCGATGAAATTTGGTACACTGCCTTTGTTGTAAAAGTTCGCTCACGTGATTGAAAATGAGTGAAATCAGTAAATGAACACGCATACCGCCCATACAAAAAATATATTCAAAACGCAATATTATGAGCATTATTCACGATAACGCAACCAAAATAGTGACAAGCTCTAGCTAAAAACTAGGTGAATTCAGACAAGAGGGCGTGGCACCTCACATATTAGTAAAAATTTCAAAATGCTGTACTGAAAGCATCTTTTGAGAGAATCGAACCAAATTTCACTAGCACACAATGGACAGTAAGCTCTGGAAAAAAACTAGGCAAACTCGGACGAAGATATCTTCCATATAAGCAAAAATTCAAAATGCTATGTTGGGTTTTTTGAGATATTGTAATTGAACTAAATTTTACTCAGACCCTAAAAAGAGTAAAAGCAAGCTCTGAGCAAAACTTGGTTGATTCGGACAAGAAGGCGCGTTACCTCCCATACGTTCAAAGTTTTCGAAATGCTGTAAAGAAAGCGTTACTTGAGGTTATGCAACCAAATTTCGCACAAATACTTGAAAAAGTTAGTGCACGGTCTGAATTCAGAAAAGAAGGCATGGCACCTACCCTGCAAGCAAAATTTTAAAAATCCTGCAGTGTAGGGTACTTAATTTTTGGCCAGGCCAATGGTGACACCCTTACTAACTATTTTTGAGTTAATTGTATAGCAAAAACAAACAAATTTTCCATACAAACTTTGTGTTTTTGGTCATTGAAGTTTTCAACGAGTCAAAATATTTTGTGAGGAGTATAACTTGAACCCAAGGAACATATTTCAATGGTTTCCAAAAAACAATTTTTTTTTTTTGTTTGTATGGTGATCGACCCACCTTAATGTACATTATCTGTAGTAATTACTTCATTATATGCCATGATATAAAGAAGGCCGAATCATGCCTCTTTGGGGTGCCATCTGGTACCATATAGAAATAGTAAAAATTTCAAATTTTCATATGTGAGACGAGCCAGTCCCGAATTTCGGATAATCTTGTATCATTAGTATATTCAAAATTTATTTCGAAGCTTAGACGACCTTGGTCCTAGTCTAGGATATATAAGATTCAGGCATTCAAAATTGACGTAAACGCCCGTAGCGTATCTCAAAATTTTTTGTCAAAATTTCTTGCAACATTTTTGATAAGAGAGAACTTACTCACTGACACTACAAAAGTACGGAAAGGACGAACTCACTTAGTATAGGACCAGGTGGTATCTTATAGGCTAGACAGACGACAGCTTAAATTCGGATTAAAGACGTTGTAATGCGTATCTTTTTATTGCATAATTTTAGGCATTTTTTAAATATATATTTCAAAGGCATTGACTAAAAGAAAATTTCCCAATTCAGGGGCCTAAATATTCTAAGACATCAAAAACAAGATTTATAGTGAGATAAGCATCAGAAAAGCTAAATAATTAGAATTTTTTTGCCCCTAAATTGGGAAATTTTCTTTTAGTCAATGTCTATGAAATAAGTATTTAAAAAATGCCTAAAATCATGCAATAAAAAGATTCGCATTATAACGTCTATAATCCGGATTTAAGCTGTCGTCTGTCTAGCCTATTAAAGCTGTTGTAAGGAACTCGTTAGTTCTCATTATAAACATGGTATTGAAGCTATTGAGCATCACTGGGAGAAGTCTTAACAAACTTTAAGGAGTCTATGTTGAGAAATAAAGATATTTTGGCTCAAATTCTTATAAGTGTTCTTTGTAAGAGTACTTCGGGCATTACAGTCGAGTTTCTGGGTCATTTAAATAAACGAAACTTCACTCACTTTCAGATATATCGATTTCAAAATTCAACTTAAGATTTTCCCGCTTCTCTTTCGAGAAACTTCAAAAGAATATTTTTCTCGAAGCTTAGTGTAGAGGGCTCGTTTGATCTGTGTTGGTCGAACAGACAGTTGGGTTCAAAGTAAATATCCTATTTAAACAGACTCAAGAATTTCTGTCCGAAGTAACTTTGAACCACAATAATGAAAAATGCCCACTTTACGCTAAAGCAATAAAAATGTTGCAACTATGAAGGGCACCCATAGGTAGAACATATTCAAAATGCAGCATGCTACTGCCAAAGGATTTTACTTTGAGTTTGAGAACAGAAAAAACTCCAAGAATTTTTTGAATGAAAAAATTCCAGAGAAAAAAAAATGTATATATATAATATTCACGTACAAATATGTATGAAAAGCGAAAGCTTCGTATAATAAATGAGAAAAAATCATCCAAAAAATCGACAACAACAACAAAGAAAAAAAAAGAAGAAAAAATTAAAAGACATAAAAGAAAGAAAAAAGAAGAAATATAAACGGTGAAATGAAATAAAATAAAATTTATCTTGAACTTGAACTTGAGACGATTTCAACGACGACGACGATACGATTTTGCTGCTGCTGTTACTGTTGATGTTAATGTTGATGACGACGACGAAGGCGCACATCTTGTGGATACATTAAATAAACGTTGATACACTTCATCTTGTCGTTGTACATTACGACTTTATACACGTAGATATCTTTGATGCATACTATACAGTGGGTTCGAATTCTGGGTCGCTGGGTGTGTTGCTTGGTAGCAGCGCCAAGCCAGCAGCAGTAATAGCTTGTTATGTAAAACAGCTGTTGATGTATGAGTATATGTATTAGCATTTAAATATACATATGTGTTTGTGTGTTTGCGTTGTTATCGTTACACACTTTTCTTTACAAATAAACAGACGTTTTAGCCCAAATATGAATAATTTTTCTGTTTGAATATTAAATTTATCAACTCACTACTCTTCGACCGCACCGCATCGCCGTCAAGTCAAATCAATCAAATGCTTTCAAAACTGATAAGAGCGGGTCAAGTGGCGGAAATGATTTTTTTTAAGTGTGTCACTATAAACTAATTTGCAAATGCACTGAAGGAAATCATCATTGTTATGATGATACTAAGGAATTCAATGAATCCCAAGGGACCTCAACTTGATTAAATGTTATCAAAATTGAAGATTTTAGTTGAAAATTTTTGTTGGCATTTTATTATTATTTTAATCAAAAATTAGCAATGAAAAAGAAAAAAAAAACATCCATTAATTGATGTGCAATTATTTTAAATAATAAAAAAATAAATGTATTTATTATAAAAAAAAGCTTCCACCAAATATAAATACAATTTAATTGCGATTTAATTGTGTGCAAAATTTCATCATCTTTTTCTCAGTTGCATGCAAACCTCAACAACAACAACAAATTCAAAAGCCAGACTTGACATTATGCATACATATGTATATATATTTTGCAACAATAACCGGACAATACAAAATTAACAACCAAAAAAGCAGCAAAAACTGACATGTATGCATGCACAAATTTTTGCTTAGAAATTCCAACTCAAAAAAATGAGATAATCGCTAAAATCAACTAAATAAATAATACAACAAAAAACAACAACAATATAATTTTTTTTTTAAATTAACAAAACCTGCATATTCAGTAATAAAAAAAGAAAAAATTAAAAAAACACAAATAGCAGCAACCAAAAAATTGCAGCTTTGGTAGATGACGATTTTACTGCTGTCGTTTTGTTCAATGTCAAAAAGTCAAATTGATGGGTTTACCGAATAATAAAAAATGTCTGAATATCAATATAGCATATTTCTTTTAAAAGCCGTTACCTTAATTCAAACATCTGGACGAAGATGGCAAAATATAATGGGGATTATCGTGAATCAAGATTCCCGTGGAAATTTCTTAAACTGCAATAGAGAATGCACAGCAGTTTGAGAAAGTTCCCCGGGAATATGTCCGATTTTATTCGAAATGCGTTTGTAACTTCATCAACGCAGCTCCCAGTGAGGTCTTGGATCCAACAAAGTCATTAACCTCTACGCCTTCTGGTTGCCGAGATAAAGACATGTTTTGATTATAATAAGATAGATTTTGTATGATTTTTTCCATCAAACTAATGTTTAAATTTCGCCTCCTGAAAAATTCTTAAACGGACATTTCATATTTTATCATCTTCTTACGGACTTAATAATCACATTTTATAATTACTGGAGTTTGCCTTCTGGCCACATTTCCACCATTTCGATTTGACTTCAAAAGTGCATGTTTTTTTTTCAACCGCCCACTTAGAAACAATGGGCATATTATTGTTTCTAGATGCCAAACTCATCTCCATACCAAATTTCGTAAATATTGATGTAGCGGTTTAGCTTTGAGAGCATTTTTCTCATTTAGAGGGCGTGGCACCGCCCAATGAAAAGCATTAAGGTCATATTATCATTCTTTAGTGTTAACCCTGTCTCCATACTAAATGTCATTAAAATCAATGGAGTAGTTAAGCTGTGAAGGCGTTTTTTCCATTAGGAGGGCGTGGCACCACCCACTTTAAAAAACAGGAAAATCTTATGCACTGCTACTCCTCACAACATTTTCAAAAAAAAAAGAACAAATGAATATGTTGAGATTAAGTCATAGAAAAGAGACTGAACCGATTTCATTTTCCTATTTTTAAGTATAGGGTGTATCGCATAAGGTTACGAAATTTCTGAGAGGTGATAAAAGAGGCCTAGACTAACAAAAAATTGCACCTGTGGGGGTCTAAAATGTACCCCTGAGGAGTTATAGGGTTAAAACTGATTTTCTGACTTGTTTTACAAAAAAAAATTTTTTTGATCACCCTTAAGTTTTAGAGAAAACATTTCCATGGCAAAGTTTTAGCTTATTGTATGAGCTTTCAGATAGTGTATATGGTCTAATAGAATTTCGCAAAGTTTTGGACCTTTAAAGTTGATATTTTAATTTTTTTTTTTTCTTCTATTTTTTGACTTTGGCGGCTATTTTAGTATGAAAAGGGTCCTTTTAACGTATACTGAAATCCTCGTTGTATTTCCTTAAATTCGGTAGTACACTTGTGGGCTCATTTTTGAAAATTGTCTTTAGTACTGAAATCGATTGGTCAATCTATCCTTTTTACAACCAAAATGGTCCAAATGCAGTTATGCCACTTTTCAAGGGAAAGTATATCTCAATGTGGCTAAATCATTAGCTTAAACATATGAAAATTAGATGGGAAGCAAAACTTTAGATGTAAATTTTAAAAATAAACATTTGGTGGCGATATCCCGCTTTGGCATTAACCGCCTCATATATAAAGTTTTGAAAAAAATTCAAGTATTTATAAGAAATGTAATTATGGAATAAGAAAATATAACTACGCACTACTAAAATTTCAATGTTGAAAATATTAAAAATGAAAATATTCAATGCAAACTGCAAAATATGAATATTATCTTAAATTAAAATTAATATTTAGAAATAAAAAATAATTATGCAACATCGAACGGAGGCGAAACGATAAATGAAGCAAAATAAAAATATAAAATAAACACCCAAAAAATGATATGTATGTATTAATAAAAAAGTTAGCAATCTCTTCCGTAAATAAAAAAATTATCATTTGAATAAAAACAAATTGTTTGTTTATTTTCTAAGAAAAAAAAAAAAAAAGAAAAAAGCTACAAAACAGTTAAACAAAATCAAAACAAAATGCAAAAAGCTACAGATGGAACAAAATTAAATTAATTGTTGAAAAATATAATGAATTAAGTTTTGACTTGAATCAAGTATTTATTTGTTAAAAAAAAAAACCCTTTTAAAATATAAATACTCATACAGAACTTTAGCGGTAGGTATAGAAACACTTTGCTAGTCGAAAGTTCAAGTAAACTGAGTTCAGTGATCACAATTATTTTTACGGTTTAGCTCCGGTTTTTGTGATATTCAAGACTAAAAATTAATTATTCATTTTTGATGCACTCCACAAAGAACATCCCATGCGTAGAAGTTTCCAAAAATATCAACTTTTATCTTAAAATTGATGAAAAAATTAAAAATTTGTCAAAATACAACATGTCGTATGCGCAACATTTAACTTACATGGACAAATTTATTTTCTTATTAAGACTTTTCTGCACATACGAAAACTCATGTATTATTGTTAAGTTTAATACTAACTAGAATCGTCCAGTGGTCGACCACAAATGTATTAAATAATTTTGGTACTTTTTGGAAACTTTTAGTACTTTTTTTGTTGCTATTTGGTACGAAATAGAAAAGCGCATTTAGCATCTCTGGCATAATTCAAGGGAAACATAAACAAAACATAAAACATGAAGTCAGTGCTATTCTTTTTGTCTTTCTCTTTGTGCTTTATCCTTTTTTCAGCTCTGTATGACCGTGTATATTGTTGTTGTTAATATTAGAAAATTTGTACTCAATTTTACTTGGCTTTTAGTCAAAAAAATAACATAATTTTAACTTTGTGCACATCTACAAATAAAAACCTTTCTAATGGTGTACAATTTAAGGTCGTGCTTCATTTCTAACATAGTAAAGAAGGTGGGACAAATTTTTGTCTTGCGTATTAATATATAGATAATATTTTTAAACTTCATGCATTTCAAAATTACTTCATTTGTTTTTGCCATAAGCCGCAGCCGCTGACATACAAGCAGCCAAGTACAAATGTATGTATTTTCAATTCAGCTGACCAGTTTATTTCTGCAAAATATTATGTCATTAACAAGTTCTGAGTCTTAGTTTTTATCAAAAGTTTTTTTTTTTTTTTTTTGCAAATGCTTTAGTCTCCCACGATTATGACAGCACTATTGAAATGGCTATGTTAGTAATTATATGTTGACAGTCTTTAATGCAAAAATCAATCCTTATGATTTTAATTATGAATATGGTTAGAGCAGAAAATTTTGCAAAGGAGTGTTGTAGCTACTGCGCAGCAAATCAAAATGAAGGTAGTAAACTTTTCTTCAAAATTGAATCCAATTTTTTTCCTTTGTAACAAAAAGGCAGCCAATTCATATCATATCATCACTTAACATGGGAAAGAAAATAAATAAAAAATGTTATGAACTTTTAACTAGACATGAATACGTACCGTTATGTACTTTTCGACGCTGAATCCGAATTCTAGGTCAGAATTTTAAATATACCTGCAAGATTTCGAGGCATCCTTGCTTAAAACTGCAGTGCTGTTTTCAGCCTTATGGCATAGTTTCAGTAAAAGGTGTAATTCCAATTGTTTAATGGCATCAGATAGCCATAATCTTTCTTATCATGCTATACCTTTGAACTTTTCCAATTGAACTCTCACTTTTCGAGCTATCACCCTTAAAAGATAAGGAGTTTGAATCTTTTGTAGAGTATGAAATGCCCCTGCAGGACCACAGGCTATTCCAAAACTAGTTCGCAAGCTACTCCCCATCACATATAAAGTTCTATTTACGTTTTACATTGTTTGTCATTGAGTGTAACCAATTGTCTCCTTATGCATTACATTCAGACCAAAAAAAGGTCAATTGTCCCCTTATACATTACATTCAGACCAGAAAGAGGCCATTTTTTTTTTTTTTTATTTTAATTATAAAACTTGTTATACATTTCTGAGCATTATGTTCCGGGTTTAAACCTCAGTGCGGATGAAATTTTTTTTTATTAATTTTTTTATTATTTTATACGTCAGCTATATTGGACATATGTTTAATTTTTCTGGTTTTTTGAAAGATTTTCAATTTAAAACTTGTATGGTGGAAAAAATGTCACGTTCATATTGTCACGTATCGATTCAGATTATGATCAAAACAAAGAATACTACAGAAGATATATGAATCAAACAAAATACATTATAAAGTAATATTATTGCAAAGATTCTAAAATAAGTCGCACTAAAAAATTCTGACTTGTTTCGCTGAATTCTGGCTTTCTTTGAATAGGCACGAAAATTACTTCTATTTTTGTCACGTTCGTTCTTCCTCTATTTTTGTGTGTATCTTAGACTTCGCTTGCAATTAACGTTGGCACTAATTATAGTGCTACTTAAGAGCTATAATGTATAGTAAAAACAAAAATAAAAATATGTTTTACTTCTACTTTTTTTGCGCTTGAAATGTCCATTTTAAGAAACAATGTAGCTCAGTGCCTGTTCATTAGGATTTTTGCACAAAAAACTTTCTTACGGGTTCAATGTAAAATAAAAAGTCTCCAATTCAGGAGAATCTAGAGGAAACTTAGCAAGACATGCGCAAATTTGAGAGATAATGGGTGAGCACCACTGGTAAGATGATAGACTCAAAGATACTTGAAATATAATTGTTTTGATTCAGACAAAATTTCTCAGAGTAGGTACTAGAATTTTTATCGTTTTAATTTCAATTCTTTTCACACTCATTAGTTGTGTATTCCCTCCCTCTCCATCCCACACTTTTCTACAGTCTCAATGAATTAAAATTTTAAAAAGAGTAAATAACAGTAATATAAAATAAATTCTCTAATATTTTGTTAAAAAAAAAAACAATTCGCAAGATACGCTAAAAATACAAAAAAAAAAAAAAAAATTTTTTTTCTTTTTTTGTACGAAAAGTCAACAAATGCAAACTGAACAAAAACAAAATCAAAAAAATAAAACAAAAACAAAAAATTGAAACGAAATAACGTGGAATGAGCGAATCATGGAAGTGGGACACTTGTGTGCAGCAGCAACAGCAAAATTTTGTACAATTTCTTTTTTTTATTTATTTGTTTTTTTTATATGTGTGTTTTTTCTTTTATTTTTTGTGTTTTGTTTTTTTGCATTTATATAAGCAAATGTGCTGGCGAAAAAATTAGTTAAAGTCGAATATTTTTTTTTTCTTTGCTGCCTGTCTACTGCTGCTTCATTGCAAACAGAACGCAGTTGTCGTTTGAATTGTACACGGAAACCTGGAACGGTTCGTTATTTTTGTGTGCTCTAAAATTATAATTTTTTTCATATATAATTTTCTAACTTTTTTTATGTTTTTGTTGCAAAATTTTGAAATATTTTATTAGAAAAACATAATTTGTGCAATGTGATAGAAAAACAATGCGCGTGTGTTGCAAAACCCCGTGTCAAATAATCATGAAGAACAAAGTGTTTAGTTGAGTTGATTAGCAACAAAGTGGCTAAGCGAAGTATTAAGTACGCCAGCAAAGTGTGCTCATTATATGCATAAATGACAGTCACCCTCATTAACCAAAGAGTACGCATCGAGGAGCCAAAAATTTATGTAACATGCAACTGACACTCGTATATGGAATATAAAGCATACAAGTAAGTTTACACAGTAACATAATATAAAAAAAGTTACAAATCAGTATTATCCATATACCATTAACTGCCTTTAACAGGGTTCTTAATAACATAAACAGTAAAACTTCCATAACTCGAACGAAAGGGTGTCCCATAATCCACGCAAGATTTTTTAACACTTTTTTTTATTGAAACACTAAAATACCCGGCAAACGTTGTTCTGCCCTTTCCCTTTGATCTTTTCTATCTGAACTGAAGTGGGGTAATATTATGTTTCATAATGATAAGGGGCAATTCACATATTACCTAAAGCGTCAGGTGGAGAGGGGAGGTTGGACGATTTGTTACGAAGTGTTACATGGGAATTAACTATTGCCAAAATTAAGATTTGTTACGTTACTAGGGGGGAGGGGGTGGTATGTTGTGTTACGATCGAAAAGTGCGTAACGTAATATGTGAACGGTCCCTAAGTAACTGCTGTGGTTGCAAAGATGTAGTATTTTTTTTTTTTTTTATAATGAGGGTACACCAACCCCAACCCCTTGTCTTATTCCCCTCATTTTTTGCAGTACCTTTTGTTTTTAAAATATACGCCCACTTATAAAGTTTCACAACGACAGCTGCTATAGGAGCGGATATATAGCATATTTAGGGGGTTTTTTTTTTGTATAGGGGTACAATACCCATGGTTTAATCTCCCTATTTTTTACTTACATGGCCTTTTGTAGATAATATGCACATTCATATTTCAAGTTTTATAACTGCTAGTCCTATATGCAGAAATATTGAATGCTAAGAAATTTTTCGTATGAGGGGTAAAACGCCCCCTGCTCCAATCGCATCTATTTCTTGTAGGGTTTTTAGTAAATACCATATACTTAGATCCATGCATCAAGTTTCGAATTGAAACTATATTGAAGCTATATCTCCGCACTTATTGCAGAGTGCGGAGATATAGCGTTTCGAGTGTTTTTTTTTTGCAAACATTTTTGTGTGTGGGGTGCAACGCTCCATCATTTATTCCCTCTTTTTTTAAATATTAGTTAGGAGCAAATCTGATGAAAATATGGTTTTGAAATATTAAATGCACACTAAATATTTTGTGGTTTTTTGTATAGGGGTACAACACCCCCTTCTCTGAGCCATCTCATATATTAATTTAAAACCAATCGGAGCATTAAGGAAACATATGGTGTGATTTTGGTTTCAATACGTTAAGTGGTAAGAAAAGAAAAATTACATAGGATTTAGGGTTATGTATGGAATAGCAAATGGCCTCCACGGCTAACCTGGCGCATACGCACTCTTGTCGAAATTTTGCATAAATAGGAAGTCCGTAAGTCGTGGAGAGAGATAAATGTCGTAGCAAATGACTTCATTAGGTGCAAACGTTCGAATTTATCCTTGGAATTACAAGAGAATAAAGTACAGTATAAATTTTTAATCATCAAAGTTCCCCCTAGGCTCTACAACAGAATATTAATGATGTCCCGTAATTCACGCAAGATTTAAATTTTCCGTCATTTATGCGGTAAAGCGTTTCAACTAATAAAAAGAATACAGTTTGATAGCTAACAATTTAGGGTTGAAAATGAAACGAAATAACAATGCGTTCTCATCATTAAACAATATTTCAAAAATAACGAAAGTTTTGTACAAAATATGGTCGAAAAATTGATGAAATTAAAACGCGTTGTTCTTTAGTAAAATGCTCTATTTTATCTAGCCCTATACTGTCAGCTGTCAAACTGTTTTCTTTTTTTTTGGCTGGCAACACTTAACCGCACAAATGGCGGCAAATTCAAATCTTGCATGAATTATGGGACAACCCACAAAAGTTTTAGCATAAAACATTTAATTTCACTCTTAAATCGAATATCATTAAATGTGACTAAATATTTGATCAACTTTTCGTTAAAAAATTTATTAAGTAAATTTTTATGAACGCCATGTTTTTATTTTCTAAGTTTTGTTTATTTTACTATATGTTGCTGTTGTCGGTTTTTTTTTCACTTCAATTATTTATTTAAGTTTTTTTTTTCAAAAAAAAAACAAAAAACAGTTTTTCTCGTTATTATTTGCAACGATATTGTTAGTTTTTAAGTGTATTGTTGCTGCTTGTGCCTTTTGGCACACAGTGCGCGACGCAATACTTCGGCGCATTTGTTGAATTTGTTCGTCATATGTGACCTTGGCTGCAATCTTGTGGAACAGTCAGTGTATATGTACAGCAAATAAAATAACAACAACTGCGCCTGTCAGCAGTCAGTTGTTTTTTTTTTTTTTTTTAATTTAAAGTTATTTTGCACAAAAAATACAACAGCACGAGAATTGTTATTTGCATGTGTTGCTATTGGTGGTATGCTGCAGTATGTTATTTTTTTAAATATTTAACGCATGCGCTAGATAGTCTTATTGGGCATTTTTTTGCGAAATTGAGTATTTTCAGAATTTATCTTGTTTTATTGTCCAAAAACGTATTTGGCAATCTATATTCTAAATAAAACTGTGTGAAATTTCACACATGCTGTATAAAAAAAAGGAGTCACACAGTACTGTGTAAAAAATTTCACTCAGTAATGTGACGAATTCTCTGTCTTATGTTTGAATTTTGAGAGCATTTCACTCAGCAATGTGTAAAATTCTCTCATCATAAAACTTCTTACATTGGTGAGCGAATTTGACGCATTGCTGAGTTACATTTTTTACACAGTACTGTATGGATACCTTTTAACGCAGTACCTATGTGCAAAATTTCACACAGTTTCATTTAAAGCGTACCAAAAGAG
Source organism: Calliopum simillimum (assembly GCA_951812925.1). Classification (NCBI taxonomy): domain Eukaryota; kingdom Metazoa; phylum Arthropoda; class Insecta; order Diptera; family Lauxaniidae; genus Calliopum; species Calliopum simillimum. The sequence goes on from OX638369.1 coordinate 20,918,503, forward strand.
GGAAATTTCTTCTAATAGCAATAAAGACTCAAATTTGCTGACATTTTTTTATGGTTTTTTGAAAAATATTTTGAACGATTAGTTGGTTGTCTTGTTTTTGGATCAATAGTTGGTTTATTTCGCTAAAATCTGTTTATGCACTGTATTGCAAAAATTTCCCTCATTCCTTTAGGTACTATCCCTGCACACTATGTCGTTTTTTCAAAAAAATCCAAGAATTTCCGAAAAGTTCTAATTCACAAATTCAATGCGAAATATTTCGCACCTTTTCTTTGCGACCGACATTTCCAAGAATTTGTACAAAAAGCAGGATAACGTAAAAACGAAATCATGCAACAGGCAAAAACACATTAAAGGAAGAAGACAACACACGATACCAAAGCACAGCAGAAGAACAAGGTCATATCAAAATGCAAACGAAAAAAAACAACGCACAAGAACAAGAAACATCAGATCAAAAGAGCGTAAAAGCCCCAAAAATCAAAAACTGAAAACAACAAAACCTTGAAAAAGAAAGCCCCAAATTGATAAAAGACTAAAAACAGCCCGAAAGTATATATCAAACATTTAAAGCTCATAAAAGGCGCGCAGCAATAGCGTTGCCAATATACACGTTGAATGCAAAAGCAACGGAAGAACTACATACTGATATATACAATAAACAGAAAATATTATAATCAAAGCTATATAGCAGAATAATAAAATAAAAATGAATAGAATGAACAAATTGAAATACAGAATGAAAAAAAAAACTGCATTTGACCTTGTTTTTGTGCTGCGCAGCATTGTTCCTTAGTATGAGTAACGCACGCGTGCGTCATATGAGTTCTTTTTGTGCTGACAAAGTAAACAAGTGTTACCAAAGAAAAAAACGCACTGTATAAATTTTGGATAACCCAGTGAGCAAAAAAAAAAAATGGCGATTGACGATTTCAAAACTATTTTTCTCAAATGATAACAAACTGTGTTGACTCCATTTGCTATAGTTATCCCACCCTATGGTTTCCATACCTGCCCCAACCGCTGCTTAAAGCATTTAATTCAATGACTTACTTTTTAAAAGTGAAATATTTTCTTCTGAATTGGTATCTGGAAACCCTCAGGTTGTTTTAATCCATTTGTCAAAATATCCCATGTGGTGCTGTTTTTGAGAAATTTGAAAATATTAATGAAAAAACTTAAAAGAAAAAACCAACAAACAATAGCAAGAATACTAAATTTGGATGTACTTTTAATGTTAAATCCAAATCTGCGCTATTATGTTAGGATTTTCAGATATTCTAACCTAAATGTGCTAAAAAATACAATTTTTACGCTATTTTTCAAATTATGTTATAAGACAGTGTAAGTTTTTGCCATAAAACTTGATATAGTAGTTAAAAGTACTAAGTTCTTTAAGTTTTGACGTTTTTAAGTTAGTCTTTAAACTTATACGTATATTTATAGTATCTTTTTTTTTCTCCAAAATATCGTAACATAAAAAGTTGAAAAATCGAAAAAAAAACATGGGGCTAACCGCGGAGATATGACTCCGCTTTCGTTGAACTGCTAAAAAACCGGAATTAAAATAGATACATCAGTGAATAAAAAGCAAATATAGTATTTTATTAATTTAAAACAAACTTCAACTTAAACAAAAATTATTAAAACTAGGTTTTGTTTTTTCAATTTAAAAAATGCACCATATCACCCGAGAATATCCATATCTTGGGTGATTTGGCACCCAAGTGAATTTGAGGGTTTTGTTGCCAGAATTGTTGAATGTTTTCGAATAAGAAAGTACATGCTTGATATCAGCACATACGGCATATTTATCTGGTTTTGTAGCAAATGCATAATCTTCTCCACATCAAACGTACCCATCAGATTCATCTAGCAAGTAGATATTTTCTTCAACTTCATCGAAAAAAGCATAACTATTAACCAAATTTCGTTTATAAATCATCTTCTCTGGAAGCAATATAAGTTGTATACAGTGTTTTTTAAAATATAACCGGAAACCTCAAATTTATCAGGTAGAAATCAGGAACGAATCACTGAAAGTCTTACCTGTCTAAAATTCTGCGATTCTGGAGTGACTGTACGCTTAAGCGTTTCATATTTGTACTCCAAAATCTATATATTAATACGCAATATAAAAATTTGTCCTACCTTTTTTGCTATGATAGAAATGGAGCACGACTTTGAATTATACACCATTAGAAAGGTATTTATGAGTAAATGTGCACAAAGTTAAAATTATTTTAATATTATACAACTAAGCCAAGTAAAATTAAATGTAAATAGTTCAATATTAACAACAACAAAATACGCGGTCACAAAGAGAAAGACAAAAGGCTGACTGGCACTGACTTTATGTTTTTTGTTTTGTTTTCGTTTCACATTTGTCATTGTACCAGGGATGATAAATGAGCTTTTCTATTTTGTACCAAATACCAAAAAAAGTACTAAAACTGTCAAAAAAGCTCCAAAATTATTTAATACATTTGTGGTCAAATTTTGACCATTAAGCAATTCTAATATCTTTTAACATATAATGGGAAAAATGGCACCTGGACCATATCACCCTCAGAAATAGGGTGCCGTCTCTTTTTTTTTTTTGTCACACGAAATTCTGTTTATTTTGATAAATGTACCATATAACTTTATCAAATACTCACCTCTTTGCTGCTTAAACTACCTTTTCTTTTTTTAAACTCCGCTCACTAGTAATTATAGCAACTGCAACTAAAAGGACTCTTTACTATGAAGTTTTTTGCGTAACTGAATTAAATTTTCTGTACAATTGAATGCTACGAACGCTGCAAGTATTGAAATTAAAAGGGGTGCCATATCATTTGAGGGTGCCATATCTCTCGGGCTTGCTCCAGTTTTTCGTTATATTAATGGAAAAAAAAAAGATATTAATATAATTCATAAAATGGATTTTGAAGACTAAGGTTATTATATATTAATATCATTCCCATATAAAGAGCTTTTTGATTTGTATGAGATATTTAAGTTAGTTTCAAATAAACTTGATAGATAACCAAATATATTTTCAGTGTGGCAATGCTGTTTAAGTCATGGCAACCGTTAAAAATTTACAGAGTGAAACTGTGAAAGAGCTCCGTATTATGTTGTAATTTGATTAACAACAAACCAACTGTCAGACAAAAAATCAAGCTACACAATGAGGGTCCTGATACTTGAGCTCTGTTTTCACTTATTTCGGTTTGACTAACCAAGATAGTGAGGACAAGGCATAATAGATTCAAAATTTGACAGTTACCTCGTAATGACTGAGTGCGGATTCCGGAAGTTCCTAGTCAAGCTAGGTAAAGTAATGTAAAGTGACACGGAAATAACTAACGTTAATGCTAATTGCATAAATCCGAAGTGCACAAGTACTTATTTCCTACTGGGCAACTTAAGCTGTTTGTTGCTTGTGCACGTACGAGAGCAGTTTATCAATGTGTCAGTAACTGACTGAATTCTATAATTGTGATGCGGGAAATGCGCTACGAGTTGAAGATCGTTGTTGTATGGAATTTTGTTTTTTGTATTCGCGTTTTTTGGGGATTTTTTATTTTTTTTTTGTTTTTTGTGAATTTAATTTATTGTTAGATGCGCGCGACGGCAAGTGCGAACGTAGAGGCAATATCTATATGTATGAAAGTAAATGAAAAAGCAGACTGCAAAAAAACAACGCGCAACGTCGAATTTTTGCTGCAAAAGATAAAGAATGCTCTACTCTTGGATCGATGAGTTGTGGTTAGTGACTTTATTTTATGGTCGTTGTCGTTAGAATGTAGGTTAGTTGCGTAAAAAGAAAAAGAATGAAATGAAAAAACAAGACAATTTATGATAATGATTATGCAATACGAGCTGAGAGGGATGTATAAATTCAACAAAGTGGTATGTTCTTCTTAGAAAATAAACAAAATTTTAAATTTTGAAAAATTTTGATTATTTTGTAACAAAACAAAATCTGATCTTGTTTTTTTTACTAGAATCTTGTTTTTGCTACACCCTGTATTTTACTTAAATTTACTTTTGCGTTGTTTTTACTCAACTAAAGTTGTGTTTTTTTTGATTTAAACCTTTTATTATTCTTTAAAAATTATACACACTATATTCTTAAACACCCTGTATATTTAAATTTTGCACAGGACTTTAAAACGCGGCGCTTAATAACCTTGAAAAAACGTCATAACAAATTTTATGGTATTCCCCCTCAATATAACTCTTCTCGCTCTCTTTAGTACGTTGGCTGTGGTGGTGGTGCGATCGCCATTTTTTCGTTATCTCTTTTTGCATTCAGTTTGCCATTTTTTTTTTTGCTCATTTTGTATTTTTTTTTTCCAACTATTTGTTATAATTGCGGTTTTCGTTTAATCAACATGTTTTTTTTAGCAACGCCTTCCGTGAGCCGCATACATGCACGATACTCACTCTCGATCGATCAATCGCGAAAAAAAAAATCCATTGCAGCTTATGTGCAGGTTGGAGCAAGACAGAGATGACATTATGATTGCGAAACGAGCAACAAGTGCATTTTTTTTTCCTGTCTTAAATTGCAAACTTGCTAGTTGCTTCGTTTAAGAGTACACGATCAACTCAACTGATCGTTGTTCTTTCTGCGGTTCGGCTAAATGATTCGTATTTTTGCTGTATTTTAATTTGTCATAAATTGCACGAGAGTGCATTTGATCACACGATCTTATGCAAATTTGACCAATCAAATTTAGCGTGTAGTGTTGCATTTGTTTCTTTTTTTGAGTGATCGCGTTAATCGTGTTGCATACGAAGTGCATGTTTTGTGTCGTTTTTAAGAGAACTTTTAAACGATTACTAAGATTAATTCTTTCTTAACTGAAATTAGAATCGAAGCTACACAGATTTTAAGTAAACTAAATTTTTGACAGAAAGTAATATGAAAAGTTCAAGTCTCTCTGGATCATTCATAAAAAAAAAATTTCTCTTCTCTGATTTTTATGAAGATAGTAATGCTCCCAGCAGGCAAACGGACTAGTTCAAGTGTAGTTCATTAACTAGTCCGCCTTCAATGCCTTTTGCATACAAACAACTGTTCTTTTTTGTGTGCTGATGTCCAACGAAATTTCAATTGTCTCCTTCTGCATTACGTTAACACCAGTCCGTGGCTAGTTAAGGTATGAAGTAGTCCTATAGTAATATTTTTTTATTTTTTTTTATTTGAATTTATATTTTCCTAAAACAAATTAAATAAAGTTAAATTGCATTCATATAATTCATAATTTAATTTTTTTTCAGAATTTATTTTGACACATAATTCAAGTGACATAAAACACAAATAATTTCAAAAGCAAAAAACGAAAATTGTAATTTTTTTCTGTCACGATTCAAATTTGTTTGCCCCTACAAACTAAAAACTGATATCAAACTAGCCCCCACTGCATCCCTTTTTCATTAGTTTCGGGCTAGTACTAGCCGTGAACTATTATTTTTTGTAGACTGTCTCATATTTTTACTCCAAGGTAGTGATGTAGAATTGAATTTTCTCATCAATTTAGTGGAAGAGAACAAAAATATAATTGAGTGCAAAAAAGTGCTAGTTCGAATTCCGAAATATTTCCGGTGCTCTACCGATTCTCTTCCACCCTGCACTTAACTGACTATAAATTTAGCTGCTTGTGGCTTACAGGGTTAGGCGCATGAACTGTTGCCTAATCAAATGATCATAACTTTTTGTGTGAAATTATTTTTTATTTATTCAAATGCCAAAAATGTGTGGAAATAATCAAAAAAACTAGAATCCGGTTATTTTAGCTCGATATGGCCACCTTGAACGATCAAAAAACGAGTTGCATGCTGCACGAATGTGATCTTCCGGTATTTTGACCCATTCCCGTAAATTGGCTTTCTTCAGCGCATCCATACTGGCATATTTTTTAGTCCTAACCTCGCTCTCTAAAATGGCCCAGATGAAATAGTCCATCGAATTTGCGTTCGGCGAATTTGAGAGCCATTGTGTGGACGAAATTAAGTATGGAACGTGGTTTTTTAACCATTCTTGGTTCACACGAGCTTTATGAGATGGTGCTGAGTCTTGTTGGAACGACCATGGTCTGCGCCCAAAATGTTTGCGTGCCCACGGCTCTAAAGCAGCTTCCAAAACATTTTCCGGATAATATGTCGCATTGACTTTGACACCAGACTCGATAAAAACGATTGGAGATAGTCCATCGGCGGTCACAGCTGCCCACACCATTACTTGAGACGGAAAATTACCTCGGGTGGCTATTCGTATGCTCAAATTCTCGTAGGAGCGTTCGGTCAAGTAAACACGATCATTTTGAGAGCTTATGAACTGCTGAATCGGGAAGTTTTTCTCATCAGAGAACACAATGTTAGGAAATTGGCCACGTTCGTGCAAGCGTAACAACTCCTTTGCTCTTTCGAGTCTAACTTTTTTTGCTTTGGTGTAAGATCGTGTGCCTTTTGGAACTTGTAATGCCATATCTTGAGCTCATTTTGCAATATGCGTCGGATGCTTCGCTGGGATATTTTCAGTTCTTTGGCCATATGATTACCACTACGACGTGGATTTGGTTCACGTCGAGCCTCCACTTTCCGCACCATTTCAGGCGATGTTGTATTTTTTTTGGTACACCACCATAACGTTTAGCAACATTACCAGTACCATTATAACGAGTTATGGTGCGATACACAAACATTTTATTCACTTTGAGATGTTTGATTTGGTTGTGATTTTCCAGCCAAATATAATGCAATGTATCGGTCTGAAGTTGGTAACAGTTCATGCGCCTAACCCTGCACTTTGTTATCATGTTCTGATCTGCTTATACAGGCCACTATCTCTCCAAAAAATTCTTGAATGAAAAACTGATTTTTATGTACTTACATACATATTTGTTGCAAACAAATGCAAAAGTCCTGCTTTACAACATTTTTTAAATTTTAAACTTTGTAACTTTTACCAACACAAAAAGAAAAAAGAAAATTAATTACAATTTCAGTACTTCACTTCACATGAAACATGCATTCCATATGTACGAGCATGTACTTTCATTACCCCTTTTTCCGACTCTTCAATACAAAGTTGTGCCTCAGTGCAACAAATGCGCCATACCGTGCCCTGCAGTTAATTTGTAGAAATATTTGAAAATGTTACTTGCAGCAAAATAAAAGCAAAACGAAACTACACAAGTTGCTGCAGCAACACTGCAATTATAGCACAGCACAACTGCATACAAGCGAGTAAACAACCCTAAAAACAACAACAACAACACAAAATCGCCCTTTTGCCATATGCACAAGCAAGCAAAGTAAGTGAAGCTTCAACAAAGTGGAAAAAATAAGAAAAAAGGATGTGCAGCATGCAGCACAATAAAAGGATATTTAAGCACGTGCGCATGCTGCAACATAAGTTTTAGAAAAAAGAGGTAAATGAAAAAAAAAATCGAATGAATATGAGAAACTTCACTCGTTCATTACTCGTCGACGTCGTTGTATACAACGCATTTTGCATCCTTTGAGTTCGCCGTACGTCCGTCCATCCGTGCGCTTTTCATTTAATCCTGTTTCATTTACGCGCTGCTGCTGCTGCGTCACTTGTGCTGATGTTGATGTTGTTGTCAATGGTTATTATTGCGTTGCTACAAATTGCAATGAGTCAGCGACAGCAACAACAGCGGGGAAAAAATACATAAGTGGGAGATGGCACACATCAGTGTAGAATTCATTTGGAACACAGTAGCAATTTGGGGTGGTGGGTAGCGAACATTGCAATTGCAATAGAAATGAAAATGTTTTTCCTTGTTAGCTGTCACCGAAAAAAAAAAAAAAAAAACATTCAAAACTACGTAGTACGCTTTTCAAACTGCATAATTGACAAGGCGTAGCGGTAAGGGTATTAAAAAAAACGTACTCTATTGTTGGATATTATTTGAAACATTGAATTTTTTTTAAAATCTTCTTACTATGTAATCAAAAATGTCTCTGAAGACTATATACGTATATTTGCATATAAAGCATAATTTGCATATTTTAAATAGATAAATTAAAAATGAATCTATTTCTGCATAGTTCTAACAAATTATATTGATACCATCATTATCGTCATCATTATTTTAGGATTCAAAATTCGAAAGAAAAAGACTGTACATCTACATAATGAGCTTAGGCACAGTAATATTTTTTGTACAGACTCAATTGTTGTACATATCGAAAATACACTAAAAATACACTAAAGCAAAATGCATAAAGGAAAGTCAATGGATTTATTAGTGGGCTGGTTTTCGTTATCTTTCAATGATCACCACATTCATACCATCAGACGAACTTGCCGACATCCAGAAGAACTTGACAAACATACAAAATATATTTGACCTTTTACATAGATTTGTTAAGAATCACAACAAAATGTAAATACGGCACATGCTTAAGTTCTAATATTCTTGTTTTCCCCTTGTTATGCATCGCTCCGCTGTTGTAACTCATTGCTAACACTGTCCGACAATTTCAAACTTTTTGTAAAAAACATGAGAAATTCCAAAAAATTCTTTAAGTAGACAGACGTTAAAAGAAAAATACCCGTGTTCCGTCGTTTTTCTCAAGCACGTCAAATTTTTTTCAATCGATTTTTGAAGCTTTTAAATCCATTGTACATGAAAAATCAAAAGTAACGCATTCTTGTGTTAAATCGATGAATTCAACTACATATATGGTCCTTACATCTGAGGTATATCATTTTTGTCCTACCTTTTTTACAATGTTAGAAATGGAGCACGAATGTGAAATATACACCATTAGAAAGGTATTTGTGTGTAAATGTGCACAAAGTTAAAATTATTGTAATATTTTGCCATTAAGCCATGTAAAATTAAATGCAAATTTTTCAATATTAACAACGACAAAATACGCGGTCACACAGAGTTGAAAAGAGGATATAGCACAAAGAGAAAGACAAAAAGCTGACCGACATTTACTTCATGTTTTTTGTTTTCTTTTAGTGGTTTTTTTCTTTCGTTTCACATTTGTCATCGTACAAGGGATGATAAATGAGCTTTTCTATTTTGTACCAAATAGCAAAAAAAGTACTAAAACTGTCTAAAAAGTAACAAAATTATTTAATACATTTGTGGTCAAATTTTGACCATTGAACGATTCTAGCAATTAATAAATGGCATGTACCTTGATGTTCATTGCAAAATTTAAATAAATATTGCATATTTCGGGGCACACAAGGCAAATGTGCAAAAGTTTTAAAAAATTCTATATCAAAATAATATTCTCAAAAATTTACTTAACAGAGGTCGTTTAATTGCCCCTTAAGGTCACTGCCTGAACTGTTGCAGCAACCATTCTCCAAAAAACAAAAACTCGTTACATTTAATACATAAAACTAAAAAAAAAAAAAAGAAAATGATTCCCCACGTTGGGTGCCACTACTACACCACACCATCGTTTTTAGGCGTAGTATAACTGCATTCTATAAAAAAAAGTCACAACAACAAAAGTTCTCCCTAAAGGCTATTTTCCAAAAACTTTCCACATTATATACAACAAAAACAAATGTATATACATATATGTTTGCTCTATACATAATGTAAATGAAAAAACACTTCATGGCACGCACAGTTGCCTATATATTGTTTTTGTTGTTATTGCTTTCTGCTGGATGCCATTTGAAAAACGCACTTGCAAAAAAACCTAAATTTTTAAGGAGTTTTAGGGGGCTTTTGAAAATAAAACGCACACAAATGTGTGTTCCTTGTTTGTTTTCACACGCATACACATTCACTACGTTGCGCGTATACCTACCTATTCAACGCAAAGACGCAATGAAAATCCAATTCTAATGACGTCAGCAGCATTTTCTTGTTGTGCCCCCCCCAAAAAAAAAAAAAAACAACAACAACAACAAAAACTAAATACCCATCTGCAGCTGAGTTCAATGCGAAAAAAAGGACTCAAGCAGGCAGCTTAGGCTTTTTTGGGAAAATGACGAAGCAAAAGCAGCATAAGAAATTTGTACAACAAAAAAAGTTATTGTAGATGTATTGTAAGGAATGAAAATTGCTATCGCATCAGGATACACAACATTTGCACGATACGTTTGTTTGTGTATGTATGAAGGAAGGAATCGTGTAAAAAGCTCGAATGCAAGCGAACAGCATTTTCTCTTTTTACCCCATACTAAATATATATGCTGTTGTTGTTGTTGGTTCATTGTATGTGTTTTATGTGCGTAAAATGCGTAAAGGGTATAAGCTGCATAGGGTGTTTTCAAAAATCGTATGCATACAAAATTTCTAGGGCTTATTAAAAGGATGTCTGCCGCCTTTGTCGCTAAAATTTAGAATAGTAACTGTTGGAACTTTCAGGATGAAAATATCTATATATTAATACGTAGGACAAAAACTTGTCCATCTTTTTTTACTATATTAGAAATGGAATACGACTTTAAATTACACACCATTAGAAAGGTTTTTGAGTGTAGATGTGCACAAAGTTAAAATTCCGTTAATACTTTGACTTAAAGCCAGGTAAAATTAAATACAAATTTTTCAATGTTAACAACAAATACACGGTCACACAGAGCTGAAAAAAAGATAAAGCACAAAGAGGAAGACAAAATGTATAGCACTGGTTTCGTGTTTTATGTTTTGTTTATATTTCGCATTAATTATACCAGGGATAATAAATGAGCTTTTCTATATCGTACAAAATAGCAAAAAAAAAGTACTAAAAGTGTTCAAAACGTACCAAAATTATTTAATACATTTGTGGTCAAATTTTTACCACTTTGCGGTTCTACTTAGCTTAAATTAATATGCTATCTTTGCCAGTCTGCCTTCAAAAACTGTTAACTGGCAGACGTATTCAAAAATATCTGTTGTCAGTAATAGGCCTTTTTTAAAGTTTTATATTATTTTTGCTTGTATCTGTAAAGGTAAAATCTAAAATAAAAAATTTACCACAACGATTAGTGTTTATTTTATTATAAATCGAAACGCAGTCCGTTTTTGATGTAGATTACGAAGCAAGAAAGAAATATCTGCCTCTTATGTATTGCTGAAGCTTTTAGAATTTATGACTCAAACATTTTTTTTTTGGCAGACGTTTTAAGTAAATTTTGCATATTTTCAATGGCATACCGACCACTTCATACATAAGTATTTTGCAGTGGGAGACAATTTGAAGTAAATCAAAATGCAGTTCATTTTTGCTCTAGATTACGAAACAATAAAGAAATGTTGTTGAAGGTTTAATGTTCTAATTACTAGCACACAAAAAAAAAATGGCAAAAGTGTCATGGCAGACGTCTTTAAAAAGAATATTTCAACAGCAAATCATTTAAGGTTGCTGCATCAAGTTAATTTAATCTCGAAAAATATCAAAATACGACTATAACCTTAACAGTATACAATTTTCTTAGACTGCATTTTTGGCAGATATTTTCAGATAAACATTTTTGCATATTTTCAGTGGCAGACCACTTCATATATAAGTATTTTGCAGTGGCAGACAATTTGAAATGTTTTTTTTTATTTTATAATAAATCAAAATCCTGTCCGTTTTTCAGCTCTAGATTGTATGTATGTATGTATTCTCCTTTAACTCCTAGGAGGAGCATAGGGCCAATATGAAATCTCTCCATTTGTCACGATCCCTTGCGATGACTTTGATCTCTTGCCACGATTTTCCCGATTCTTGGATTTCCTTTTCCAACGACCTTTTCCAGTTGGTTTTGGGTCTACCACGTCCTCTACTGCCTTGTGGATTCCACTCAAGGGCCTGGCGACAAACTTCGCTGTGTGGTTTCCGGAGAGTGTGACCAATCCATCCCCATTTGCGCAGCTTGATCTCGTTTGCTATAGCCTTCTGTTTGCATTTTTGATGTAGCTCGGCATTTGATATAGTGCGAGGCCACCAAACCTTTAATATACGCCTTAAGCATTTGTTGACGAATACTTGCAGCTTGTTTGTTAGTTGTTCAGTAACAAGCCATGTTTCGCACCCATATAACAAAACCGATTTCACATTCGAATCAAAAATGCGCACTCTCGTTTTGGTGGATATAACGGATGAAGACCATATTTTGTTCAGTTGAGCAAACGCGCCTTTTGCTTTTGCTATTCTTGAGTTGATATCCTCTTTTGCTCCACCATCCATGGAGATAATGCTGCCTAGATACGTGAAGCTATCGACGTTTCCGATGTCATCACTGCCAACTTTAAACGTCATGTCATTGCTTGCGTTTAGCTTCATGCTTTTAGTCTTGGATACGTTGATTTTTAGGCCGGCCTTTTGTGATTCCAAGACAAGGTCTTCAATTTTGTTTTGCATATCTGAATGTTTGGACGATAAGAGGCAGATGTCGTCAGCGTAGTCGAGATCTTCCAGATGTTCGGTAAAGTTCCATTGAATACCCCTTTTGGCCTTATTAAGAGCTTTATCTAGGATATCATCAAGAACGATAAGGAAGAGTGATGGTGATAGTAAACACCCCTGCCGTACGCCTGAATTAGTGGTGAATGTCGGTGACAACAACCCGATTGTGTAACACACTGCATTTAAAGCCTTCATATTGTGCACGTACTAAGTTTATGGCCTTTGCGGCAATACCTCTTCGTTGCAGTGACGCCCAGATGTTTTCTCGGGAGACACTGTCAAAGGCAGTGCTATAGTCAACGAAGACAAGTTGAAGTGCAGCACGCCACTCGCATGATTGTTCGACAATTATTCTGAGCGTGTTGATTTGATCCACGCATGATCTGTTTCGCCGGAATCCTGCTTGCTGCTTTCGAATGGCTGAATCAAGTTTTTCGCTTACCCTGCTCAGAAGCACTTTCGTCAGTACTTTTGATGGAACTGAGAGCAAGGTGATGCCTCTATAGTTTCGGCACTCGCTTAGGTCACCTTTTTTCGGTAATTTGACTAACATGCCATGTAGCCAATCTTCTGGCAAACGCTCTTCACTCCAGATTTTGTTGAGCAGAGGATGGAGAATTTTAGCTGATGTTACGGGGCATGCCTTTAGCAGTTCAGCTGTTATTTGATCTATACCGGCGGCCTTGTTGTTTTTCATGCTTTGGATAGCTTTCACAATTTCATCAATTGTAGGCGGCGGTGTTTGTATTCGACTACTACTGCGAGTCATTGCGGCAGTTGTAGTTGGTGATTCTGGTTGCAGGGATGTGGTAGACATGGGATTTAGTATATCGCAAAAATACTCTTTCCATCTGTTTAGTTGGTCGTCTGCAGATGTTAAGAGATTTCCGTTTTTGTCTTTGATAGGGCGGCTCTGTTGGAGTTTTCTGCCTGATAATCTGCGGGTGATATCGTAAAGCTGCCTAAGATTTTGAGCATTTGCAGCGCTTTCGGCTTCGCTCGCGAGGTCGTTATACATTCTTCTTTTGTCTTGTCTGCACGATCGCCTGACTTCTTTATTGAGAGAGTTAAAGACCTTTTCGGCGACGTTCTTTTGCGCTCTAGTTTTAGCGTCGTCTCTCAGTTTTTTCGCGCTTCTTCTTTTTTCGACAAGACCCCACGTTTCCTCGCTCATCCAGTGCTTCTTGTTCGAGGGTCGAAACCCAAGTATTTTTTCACTGGAGTTTAAGAACGCAGCCTTAGCGGCCCTCCATGATGTTTCAATATTTCCACCACAATCGAACGGAACTGTTTTAAGTTCTTCTACGAAAGATCTGCGTACCTCATCGTTCTTAAGCTTAAGCACGTCGAATTTTTTTGCTACAGATTGTTCGCTGGGACGTTTATTAGCGGCAAGTTTTAGTCGAATGACCGCGACGAGAAGATGGTGGTCGGAGCCTATGTCAGCGGCCCTCTTTACTCGTACGTCCAGAAGACTCCCTCTCCATTTTCTGCTAATGCAGAAGTGGTCGATTTGGTTTTCAGTGGTGTTGTTTGGAGACACCCAAGTAGCTTTATGGCATTTTTTGTGTGGGAATAGCGTACCTCCAACGACAAGACCGGCTGTATTGCAGGCGTCAATGAGAAGCTCTCCATTGTCGTTTCTCGCACCCAAGCCATGTCTTCCAATCACGTGCTCTAGGTTAAGGTTTTCTGAGCCTACTTTGGCATTCAAATCGCCCATAACCATTATGATGTCGTTCTTGTGAGCACTGTTTATTGCTGCAGCGAGCTGGCTGTAGAATTCATCTTTGGTTTCTCTCTCTGCCAACTCTGTGGGCGCGTATGCTTGGAAGATGGTAATATTTCTTGCGGGGGTTCGAAATCTGCACCAAATGAGTCTTTCGTTTACAGGTTTCCATTCCATTACTGCCTTTACTGCAGTTTTACTTAGCAAAAATCCAACTCCATCCCTGTGGATGTCATCTTGCGATCTACCGGAGTATAGAAATTTTTCGCCGTCAGGAAGTACATATTCGCCGGCACCGTTCCATCTACACTCGCTTAATCCCAATATCTCAAGGTTGAATTTGTGGAGTTCTCTAACGGCTTGGTGTATTTTGCCTGGTTCATTTAGAGTTCGGACATTCCAAGAGCCGATGCGTGTTCGAGTTTTCATCGAAAGGATTTTAAAATTTTGAGAAACCATATTGGTTCCAGTTATAGGAGAATCATTCCTAACTATGCATGTTTCTTGCACCTCCAAATCCGATGTGCATGCTGCCGAGGCAGGTGGATTAACCACACTCTGGTGGGTACCACTTGGAGAGTTATTTCCCATCGTTTTCCGATCCATGCTTCATTAGTATAATCTTCTCGGCAACGCCCCACGCAGTAAGTTATAAGCTTAAAGCTGGATCCGGCAAGCGCTGCAAATATAGTGGCCAAATTCACTTTTAATTTCAGCCGTCCAATCTGGAACAGACGCTGACCTGGGAGCCGCCCACTCTGGATCAGACGCTTCAGGATTTCGCTTCAGGATTTCAGCTCTAGATTGCGAAGCAATAAAAAAATCTTTGTTTCTTATATATCGTTAAAGACTTAAAATTTTACGACTCTTAGACAAAAAAAAAATAGCAAAATTGGCAGACGTCTTTAAGAAGTATATTTCAGTGGCAGACCTTTTAAAGTTGCTGCATCAAGTAAATTTAATCTCGAAAAATATCAAAATGTGTCAATGACCTTAATGGTATACAATTTTTGGACTTTTTTTTTGGCAGACGTTTTCAGAGAAAATTTTGTATTTTTTCAGTGGAAGACCGCATATAAATGTTAATTGCAGTGGCAGATTATTTAAAGTAATACTTTTTTGTTTTGTAATCTCTTCAAAAATTAACTCACTATTGAAAATATGATGCGCTTGTGCGTCTGCCTTCGTTTGAAATGATATCAAAGCTATTAAGATCATGCTCAACCCACTGGCAAAGGTATTCATTCAAAATTGGAAGGTGGCAGACCGTTTCATTTCTTAATTTCACTTTATTTTTTGGTCAAAATACGTAAAACCGAGACTTAAAAACGAAAGAAATTGCCAAATTTTGAAAATAAAAATTCAAGTTAAAGTAAACTGCGCCTTGAACCAAATATATGTAGAAGATTTAACAATCCTCCGCTCAAACTACACCCAAAAGTAGTTCCCACTTATGCACATAGTTTCAAGTAAATAGAAAAGTGAAAAGTAAATTTGTAAAAACAAAAAATAAAAGGGAAAAAAATTGCGGAAAAAACCAATCTAACTTTTGATAACTTGAGCCTTCTAACTTGTCCCAATTACTAACAGTGGTAGTAGGGAAAAGCTTTACATCTGCTATCGTCGCTGCTGCTGCGTGCGTGCATTTTCCATTACGAATTTGTATGCGTAGCGATTTACGCAAGTAAAAGGCATAAGCCACAGATGGAAAGAAATTGCTGCTTTTCCTGCTACATACAATGTAGGACTATTTCAGCAAAAGCAACAACACAAAGAACAACAAAAGGGGGAAAAATTGATTTTTTGACATGGTGCTGCTGCTGCTGCATCTAATGCTCCTCACACACACACACACACATACACACAACCACAGCTCAATTTTCGTTTCCTTTTATTTGGCTAGGTAGACAATTTTCTCAGCACTTTATTTTTGACTGACATAAGCTGACATAGTTGGTTTTTGTTTGCAAATGGGTGGATGGGCTAGAAGAGGCAGTGGTATTTGGTGTTTTTTTTTGGGTGGTAATGGGGTTTACATAATTTCTTCATTTATGTACTTTTTGTCCTGCGCTCAAAACGCATAAAATTTTTGAGTAGGTATAAAATGAAAAAAGCCAAAAAAAATATATGTGTAGATATCAAAAATTTTCAGCAGTTTAAGGTTTAAAGTTTTTGATATTGTACATTAAGAAAATTTTTGTATGTAACTCATTTTCATTAAAAACTTTTTTGCTTGCTTAGTAGTTTCAATCATTTGCAGCAGAAGCTGTTTGAATAGTGGAAACAATTCTAAGGAAATCTTTTAATTTGAGGAACTGATTATAAAGATAGCATAGATAGATAATGATTCTATCAGCAAAATTATATAGTTTCTGTTTCCATATGGTTTTCTTTATAATTGCTTACTAGATTTTAGGCCATTTTACCTACGATACCCTTTTAAAACCAAAAATACCTTTGCATATCACATTGTCCATTGACCAATTTCAAAGTTTATTAATTTTATATACATATTCATAATTACAAACGTTCATACATACCTATATTAATTGGCTTTTATTTTTCTTTCTTTACAGGTAATACATTTTTTCATTTATTGCGGTGCTCATTCTCTTTATTGCATTTACGTAAGTCCTTTGTATATGAAGCACTCCACGCCAAGTGTACCAAAAAAAAAAATTGTTTTTCTCCGATTTCGCTCAAATTTAGCAATATAGTAGATCCGGTGTGCAAGAACAACAATCCGGGAGGATTTGGTCCTAATACCATTTGTTGAAGATGGCGTTTTTAGTCATTTTCATGAAAAGGGTGTTTTTTCAAAAATTTATAGCTTACACTAAAGTTTGTAAATTGATAAATCTATGTTAATGGTCCCATTCATTTTGAAGTGTTCTTTTTATAAAAAAATATTTCTTGGTGAAAAAATATTTTTTCACCAAAATTTTTTACACTTAAAAATACTTTTGAATTTTTTTTAAAAAAAAGCCCCCTTAGATTTTTTTTAAAAGTACTTTAAATTAAAGCATAATTTATAAGCTTTAAAATGATGTATGACTCAAGATTCAGACGCTACATGGGCGTTTTTGGCTTTTGAACGCCCGTGGTAGAACAAAATCTTTTTTTACTCGAGAGGAAAACATCTTACGTAAAAAGTGTATATATCAAAAAATGCTTAAAATCGTCCAAGCAATACGTGTGATTTTTTTGGAATTTTTTGAAAAGCTAAAGAAAAAATTTTTTTTCCTTTCAATATTTTTTGCAAAAATTTTTCACAAAAAAAATTTTTCAAAAATTACACAGGCGTACAAAAAAAAAAATGTCATGGCGTTTTGATCAGACTATGTGTTTCGTAGGGACTTTGACGTCCTGAATCCGTATCCAGTGTCCGTTTTTTTCCAGAACGTCTGAGAAAAAAGATTTCAAGGTCATATTGAGGTCAAAATGGTCATATGTCGTTTAGTGATAAATTCGCTAAAATTCTGAAACTATTTTTTTATCATTGAATTTGTAGTCCTTAAAAAGAATATGTGATCAAAAACGGTCTCTCGGACCTAGTTTCGGAGATATAGCCATTGGAAGATCCGGATATATCTTCTATGAAAACCGCTATAAGTTGGGAACCACTGGATGGATTTGGACAATATTGATGTCATATAAAAGGTATTTTGTTGTTGTTGTTGCTGACGTTGTTGATGTATTTGTTGTTGTAATTGAGAAATTCTCAAAATTTCAAAAAAGTTCATATCTCCAGAACTATGAATCCAACTTTATAGGTTGTTAAAATACCTTTCATAGCGGTTTTCATAGAAGATATATCCGGATCTTCCGATGGCTATATCTCCGAAAGTAGGTCCGAAATACCCTTTTTGATCACATATTCTTTTTAAGGACTAAGAATTCAATGATAAAAAATTTATTTCAGAATTTTAGCGAATTTATTACTAACCGACACACGAACCCCATTTTGACCTCCATATGACCTTGAAATCTTTTTTCTCAGGCGTTCTGGAAAAAACGGACCCTGGATTCGGATTCAGGACGTCAAAGTCCCTAGGAAACACATAGTCTGATCAAAACGCCATGACATTTTTTTTTTTTTTTGTAAACCTGTGTTATTCAAAAAAAAAAAGTTTTAAAAAATTCACACGTATTTTTTAGACGATTCTGAGCATTTTTTGCTTAGTACACTTTTTACGTAAGATGCTTTCCTCTCGAGTAAAAAAAGATTTTGTTCTGCCACGGGCGTTCAAAAGCCAAAAACTTCCATATAGCGTCCGAATCCCATCTTGAATCATACATCATTTTAAAGTTTATAAATTATGCTTTAATTTAAAGTACTTTTAAAAAAAATCTAAGGGGGCTTTTTTTAAAAAAAATTCAAAAGTAAAAAGTGTAAAAAATTTTGGTGAAAAAAAAATTTTTCACCAAGAAATATTTTTTTTTAAAAAGAACATTTCAAAATGAATGGGACTAAGCTATAAATTTTTGAAAAAAACACCCTTTTCATGAAAATTACTAAAAACGCCAACTTCAACACCCTGTATTTTAATAACAAATGGTACTATTACCAAATCCTCCCGGATTGTTGTTCTTGCACACTGGATCTACCATATTGCCAAATTTGAGCGAAATCGGAGAAAAAAAATTTTTTTTTTTTGGTACACTTGGCGTGGAGTTCTTCATATATGAATATCTGAAACAACTCAGTGCCATTGCTAGTGCTAAGGAAAATACAATAAACTTAATTTAATTGCCCAAATAACACATGTGAACCCTTAAGTAAGTAAGGTAACTATCACACTAACTATTTTTCATAAAAAATTTCAGAATTTTTAAAAAACGTATACCTACACACTAAAAACGGGTTGATTCCCTTTGGTATGAAATTCCGATTTTTTTCCAAAAATTTTTGAATTTTATTCCAGAAAAGTATGAAATTTATTCCAAAATAGTATTAAATCAATACTTTCTTGGCATTGTTCTATATAAATACTTTTTGGTTTTAAAATAAACTAAAATTTGTTTGAAATTTATTCCAGAAAAGTATGAAATTTATTCCAAAATAGTATAAAATCAATACTTTTTTGGCATTGTTCTATATAAATACTTTTTGGTTTAAAAATAAACTACTGCGTAGGTCCAGTCGAAAGATGTTCTAAATGATAAAGCGCTTATTTTTTGAACAACAAAAAGGAAATTGTATAAGTAAGAAAAATATTAAAAAGCTGATACTTACCATTATCTTCTGGACTGTTCCTACATTTATGTCTGTGGACTTTTGACAAAACCACGTAACTCGAGATGAGACAATTCTCCAGAATTTTAGTCATAAATATGAAAATAAAATACGCTTATTTTGGTATATTCACCATATCTCTGTGGTTTCCAGTTCCAAAGATATAAAGGTGTCCCTCAAGATTTGAACTTAGCGCCATCCTTGTGGTGATGTGTTGCTAATCAAAAGAAGAAAATAATTTGACAACTGACAGTTTAAGATTATTAAAAATGTATTGAAAGAAGAGATCAAAAGAAGAAGATCAACGAAATTTAGCCACATTATTAAAAAGCAGTTAAACAGTTTTTTAGCTCTCCTGAAAAGTTGCCAATTTCGAGTTAGTTTGTTTTGTCGAAGTGCCGCAGATATTATACATAAATTCTTTTGTTTGAGCAACTAAAACTTTCAGAATTCATATTTATTTTTGAGACATAATGAGTGTTTCGAAATTGATTTGCTTTAAAGCCAAATATACGTATGTCGTATAATGAATAAATTTATGTACTACCTGGACATATGGGTTACAATACAAATATAATTAAGTCCTCTGTATGTGGGTTGAGGCGGCTTTATGTCGGAAAATAAGAGTCCAGTTGGGAAACTTTAAAGGCATAGTTTGTAAAGAAAAATATGGCTTTCAGACGACAAACCAAAAAATAAAATACACCCTATTCAGGAACTGAGCCATAAGCCTGAAAACCGCACTTTCTTCAAGCAAATATAACTCGAAACCCTGCAGGCATATGAGCAATTTTGACCACGGATTCGGATTCAGCGTCGAAATTGCATTAAGGTTCATTCTTCTGATGGAGTAATGTAATAAAACAAGAAATTTCAAGATCATGGTCAATGTCAAACAAACAGCTAAAAATCTTTTTAAGTATTAAAAAAATCATTATTTTGAATATAATAATACAAAAACTTTAAGGAGAAAGTCGCTGATTTTTTTTACATTTTTTGATTTTTACCACACAAAAAAGGTATATAAGGTGTACATAGTAATACACGCACTTTAACAGCTATGCATATGTACACATAAATATTAAAACAAAAGTTGATATGCAATCGCGAATAATACATACGAAACCAAAACTCTGCGTTTTACAGGAAACGGAAGTAGAAAGCTTTACCAGCATGAATCAAACTCATACAAACACGAAAAGAAAAAAAAAAAAGAACGATGGGAATAGAAGTAGAAGACGCGAATTTAATGCGTCGACGACGTTTTCCGTTTGGTGATTTTTTCATTCTTTTTTTTTTGCCGATTTTTGGTCTTTGTTTCCACATATTCATATAGTCCTGCAACATTGTTGATTTTCTAGGAAAAACTCTTGTATTTTTTTGCGTACCCTTACATGCATACTACTGATATTAATAGCATTGCTGTCGTGCTTATTATTTATATGTAATAGAAATGAGGGTTGCCAACATGCTATAAATACAAACGAATACACGCAATACCTCCCACAAAAAAAAATGCGTGTTGCGATTTTTTTTTCTAAGGTGTCGCGCTTGACCAAGAGGTAGCCTTTTTTCTCATCATCAATGCCAAAAATTGCTTTCTTAAGCTATAATGACACACTTTTTATTTTTGAAGATTTCTGTTGAATATGATGCGTTCAAGGCATAAGTATTAGAAGTCTTAAGGTCCAGACCAGGATAGTTATGAGCAAACCATGACGAAGACCATAGCAGTCTTGGATATAAGACCAAGACTATAGCAGTCTTAGATATAAGACCAAGACCATTGCAGTCTTGGATATAAGACCAAAACGCATAGCAGTCTTGGATATTGAGTCTTGGTTTTGGGGTTGATATTAAGTCGGTCTTGGTCATGATTTTAGTCTTAGTCTTGATCCTAAACTTTGAAGGAAAAAATTATGGAAAAAATTTCTTAAAAGTGTTTAGTAGGCTAAATTCCCGAACATCCCTATTTTTCTATAAATGACCAAGACCAAAAACAATCTTGGTCTTGAATATTATCTTGATTAAGACCAAGACCATTGCAGTCTTAAGCTTGGACATTAAATCATAGTCTCAATCTTGAAAATTTATCAGGTCTTGGTCTCGAAAGATAACTCAGACCAAGGCTGATTTTGCTCATTACTAGATTTTGGAAAGAAAGGGATTAGGGATTTATGGCTATGAGATAGTGAGTTAAGCTCTGAACACACTGCTTCACTTGGCGGTGTGGACAGACAGGAGACGAAGGCCCATTCTACCGAATAAGCCAGCAACAATTTAAGACCTAAAGTACAAGATACTAAGGCATAGTGTCGGAATACAGGTGCAATTATGCCAGGATGTCATTTATGATTTGAGAAATTCTTTTGAAGCAAAGAAAGTGCAATAGCAGCTTCATAATAGCGGCAATTTCTTTTCATATTTTCGCGAAAAATATATTTTTTTTTCGACAGCTGTCTAACAGGTTAACTGTTTCTCGAACAAGTTAAATAACAACAACAGCAATAACTAGACATACAACAACACAAAAAGGACTATTCATAACGGTCTCACAAAATTAAAAGTAACAGGAGTAAAGGACAGAATCGAAAAAAATAAACAAAAAAACAATACAAATTAATGGAAATCAAGTAATTCAGCGTCGTGAAGCTAAAAAACAGCCAAAGGTACTACTGGCGACGACTATGGTCGTCAGTAACGCAGTCAATATGGGCATGAGTACGTTACCACCGACCCGACTCGCATGCTGAAGGGATTTTCAATATATTTATTTTTTTTTTTTGTTTTTGCTTTTTGATTCTATTTTGTTTTTGTTTTCTGTGCGTTTATATTTCCGCCAGAATGAAAAAAAAAAATTTACAAACGCACTAACAACCATCATGTAAAGGATACGACGGTAGCGTCATCAGAATCATGCCGCCGCGCGCCATCTAATGTTGTTTTGTCAGATGAATTTTCAATTTTGCTGTCGATATTAATGCTTTTGCGTGCCATTGATGGGCTGGACGTGCTCTTACACTTACGTACATACACGTTCAGCAGCTTAGAGTGTGAACAACAATGATGGCACCCTGTTTTTTTGTGAGCGGTCATATTAATGATTTGAAAATAATGAATGCAAGGGTTAAAGTGGTAGATTTTGTTTAAAATGTAAATATACTTTAACTTTTGTAAAGAAATAATATGAATTTGCAATGACGTGTATTTATGCCAGCAGTATAGTAAATGGGTTTTTATTGACTTAAATACATTAAGTATCTTTAAAATATATATTTAAGTAATTACTACCTTAAAGGATTTCGTTAAACATCTGCCTGTTTTTGGAGGAAAACAACTCTATTCGTGGCAAAGGTGGGCACCAAATTCTTCACTTTGAGCCAAATAAAAAAAAAACAGAATTCTTTGTTCCTTTTGAAAGCAACGCTTGGACTATTTACCCTAAATACATATTTAGTTGAATTAACATGCGAACAATAAGTAACATTCTTTGAAAATACAATCCTCATTTTTGAAATTAATGTTTTTCCTGCTAAATAGGGGCAAATTATGAAAAAGTGAAACGTCCGACATGAAAACAAAAAATTATTTCATCACGTTCATTTAAGATCAGCTTAAATTCACTTAAAGAATATACTTGCTTAATGACTGTCGCGAACTTATTCTATATTTTCATGTCGGACGTTTCACCTTTTCAGGATTTGCCCATTTTAAAATTAAGTATTCACGAATTAAAGATTTTTCAAAATTTGGACTGCTATGGTCTTGGTCACGATAACACAGGCCCACAAAAAAAAAGTACCCTGCGCGAAAGTTCAGACCACCCGTACTTTGTGTTTTCGGGGTCGCTGAACCCGAATATGGTGCCAGAATAGCGAAGTTGGTTCGCGTTTTTTTTTTCATAAAACCAGCAATTACGCTGAAAATTTGAGTTTTTTTTTAGCATTAATTCTGATTTCTGAAAAAACGCGAACCAACTCAGCTATTCTGGCAGCATATTCGGATTCAGCAACCCCGAAAACATAAAGTTCAGGCGGTCTGATCGTTCACGCAGGGAATTTTTTTTGTAGTTCTGTGCACAGACCAAACAAAAAAAAAAGTACCCTGCACGAAAGATTAGACCACCGGAACTTTATATATTCGGGGTCGCTGAACCCGAATATAGTGCCAGATTAGCGAAGTTGGTTCGCGTTTTTCCAGAAACCAGCAAAAATCTGCAATTTTCAGCATTATTGCTGATTTCTGAAAAAACCCGAACCAACTTCGCTATTTTGGCAGCATATACGGATTCAGGGACCCCGAAAACATAAAGTTCAGGTGGTTTGATCTTTCGCGCACGGTACTTTTTTTTTTTTGTGGGCCTGTGTAATTGTCAAAACCAAAACTGCTTTTCAGTCTTGGTAATTTATAGTGAATAGGTGTTTCACGCCATCTTAGTAAAAACCCTACTGCTTTGTAAAAATAAGGTTTCGAAATTTTGAATACTCAATAATCTCAAGAAATTTTTTTCAAGACCAAGATCGAGACCAAGACTTAATGATCAAGATCAAGACCAAGACTCAATATCAAAACCAACACCAAGACTCAATCTGCAAGATCAAGACCAAGACTGCTATAGTCTATAAGACCAAGACTGCTATAGCCTTAGTCTTGGTTTGCTCATCACTAATGCTGACACCCTTGACCTAGGTAGATATGTAGGAGAAGATGATAAGAAGAAAATTCAAATGGTTATATCAGAGACGTAGTTGCAAAAATTTACTTTTTGAACGAATACAAGCGGACGTACAACCTCTGATAAAAGTAAAAAGGGATTTAATGAATCTCGGGAAGAAATCAATATTATGGCAGAATCTCTTTGTTGATGACTAGGAACGTAGCACCTTAGATAGAATATAACGTAGATTGAGCCAAGAACACAAGACTACTTTATGACAAATTCCGATAGTGTGGACGTAACACCACTGTGGAAGCAAAAACTTTCTTTGTTATTTTACGACAGTGCCTCAAGGGATTAAAATTTAGAAGGTAAATAAATTTGCTATCTTGCGTTTCAAGAAATATTCAAGATTTTCAACATTAGAACCTCCTTTTGCTATTCAAGATTGCATTGTGCTTACTGAAAATTTAGTATTTAAAAAAGAGATTTTTGGTTAAGATTTTTGTATTGGATTTCAAGAGAATTTTGAAAAGAAAATATGTCATCTTTGGAGTACACGATAAGTCGGCTCTTAAGTCTGCTTTGCCTAATTACATTTATTGCAAAAGATGACATTTTATAGACATTTCCTACTTGGAACAATAACGCAATACAATAAATTCCCTGCAGTTAAATTTGGATCTAGTCCCAAAGGGTGACTAGTTCGGCAACTGTTCAATAAGGTACTAGCGTTGTTCTAGTTCCCACGTAGTGCACAGATCGTCAGTTGACAGAAAAAATACAAAGTTTTCATGTTTTTCTTTGTCTTTGTTTGCTCTTTTATTAACTGAGAAATGCCGTTGATTGAGAAAATGTAGTATAGTGAGAAAGTAATATGTGCAAACAGTCACGTTTTTTGGTGTTCCGTTTTTTTAATAAATTTTCATGGAAATATGTTACTTTAAAGTAAAAAAATTGTTTTGACATCAGAACCGACGCACTGTTTCACATCTACATATATTGGATTATCTGAAATTGTGTTAATTTATTGATTATTTGAAAAAATTGTAAATTTTTCATTCGCCATTTAAATTGTTCGCTCAATCTTCTTCTAATTACATCTCTCAATTTTAAGATACTCGTTTGCTCAATTTTTAGATACTCGAAATCGAGTCTCGAAACTCTCAAAATTTTCAACTGTCCCTCGACTGGTGAATAGGTAATGCAGAGGGAGACAATTGTCTCTCGGCTAGCGAAAAGGTATTGCAGAGGGAGACAATTGACGATTCGTAGGACATCAACATTGAAAAATCGTCAGTCCATTATATGAAAATTCGTTAGTTGTGGAAGTAGTACTAGTCCTGTTTGGAAGTAGTCAAAGACTAGTCATGCACTAGTCCGATTAACTGCAGGGTTTGACTGGTCACACATATATATGAATGTTTATTTGTGTGTTTGTGTGAGAGTATGCATGCGTGTTTACGTATCATGCATAATGAAAGCACAGCGATACCAAAAAGGATTTTTTTTTTTTTAATTTTTCGATGACTTTTCCAGCAGAAAAGTTATGAAAAAGAACCAAAGGGTACATTGTACCCATGCGTTTGTTGTTCACAGGAATAACAAAAACCATAAAAATTAAAACCAAATACTATGGGTACAAAATCAAAAAATGACAGTCAAGTCCAGCATCCTGTTGAAGAAGCCTCATCAGAAGGATTTTTATTATTTGAAATCTAGGCTTTATGCAAGAGACAAAACCAAAACCAAAAAAAAGTAGCCACTGCCTTTCGCTGTTTTGATTGACGTGCTTTTTATTGATGCTCTTGATTGGTTTTTACCTGTAGACTGGACAGACAGACAAATAGACAGACACAGGGACAGTTAGACAGGCAACAACACTCACTAGACTTTATTGTATGTATGAGAACGTAAATATATCCCGGAAGCCAGTATGAGTATGAGGTGCATTCCACATTCTGTGCGTCCTGTGCCTTTCTGTCAAGAGTTCAATATGCGTGCATTGGATACATTTTTCTTTTCGTTTTTTTTTTTACAATTTTCATTCATATCGTATACGTTTATGATTTTATTACACATTGCCTCGCATAAAGTTGACAGTAACAGCGGTAACGTGTATTAGCAACTCTTTGAGATCGGGTAGGAATCAAGAGGTAACCCAAAAAAGACGTTGAACAAAATTTCTTTAAAAAAAATTTCTTGCAAAAAATGAGTTCCGGTTAGCGCTCGAAGAGTTCTAAGGAAAATTCTCGTGCCACTTTTCCAAAATGTATATACAAATATTTTGGTAAAAACTTACTAGAATTTTCTTAAGATCTCTTTTTTAAAACTCTAATCAGAACTCCTCTACGATAATTTTTCTTCTCCTGAGTGACCGATGGACATGAAAAGAACACATATTTTAGAAAAGTGGTGCGAGAATTTTCCTTAGAACTCATCGAGCGCTATCCGAAACTCATTTTTTGCAAGAAATTTTTTTATAAAATTTTTTTTAATTTAAATTTTTTTATAAAGCTTCTTTTATAAAAAATTTTTTTCACAAAAAAAAACAAAGAACTTCAGAACTCCTTCTTTTGAGCTCAAAAATGATATCAGAATTCCTCTACGTGAAAAATGCGATAGTGAGGAATAAAGCGGTACTATCTCGAATTTTGTGAAAGGACTTCAGAACTATTCCCAACAAACAAAGAACTCTAAAAAAAATTTCTGTTTTCGAAAATTTTGGAGCCAACTTCAGATGAGTCCAGCATTGTTATGCCTTTCCAATGTACATATTTTTTACTGAAATCATATAACCAAAATGGATTTTCGCAAAAACTTAATCCTATGCGACGCAATTGCACCTCACAATTTTTTCCTACTGGTCTACTTTTGTTCTACACTAAGTACTTAGAGTAAGGTGGGTGGTTAGCGCAATCCTGTACGTCATTTTGTAACTCATGCTGATGAATTGGTTTAGTATTTGAATTTTTATTCATACTTTTTATTTATTTTTTCTTGTATTTTGTTATTTGTGTGTGTTTTTTTGTTTTTGTGTTTTTTTTTTTTTGAAAAATCACATTGTTTTTTATTTTGCTTTTGTTATATTTTCTTTGCATATCCTTGTTTGTGTTTTTAATTAAGGAACGAATGTTTGTCAAGCCCACTGAGGCAGTGCGTCTCTTTTTTTGTACACAATTGTTGAAACAGTATTAAGAGCCTTTAGAGAATCAAAAAAAAAAAAAAAACAAAAGTGGATTTGTAAATCCACTCCTAGCCCTATATGTAGAAGGCAGGACTAAAGTGAGTTTAACTTTATCGTAATTGCATATCTTCGCGAAAACAAACAGACATACAAACAAACTAATCAAAAGTCTGCGATCACGTTCTTTTTAGCAGTTGTTGCCACCTTATTTTCCATTTCCGCTTCCGTTTTAAAAAGAGTCAGTGTGTTTTGTTGATGGATTTTGATTGATATGAATGTGAAAACGAGTCAGCCGCTCATCCAACCATTCAGCTTGAAATCGCGCACTGATACCCCAGACTTGATTGGACGACTGAATGGTCACACGCTCGCACGCGCTAATGCTTTAATCCAACAATAGCAACAATAACAACAGCAACGAAAACATCAACAAATATTTAAAAATTTTCAAAAAAACAAAATAAAATTACAAAAAACTTGGGATATTCGCGCGCTTTAAGGATATGTAAGAGTTAATAAAAACCGTCAAAACATTAACGACTTAATTGCATGTTTGTTGGGCGTTTTGCACAATTTTTATTGTTGTTTTTAATGTGTGTCCTGCAACAATGTGGGTGGTAGTTGTGTTCGCTGATATGTAAGGACGAGCGCCTACTCCTTAATGCTTCAATAAACTTTTATAGCTTCTATAAAAGGATTAATTTTTTCAAAAATTTTTTTGTTTTATCTCATTCGTGTTGATTTTTCCCTAATAATCCGTAAATTCAGCTGTAGTTGGATTTTGTAACACTTTAATTTTAGATTTTCTTACATTCTAGTTAAGTTATATGGATCTTCCTCCTTCCAATTTTGCGTTAAACAGTTCTACAACATTAGATCAAAATATAGGAGTCCGACTTATCATAACTTATTGGGTGTACAACTTTGCATCCGCCGTTTTTTCCAAAATTAAAAGGTTTATTGCGAAAAAGTGCTTACAGATGTTTTATTCAAAGTATTTTCCAACTTTCTCCCATCTTTCCGGCAATTTTCGGATCCCGGCTCGAAAAAAGGAGTCCTCTTTTGACGCTATCCATGAAGCAATCCATTTTTCCAATTCTTCGAAGGATTGAAAATGTTGATCTGCCAGGCCGTGTGCCATCGAACGGAATAGGTGGAAGTCAGAAGGGGCGACATCTGGGGAATACGGCGGGTGGGGCAAGACTTCCCATTTCAGCGTTTCCAGGTACTTTTTGACCACTTTTGCGACGTGAGGCCGAGCATTGTCGTGTTGGAGGATGACTTTGTCATGTCGCTCTTGATATTGTGGCCGCTTTTCTTTTAGCGCGCGACTAAGGCGCATCAGTTGCGTTCGGTAGCGATCTCCTGTGATGGTTTCACCCGGTTTTAAGAGCTCGTAGTAAATCACACCGAGCTGATCCCACCAAATCACCATTTTTTGTCTTCCACCACCATGTTTTTCTTCGACATCGAAATCACCATTTTTAAAACGTTGAAACCACTCCCGACACGTTCTTTCGCTCAGAGCAGCATCACCGTAAGTTTCTGAGAGCATTCGATGCGCTTCAGCTGCATTTTTTTTCGAATTGTAACAGAAAAGTAAAACTTCCCGCAAATGGCGAGAATTGGGCACATAAACGGACATTTTCGAGCGTGAATAATACAAAAACAAGAACAGCTGTCACTGAAACGGCGGTAACAATTCGTTAGGCACTGTTCACACTCACTTTAAAGGCATTATCATCTATGTATTTCAACCAGCCTCAGCCGGTACAGCCACCTATCGGAAAACGGCGGAAGCAAAGTTGTACACCCAATAATTATACATGTGCCTTCAAATTAACTTCGGAAACTCAACGAAATGATCGAAAAAGACCCTTTTAATTATTGAGAACTCGACCATAAACTTAGAACTTAAGATATGTACAAAACATTTTTAGACACAGGAAAACTTGTTTTTGGTCCAGGTTCAACTATGAAATATATGGGTTAGCTCCGAAAGAACGACACGAGGGTAGAACCCTTCCATTTTTCCATCCCCTAATAATCCCAAATTGGTATTCGAAAAGCAATGTTTTAGGAGCGTATGTGATATGTAAGCGGAATAGAATGTAGCCACTATCAGGCAGTGCTCAAATACGAGTAGAAATTGAAAACTGGAGTATTTTGATTGTATGAGACTACGGCGGAAAGGTGAAACTTCGCTCTCAGGGGGCATAAAATCACTCTTTCAGAGGGTAAAATAAATTTTTTTTCCTATTTTGAGCGGGGATTTCGGAAAAACACATTGTTTTAATTGATATGACTTAAACAGCAAACCATCTTACTGCAAAAATCTTATTTATCAGCTTTGTCGGGAAGTATGTAAATGTTTTCAGAACAAACCATTTCCTTTCTGAAATCGTACATTCTGAAAGACTTGACTTGATGAATGGACGTTTGTGATGAGCAAACAAAGACCATAGTAGCCTTGGTATTGAATCTTGGTTTTGATACTAAGTCTTAGACACAATCTTGGTGTTGGGCATCAAGCCTAAGTCTCGGCCTTGGTGTTGGTCTTGAAAAAATTCTTTAAAAGTATTTTTGAATTTTGAACTATCAAAGCAATTGGGGTTTTTAGGATGCCAAATTCCGTATGAAGAGATAATTTTATGTTCGAAAGGAGCGCGACATCCCTACTAACTATAAATGACCAAAACCGAATAGCAAGCTTGGTCTTGCTATGGTATGGCGGTCTTGGTCTGGGCCTTGGCCTCGAACAAGACTCAAGGCCAATAATTATTTTGCTCATCACTAGTCAACGTTGCACCCCCCCTCATACAAAAACACACTCTTAATCTTATATTTTGCACATTTGGGTGCTGTCTTTATAAAACTTAATACGCGGATTAGTTAACATTGACAAGGGTTTAACCAACATTTTATTTTCAGTCATTAGTTAACCATTAGTTAAACCTCTAAATTTCATTGGTGTACCATTAGTCCACCAAAAGCCGATGCTTAAGAAATAGAATCCAAATAAGTTTTATGAAAATTTAAAAAAAAATTTCAGACGTTAAAAATTTTGAGTCTGATATCAAAAGTTGGTTGATGGTCGGTTCCGAAACTACGGCTGAAACTACTTTTTATTATTTTATTTTCCCAATACACAAATAAAATCCACAAATATAGCCTTGCTTTCATATTTTTCTCTTGTTCATTGTTTTAGTTAACCAAAATACTGTAAAATATTAGTTAAACTACTGTCATAGTTTTAGTTAACTAATTGGTTAACTAATGACTGTGAATATGGGAATTGGTAAGCGGAGGGTAGCTTTCTCGGTTAAGAAATAGTTGGCTCATAAAATTGGGTTCTTCTTTATTTAAGGCTACACGATCGATATAGAACTACAGCGTTCTAATGATTTTGTTAACTTTATCCAGAGTTCTATTAGAAATCTTTCTCACTAAATTTACCGCATAATTAGAGACTATTTGAAACGCGATTAACCAAAAGCGCCATGTTACTTACGTCTCTGAAGGATTCTAATAATTTGGTGGCCCATTACCAATTCGTATAACAGTCTGAAAGCGGCATTATCAATGACATGTTGATTCTGAACTATATTAAGAACATACACTTTTGAGTAAAATTTAATTTTTTATGAAGAATTCCAAAACATTTATTTCAAATTGAAAGCAAACCATCACCATCAAGGAATGCAACATTTTATTTAAACGTTTTACCAATTGAATAAAAATCAAACTTCATTAACTAATCAACTCGAGAACAGGGTTAACAAAACATTATTTCCGATTTTTTATTTATTTTGTTGTGCTTTTAACTTGTTCTTTAAAAGGGTCGTCGGTCGTCGTAGCCATCATCGTCGTCAATACATCAAGGAAAGACCAACCATTGAAATGAATCACACACTGTACAGCCGGCTGGTTGGCTGTCGCTATTGAGATAAGCTTTAACAATTTTGTGTTTTGCTCTTTTTTTACTTTTTTCATCTGTGAATTTGTAAAAATTTCGTTTTCAAAACTTGATTAAGATTGAAATGTAAAACTGAAAACGTTTTACACAATTATTGTTTCATACGCAGCACAGTCCACATACTCGTACGTTCGTACATTCATTGGCACGCAAATTGCAATTGGCAAGGAGGGCATCATAGCAACATATCCCTAAATCATGCAGGCTTTGAAAAAAATATCCAATCAATGGGGTGGTGGTGAATGAACGATTTCAGGAAGGAGGTTAGGCATCGATACCGCCGTTGACTGCTTAATCGAACTACAGCAAAAATCACTCACAATCGTTGAGAGTGAATAAAACAAAGCCAACAAAAATAAGGAGATGGACACATTTTTTTCTAAACATTATTGTTTTTGCTTTTAGGTAGAGAATTCATTGGACTGCATAACTTACAATTCCGTAAAAATAAATTCTATACAAAATATATCGTTGTGCATACCATATAAACCATGCATAGGTAAAAAGCTAGACTTTTCATATACGCATAGTATGTTGTCTTGTCATTTTTTTTTTCTTCTTCCGTAATTCCTGGTAATGGGGATTGTAGGGTTTAAGCATTGAAGTATAACAGCTACCCCAGTAGCAAGCCTATAACCCACTCTGTCAGTCAAGTCACATTCTTTAGTAATTTTTGATAGTATTGCTCGTTTTGTGGTGAATTTCTTTATAGCGATGGGAAGGTAGAATTTGCCTACTAAGGACCAAGTATCATATGTTTGCATATTGGCTTGACGTGAGTAGGAGTTTTAAAATCTGATGAAACTTTTTTCACAAATTCGATTCCAATATTGTGCGCTTCGACGCATTTTGACAGTTCCATACATTACACTTTTGTTTTATTCCTTTTTCATTTAAAGTACCAAAGTATCAGTTATTGCATAGACTCTTCTCTTGATGACCATTCATATTTGATCAATGTATGCTTTCTTTGACTCAATCGTTCATTTAATTTACAGTGCTTTTTGATTGTTGCAGCATCATTCTTGTATTCATTGTCAATAATCACAACTTGTAACAATCATTTCAATGTTTTGACTTTGTGCATAAATATTTTTTCACAGCTTCAACGTCAATGTCACCGCGAATTACAGTGAGAAGAATTCTTTATCGAATGTGACAATGTATGACAAAAAAGGACTATATATCTGCTCAAAGTTTTCGTATTATTTTAAGCTGAAGTTAGTTGGAAACTAAGACTTTTTCCGGAAATTTTCGACCAAATAAGATATTGGGATACTTGCAAATAAAGTAATGCCTACGTAGAGAGGCATCTGACGTTGCTAAATGAGTGTTTACCAAGTTCGTGAGTGTTTCGACTACGTTTCGTTGCTGACTTGAATATAACAACGCTCCGTGGTTTTATTTGTATCGCGCATTGTTAAAACACTCACGAACGTATTTGTAACTTATTTAACAACGCGCGTTGCGAAACGTGGTCAATATACTCGTGAACGTGGTAGAAGCTTAGCTTAGAACGAATAGATTTTCAGTTAACCTCACAAACAAAATATCTTAATGAAAAGTAAAAAAAAATAAAAAAATAGCTTGTATATTTTTAGATATGTAACGTATTAAAATGTCGGGAAAAAGTAGGCGTGGCATTATATTTGTACGCCCATTTTTCGTCCAAGTAGCGGGCGCTATTAGTGATGAGCAAACTAAGTCTGGGCCTTGAGTCTTGGTCTTGGTACTTTTTCGAGACCAAGACCAAGACGCTGATATCTTTGCAATACCAAGAATGCTATGATCTTGGTCACGATTATCGTCAAGACCAAGACTACTTTTCAGTCTTGGTAATTTCATTTCATTTCATTTATTATAGGTGCTTCACGTCCGTTTCGAGGATAAAATCATCCCTCAATTTGAAATTTGGCATCTTATGAACCCAATTGCTTTAGAAAACTGGGGTTTCGAAATTTTGAATACTCAATAATCCTTTGAAATTTTTCCAAGACCAAGACTTAATGACCAAGATCAAGACTCAATGTGCAAGACCAAGACTACTCTGATCTAATTCTTCGTCTTGGTTTAATCACCACCTGCAAACATTTTTAAAAAAAAGCTTATATAGATTTGGAGATATAACGTCTTTAAATTTTCAATCGTTAAAAGTGGGCACGAGTTTGATCTCGCCCACTTTTAGACCAGACTATGGAATTGACGTTCTACACCTAAGGACTGCCCCATAAAAATTTGATACTTTTATTTCTTAAGATTATGATTTACCTGATGATCGTGCAGGTCGAAATATGGATGATATTTTTTCTATATAACATGACGATAACACTTGGTGAACAAACTTCAAACGATAAAGATGTTTAGCAATCAAGAAAAAAAGCGCGAACACATTTTGTACACTTATTGAAAGGCTGGTTTTCGTTACGTTTTGGTTTTCGTTACGTTTCAATGATTACCACAATCATATCATCAGACTAATTTATCCATATCAAGAAAAACTTTCGAGCATACTATTGATGTGTTAGCTTAGATTTGTTGAGAATCATAGCAAAAAATAAATACAGCACATGCAAAAGTTCCAATTTTTTGTTTTTCCTACTTCGTTTCGTCTCGCCAAATAAGCTTACGAAGGCACTGTTCAAGAAAATTATATTAGTGAGCTATAGCATAACAAGGTAAAAACAAAAAATTGGAATTTTCGCATATGCTGCATTTACTTCTTGCTGTGATTCTCAGCACATACATGTATGCTAAAGGTTAAATAAAGTATGCGTGTAAGTTTTTCTGAATGTCGGCAAATTCGTCTGATGAAATGATTGTGGCGATCATTGAAACGTTACGAAATTTATTTGTTTTCCTATATGCAATTTGTCTTCTTTTTGTAATTTTGTTGGTGTTTTTGCAAACAAGTTTTTTAGTTTATTAAGCACATTTGGGATAGTTTTCATTTGAGGAATAATTTGAACAGAAGTTTCACTTGGAACCTTTGGCGAACAACAAAATATCTCTACTTTTTTTAAAACTTCCAGAATCCTATGTGCTGTATTTGGGGCTGGGCGTGTCTTTGAGCAGCCTTTAATAATTTTTGCCATGAAAGTGCCTCAAATTACCCATAGTACATTAGCTTCAAACGAAATTGTTGTCTATTCGGTGAACATTTTTCAGTTTGTATTTTTTGTACCAATTATTTGTACGCTTTTGCAACATTTTCATAGGCAGGTTCTTTTTGAACACACGACCACTCGGTGAAAAATTTAAAGTGGAATTTGATGCTTCCACCATAAGAGTAGTCATCCCAATTGTTTCTTTGCTTATCAGTGCGACAGAAGAACACGCAAACATTGCGCTGCATCACAAAGTATGAACGTTTGTTAGAATAGCAGCCAACTGCCACACAACAATTGCGTTATGTGTGAGCATGGCTCAGCAAAAATTCAAAAAAAAAAAAAAAAAAAATACCGCGCGTAAATTCAAATGTCACCCCAACTGCTACCAGCACTCATGCACATACATAACTAAACCGTTAGACAAAATATTCGCATAAATGCTTTAAATCTCACCGGACATAGGAAGCAAAAGTGCCACACAGATGGCACACTCATCGCAACAATGCGTTTTGCATATGCGAGTAGAGAGGTATAACAATCGAAGAAATGCCTGTTCTTGACGCATGTGTCTGTGTATTTGCAAGTGTGGAGACATACATACATACACACATGTACCGTTACTATATATATATCATTGATGACTGCGCGCCGATAACAAATCTCAATCAAATGTCAAAAAGGTAGCAGACGACATGTTGTAATGTTTCCAATTTTTGTTCTGTTCCATCACACTCGCAATCAACGACGGCGGTAGCGACATCAGCAGTGACAGCCGGTGTTGAGCCAAGGTGAGTCCTTTACATCCTGTCACCCCTACCGACCCCCACCCACCCCCTACACCTGTGTTCAATTTATTGGTTGCTACACAGCTGCTGCTGCTCCTGCTGCATCATTGTTGCGAAATTGTTTTTAAAAGTTAAGCAATCAATCGCTATACTACCTCGCGTTGGTTGTAGGCGTTGGGCGGAGGCATATTTTGAGTTGACAGCTAAAATTGTGCAAATGATGGACATTTGAAATTTTGAGCTGTCAAAGTTTTATACCATCAACTACACAAATAACAAATATAGCCTATGTAGACCCATCCATACTCGCAGGTGAGTACGGAGACTTAAATCGGAGTATGGAAATAAAAAATTGCGTGAACAAGAACGCTGACATTTTCTTTTTTGAGAGGTATTGGGTATGTCAGAATATGGAAAAGTTAAATATTGATCTTCATTAATGAGTCAACAAGAGGCAACGACGAAGAGAAAGGCATAAGTTTACTAAGGAATAATCAGCCTTTTTCAACGAGTTTGATTGTGGAAGTAGAAATTTTCTTACCGGAGTGAATTTGTCTAAAATCTAACTTTTAGAACATTTTTTGAGAGTATTCAGATTTTTAAATTGTTTTTGATTTTTTTACTACAATATTTTCAATATTGTATATAATTTTTATGCATTCTAAAATTTGACATCTTTTTGAACATCTCATATTTTGAATTTTTCGAACATTTGAAAAATTTTTTGGGATCGTTTAAAATTTTTTGATCTCGCCAACATTTTTCAAACCTTTCAAATATTGTGAACTTTTCCTACATAAAATTTCGCTGTAACATATCTTTCAAAAAATTTTCGATTTTAAAAATAATAATTTTTATCCGCATACTAATTTGTTGGTTGCTGATGTGCAAATTTTGGTCCCATGCAATTTTTGATTGCATGAAAATTTTTGTTAATAAATTTTATTCGAATTTTTAGACACGTTTTTGTCGCATGCTATTTTTTAATCGCATGAAAGTTTTCATTTATAAATTTAAACTTAATTTACAATTTTTGGTCTTATGCAATTTTTCAATCACATGAGAATTTTCATTTATTAACTTTTATGAAATTTTAGACACATATTATATTTTGAACGCGATTTTCCTCGCAAGCTACTTTTGGAGCTTGCATCTACACTACCCGAACTTACTCTGCAAATTTTGGTCTATTGTTATTTTTTAATCGCATGAGAATTTTTATTTATAAATTTTAATGGAATTTTTAGTCACACATTATTTGTGTCGCATGCAATATTTGGAAGCTTGCGAGGTTAAAGTCGCTTACAAAAAACTATGGTCCACATTACCCGAACTTAATCTACGAATTTCAATCCCATGCAATTTTTTGATCGCATTGATTTTTTGCCGTTTGCGTCTACACCACCCGAACTTACTCTTAAAATTGTTTTCTCACGATATTTTTTAAAAGAATGAGAATTCTCATTTATAAATATTAATAAATATTATTATTAGTCATATACTTTTTTATCGCATGCGATAATGATCCACATTACCTGAAATTAATCTACAAACTTTGATCCCATGCAATTTTTCAATCTCATGAGATTTTCCATTAATAAATTTTATTAGAATTTTAAGACACATTTTTTTTTTATCGCATGCGGTTTTTGTCGTATTCGATTTTTTGGTCTTATGCTATTTTTTAATCGCATGAGATTTTTCATTTGTAAATTTTTAATGGAATTTTTAGTCACATACTATGGTCCACATTACCCGAACTTAATCTTCAAATTTTGATCTCATGTAATTTTTCAATCGTGTTAGTCGCATGCGAATTTTTGTGGCATGCGATTTTTGGTCTCATGCTATTTTTTAATCGCATTAGAGCATAGCTGCCCGTCTAGAGTAAAATTAAAAAAAATTGGCACTCGCATAAAAAGTCGTGGCCCCCATGTAAAATTAATAAAAAAGAAAACATAAATTTTTTAAAATTATTGAAAACAACAACCAGCAAAGATTTTTAAATTAACAGTTACTTGTGCGAGAGTTTTTTTTTCGCAAATCTTAAAAATCCTGAAAGTTCATAAATTGATCAAATTTGTTGTTGCCATTGTGTGTTGTTTTTTTCTTTTCGATAGGAACCCTTGCGTTTTGTTGCAACAACAAAACACACAGTCCTGTGTGGACGAAAAAGCAACAACAAAACACAGTCTTGTGCGATCGCAAAAAACAACAAAATTTACGCATATGTTGTTGCTGGTGGTCGATCGCAATTCTTCAAAATTTCGCATATACCGTTAATTGTGTGTACGATTTTCATTTTCAATAATTAAATTTTGCTGTGGCACGTGAGATCAACTGATTTTCAAATAATGGCACTTTGCGATGGCACGCGTGGGCAGCTATGCATTAGAGCTTTAATTTATGAATTGAAATAGAATTTTTAGTCACATATTATTTTTGTCGCGTGCGATTAATCGACAATTGCGTAACCTAAGCTATAAGCGACTCTTTAAATTAATGGAACTTTTAACGTTTTGCATTTTTGGTCATAATCGATTTTAAAATCGCATGTGACTTTTATCTTCAAAAAAATTGTCTTTGTAATATTTATAAAGAGTATTATTACTAAGGTGAAATGGTGCATATAGAATAAATTTTTTAAAAAAACATAAAATCGATTTTAAATTCACCCTTATTTAAAAATGGAAATGTTGTGATGCATCTTAGCTTCTATAAAATTGCTTTGATTTATTCTGGAAAATTTAAATGCAATTCATGGGCCTTTTCTGAATTTTCAAGGCATATCTTGTGATTTACCCCATGTTGAAATTATAACTTATTACAAACAACATCTGTCTTATAAATAAATTTTAATATTTTTCCTAAATTTCGTAAAATTATTATCCAACTTTTCAGTTTCTATTATCAAGACGAAAAAAAAAAATTTCTAACAAATGATCTTTTCTCTTTTCCTTTGCAGGTAATTTATAAAACTCACTTCTGCATTCAAAAGTTGCATGCAACACTTACTGCTTGATTGACATGCACATCCAGCATAATGATACAAAGAAATTATTAAGTTGTAAGTAGAAGTAACAGAAAATGTTATAAAAAGAAAGAAAAAAATAACATTTCCATTAAAGCCAAAAAGAAATTATTTGTATACCAAATTTAAATTGTTAAACTAATTAAAATGCACTTTTCCCCAAAAAAGAGAAATCCCAAAAATCACAGTTTCCTCAGCACAATAACAACAGCAAATAGAATGTTGCATTAGAAAAATAAAACACAAAAATGATAATTTAATGCATTTTCATGTTAATGAAGAGGTTTCTTCTTTTGAAAATTTCATTTGTGCACTCATGAGTGACGCAGAATCATGCAACACTGGACTACCAGTTTTGTGTGTGTCTACATAATTGGGGTTGCAACAGCGTGACATCATTTTTTTTTTTTTTTTTAATTTTTTCTATATTTTTTAGTTTTTTTACATGTTTTTGTGTTACTCTTCCTATTATATAACCATTAGTTATAGCAACTGCGTTAGAAGTTTTCACAGTTCATAATTACTATACATTGCCAAGAGTTTGTATCTTTTCTTATGCTGCAGTGCGTGTGTTTTTTGTATTTTTGGGAAAAGTAGAAAACTAACTGTAAAATTTCATGTTAGACTTCCGGGAGTAACCAGTAGTTTAATTTTGTCATTAAAATATTTTTTTTTTAAGCGATGGAAAGTTGGTTTTTCATTCTTATTGTTCTATACGTACTTGCATTTTAAAAGTCACTATTGAAGTTTTTAGTATTTTGAAGAAAATGATCGCGAAATTTGCTCAGAAAATGCCCCAGAGTGCAAATATTTTGCTTAGAACAAATAGCCTATTTGTTATTTTTTACTTTATTTTCTACAAGAATTTGGAAAGTAAAATTTTATAATTTTTTATAACAAAAATCGTTTAAAAATTACTAAACTTTTGTTAATATTCGCTCATTTTACAAATCTATTACAAACTGCTTAGAAGGAAATATTTCAGTATTAGCATAGTAAAAATTATTCAACAGGAATACAATTTTTTTTTATTTTTAACAAATAAATAGATGATTCTCCGAAAAATGTACCATTCAATGTCCCGGGGACAGTCAGTTTTGGTTTTTCGATAGTGCGTTTTTTAAAAAAAGTTTAAAAATTTTGTAATATATTACTATACATATTCTTTTATCTTTATATAATTAAATCAATAAACAGTTAGAGTTTCAACTTTTTTATAATAATTACTATTTTCATTGTAATATACTTGTTTTTGCAACATTTTGTCATTCTCCGAGTAATAATTCTCCACCCACAACATATGGTCATCCTCCGTATAGTAATTCTCCAACCGGTTTTTTTTTTTTTTTTTGTTAGTTTTGCTTAAACCATTTATTAAAAAAAAAAAATTTAGTTTTAAAACACTTAAATAAACCTTTCAAAAATTCAGCATAAATTATTAGGGTTGCCACTTGGTTATTTTCGAAAATCTTACGTAATTGTTACTTTGTTTTGAATTAATTGATATTTTTAGTTTGAAAAACGATCAGATGAACTTTTTTAAAATTGTACAAAATTTTTGGTGTTGCCACCCGGTTTTTTGTAAAATTTTAGTGCAATTTTAAAAAAGTTAATCTGTGCGTTTCTGATACCAAAAATTAAAATTTTGTCAAAAAAAGTAAGATTTAAAATAAATTTTCGACAACGTCCATCTGGCAACCCTAAAATTTGTGTTGGATTTTTCAAAAGTTTATTCAAGCGTTTTGAAACTAAAATTTTATTTAATTTTTTTAAATATATTGCATAAACGAAACTTTAAAAAAGAAACATAGGGTTGTCATGAACGTTTATGTTTAATTTTTTAAAAATGTTCCATTGATAAAAAAAAAAAATAAAGAAATAAGTGGGGACAAAATAAAACTGTTTTGGTACATTTTTCGGAGATTTACCCAAATATTAAAAAAAGTTGATCTATTACTTTGAAAATTATCTTCTTCCAAATTATCAAAAAAAAAAAAAATTGCTTTCCTGTTCAAAAAAGTTTTAAAGAAAAAATGTTTTTTTGTAACTGAAATAGCTATGAATATTTTCTGTTGAACACATAAAAATTATTGAGTCGCAGTTCTTGCCCTTAAAGTTTTGTATATGATTTCTTATATACTATAACTTGAATCATTTATTATAAAAATCGATATGCTGACCCCACTCACAGAAACACCTTGATCTCACATGAAGTTTCTGGTAATCTTTATATATGTTT
Source organism: Calliopum simillimum (assembly GCA_951812925.1). Taxonomy (NCBI): domain Eukaryota; kingdom Metazoa; phylum Arthropoda; class Insecta; order Diptera; family Lauxaniidae; genus Calliopum; species Calliopum simillimum. The sequence goes on from OX638369.1 coordinate 20,958,831, forward strand.
TTTTTCCGTATGGGTATTCCAGAAATTTTCGGCCAAAAAAAGTTTGGTATTGCTATAACTATAACTAATTGCGAGAAAAATTCCAAAATATAAAGAAAAACTACCATCATTAAGTAAAATATTTTAGTTGAAATGTAGTAAATAATCAATTCCTTAAATTTAAAAAAGTTATATTTTTCCAACATATACAAACATAACCAAATAGCAAAGCGCTTAAACATTAAATGATGGTATGACATAAGTCATCAACTTCAAATGCATTGTACGTACAACAACAAACTGCATAAAATGTCTCCTATATGCAAATCTGTCGTTCATTCAATTTTTCTCCTAGTCAAATAGGTCAAAGTTCATTCAAGAAATAATGCACAACCAAATAATACCTGCTACATGTATGCTGCGATAAAAGCTAAGTCGCATTTGCAACAGATTTTCTCTATAACATTGACATTTCATAATATATGTGTAAGTGTACCTGCATATTCTCGAAGGAAATTCTTCGTATAACATGTTGCATATTCCTTTTTTAATTCATATTTTTTTTTCGAATTTTTTCCCCATTTGTTTTGTTATTTCACTATTTATATTTTTTTCTTAACTTATTATAAGTATATCCTGCTGTTTTCGTTTTTGTCTTCGCATACTCTGCATTGTATTTTTATATTGAAATATGGAAAAAAAGGAGTTGGGTAATTTTTTTTTATCTTCTGTCTTTGCCTTCCTTTGATTTTGTTGTGTTGATCCTTTTATTTATGCAATGGCGCTTTGAGTTGGCGCCCTCCTGCGGTTTATCGTTGTTATACTCAACAGTAAGATTTTTAAACAGGTATGTTAAGTTTTGGAGAAGAAACTTACTATGGACAATAGCAAATATTAACAACCAAGTTTGTGTCTTAAGTCTTTTTTAAAATTATCTATGTTTTTATTAACTTTATTAGTTTTTTGTGATTTTATTCTGGAAGTAGCACGCCCAATAAATTAAACATACATTTATATCAAGGTGGTAATAAACAAATAATTAAATTAAAGCTTATATAATTTTCATGTCACGCCCACTTTTTGTAGGGTAAATTCTTGATATGAACTATATTTAAAAGAAGTATATGTGAACTGGTCTATGAAAAGGGGGCTTACGTGCGAAAATAAGTTTTCGTGAAAACAAGTTTTAAAGGTCAATTTATGCGAATCGGCAAAAATTGGAAAAATGTTTTTTTGATACCTTAGCATCCTTTTCATAGACCAAATCACATATATATAAATATAAAGCTTTCAAACTATATGAGAAATCAGCTCAAAACTCTTATGATTTTTCAATTTTGGCATTTCTGATAGTGTTAATATCATGAAACTTCATAGATAAATGATGATCTATTTCGACATTCGTTTCGAATCTATTTGAAAACGAAAAGTCATAGAAACTCTCAAAATTTTCTTATTTGGTTTGAAAAACAACGATATTTGCGAAATTTTCAAACTGTAGCGTATCTTATATACAAACATGACCGCATTTTCTGCACACTCTTGTGGTAGTACATTGTTTTTTGAGAAAATTGTAAGGAAAAATAAAAATTTTGTATAACCTGCACATCTGTAATTATTGTCATTCTTGTGTAATCTGTCAATGTGTATTATTGCTTTGTTCTTTGAGTGATTTTTTTCTATCATTTTATTTTACCAAATGCAAATGTTTCTTCAAAATTGCACATATGTCGCAGTTACAGTCGAATGATGAACTTTTCCTGTAACATTTGTTTTTTTCTTTGGCCAACCTGTCAAATTCAGGCTCGATTACTTTGAAATTTTGCGATGGTTAAGAACCAGTGAATTCCATTTGTGGTCATATAATGATTTTCTCTTTAGATTTTTTTATAAATTTTTTTTATTTTTGAAACCATGGGCATCTGTTGTGCACAGATGAAGCTTTTAGAGAAATTGGACTTCTGGAGGTATTTTGGTGGTGTGGTATTAATATTTATTTTTCTAGCAAAATAACCTTTGTTGCATGTGGCATATGTTTTTATTAAGTTAACTGTTAAATTTTTATTTAGAATGTCGATATTTTAGTCATTTTTCTTTTTGTTTTATCTGGGCCAAAATAAATAAATCTCACATATGAATTTGCAAATGGTTTTCCAATATGAATGAATGTATGGAAGTATTTTCTCATTGTGCTCCAAGCGTAGGCAGCATTGAGTCAGAGTCTAATAATCAAGAAGTATTTGAACTATTGCGAGAATTCTTCTGATTTAAAATGATTTTTGTGTATTTTGATGTGATTATAAATTTTTCTTAAAAACTCTAACAAAGAAGTTGTTGAAAATAAACCTTCGAACAAATTGAAGAGTATAGACATGTACAAACAAAATTACCTGGAATCCAGTTTTAACAAAATTTAATTCAAAAACTTAAAAATTCACAAAATATGATTCCGGTATCCACTAGTAAAAAATATGTGTCTGCTCGGACTAACGATTACAAATATTTCTTTCACAGAAATAAGTAAGCACATCTTTTAGGAATAAATTTTTCAGCATTGTGGCAAAAAACTTTTTTCTAACTCTGACTTATATCAGTCACTTATACTAACATTTGAAGTCAATAGTCGCAATAAAGTCTCTTCAAATGGTATACAGATCTAGAGTAACAAACATTCTCGAGCTATTGAGAAATCTGACATTTTTCTCAGCTGGAAGTTGTAATCTCTTTGCATATTTTGCTCATTATTTGTTTTTGCTCTCTAATTTGACATGGCTCGTAACAATTTGAAAAACTTCCTAAAATCCAAACTATTTATTAATTGAAACTAAAAATTCTCAAGCACCTTAAATTATGTTACACAATTTAAAGGAATAAAACAGGATGCCTTAAGATACATGTACAAGATCTATGTACAATAGCGAGCAATATACATGCGCGTGGCTTTTAAGTTTCAACAACAGCAATTTTCATTAAATTGACAACATTTTCGAACTCAACATCTCCGATGATGGTGAAAAGGTTCTTCATTTCGTTCTTAATTATGGCAAAAGATAAAAGCATTGCTCTGTCCTTTACAGCGCTAAATTCTGTGTCAAAGGTGGCGCGCCACAGCATCATCCTAAGTATGTACTTTCATTTTCAGTTTCAATTTAGTTTCGTTAACTGATTAAGGTAACTATATGTTTGAGTATATATGTAACGTTATATACTTGTAATAAAACAGTTACAGGACGCCAACATATATAAAACATTGAATGAGAAAATTAGTAACAAGTTAGGAAATTATAACAACACCGTGCAACAGAAAAAACTGTTTTTTACTTTACTCGTATGTTGATTTTGAAATTTTCTTTTATATTATACTCGTATAGGGTGTATCGCATAAGGTTACGAAGCTCCTGCAAGGTGATAGAGAAGGCTTAGACTAACAAAAAATTGCAGCTGAGGGGGGTCTTAAATGTAACCCTGAGAAGTTATGGGGTTAATACAGATTTTTTGACTTGTTTTAGAAAACAAATTGTCTTGGGTCACCTAGCGTTTTAGAGAAAACATGTATAGCAAAAAGTTTTAGTTAATTGCATAAGCTTTCAGATTGTGTGGCCATTTTAGTACGAAAAAGGTCCTATTTACATGTCCTTTGATAATTTTTCTTGAAATCCTCGTTAAATTTCCTTTAATTCAGTAGTGCATTTATTATACCAATTTTTTTTATTTGAAGGCTTCATAATTTGTTCGTTGAAGCGAAAAAATTTGCTGTATAGAAATTAATAAATGACATCAAAATCATTTCGTTATAGGAAATCTTCCTTTGTTGTATAGAAGTTTGTTATATGGAAGTTCGCTATATGGAAATTCATAAAGAACATCAAAACAGACCAAAAGTATAACGAAAAAAGCTGTGTATTTGAAATCAGTTAGTAATAGGGACAGCTTCGTTGTATAAAAGTTCGTTAAAGAGAAGTTCGTTAAAGAGAAGTTCGTTAAAGAGAAGTTCGTTAAAGAGAAGTTCGTGACATAGAAATTCATGACGGACATCAAAACTCACTAAAAGTATAACGAGAAAAGCAGTGTATTTCAAATCATTTCGTAATAGGGGGATCTTCGTTATAAGAAGTCTATTATATTAAAATTCGTTCAATAGAAAATTATGAAGAACATCGAAACTCACTAAAAGTATAACGAGAAAAGCAGTGTATATGAAATCATTTCGTAATAGGGGGAACTTCGTTATATAGAAGTCTATTATAATGAAATTCGCTATATAGAAATTTATGAAGAACATTAAAACCCACTAAAAGTATAACGAAAAAAACTTTGTATTTGAAATTAATTCGTAATAAGGATATCTTTTGCTGTATAAAAGTTCGTTAAATAGAAGTTCGTTACATAAAATTCATGAAGGACATCAAAACTCACTAAACTCACTATATATAGAAATTTATGAAGGACATCAAACTAAAAGTATAACTATAAAAACTGTGTATTTGAAATCAATTACTAATAAGAAGATCTTCGTTGTATAGAAGCTCGTTATATATATATAGTTATATATAGTTCGTTATAAGAAAATTCACAAAGGTCATCAAAACGCACTAAAAGTACAACGAGAAAACCTGAGTATTTGAAGTCAATTCGTAATAGGGAGAGTTTTGTTGTTAAGGAGTTCGTTAAAGAGAAATTGGCTAAATGAAAATTCATAAAAGACTTAAAAACATACTAAGAACGTTATGAGAATGGCTGTGTATTTGAAATCAATTCATATTAGGAAGAGCTTTGTTGTACAAAAATTCGTTATAGGGAAGTTCGCTATATAGAAATTCATAAAAGACACTGAAAGTATAACGATAAAAGCTGTGTATTTGATAGCAGTTCGTAATAGGAAGAGCTTCGTTGCATAAAGTCCCTCAAAATATTATAAACCGAGCTTGAAAATAAATTTTATAATAAAATCAAAACATGAACTATGCACAAAAAAAAAGTTCAATTCAATTACGGTTGCATAGTGATGAACCATAGAATTTAGCGTGCTTTCATTTTCAGTTTCACTTTCATTATTACAAAATCTTGACGTAACAAGAAACTCAAGACATACAAACCCAAAAAACCAACCCTATCGAGTGGAAAAAAAAAAAACTAACCAACAACAGCAACTCGAAATTCATGCATCCGAATAGAGCGGGGTGTGCTCCTCTTTATAAACTTTGCAAATTCTTCTAAAGAATGAAGGAAGCACCCGCAGCCGCAGCAACATTATAAATGTTGCTCTATTAATGTTGCTCCGCGTGATGCCGTTTCACTCCTGTATTTTGTCACTTGACGTGTATTCCCTTACGTACATCCCCCCTGATAGTGGGGGTCACATTGCTGTTATCACTTTCGAAATTTTTGCAGCATGCGTTGTTGCGTACAACCCTCTCCCATGCCTTTTCTGCCGCATTCTATTTCGTTTCCTTTTTAAACTTTTGAAAGAAGAAAAAGTTGAAAGCAGCCACAGCCGCAATGCGCTACTGTAAATATGATTTCCAAGAAAATGCGCCCAAAAATATGTGAAGTTTATTTTTCAAATGTAACCTAGGTGCGTTGGTGTTGTAGTGTGCACGGCACCATGAAAGGAGCTAGATTTTGTTTGGTAGGGAAGTAGCAGCAACAACATAGAATACATAATGGGTGGCAGCAGCAATGTGTAAAAGACAAGTAAAAGTAAACTTTCTTGCAAGCAAAAGCTCTTAGGAGATTTACAAGTGCAAAAATAAATAACGTACAGTATGATTGGATGGGTAATCAATCAAATAAAAAGTTTTAAAAAATGTTGAAGGTCGTTGTTTGAAGTTGGATTCTCCGCCTTAGGGACCACGCATGAATTACGTTAGATCTTCAGGGCGGGAAGGGATTCATCATTTTGTTATGATTTCATAATTTTCTTCGAAAAAAAAACGGACAACAAAGATAGTTGTGATCTGAAATTCCAGAAGTTTTGCGAACGACTTTTATGAATGAACATTTTTTTATTTTTACTTTAGCAGTTTGGCCTACTGTGCGTCTTAGAATTTTAGATGCTTGACTGACTTGAATTGAGTTGATTTGAAAAAGCAAAAAACTTGTCAATTTTCATGACATTGCTGCAAGACTTTGCAATGAAAAATGTTGACATTGCAAAAAGTAGTAGTAGAAAAAAGTATGAAGTAGTAAATGACAACATAGTTGATTAAAGCAGACGACAACCGAATAAGAAGCAAGGCAATACATAGAGCAAAGAATACATAGAGATTTTCGAAGACGTGATGGTAGGTGCGGCAGCAATATATAGAACTAAATTTAATGTACAAGAAGTGTGTGTGTGTATGTTTCAAAGGGTGGCATGAGTGTTAGAAACAAAGCAGGATCAATGTCAAATTTGAAAAACAAAGCAAAAAAGAAAATTAAAAGTAAAACTGATGCCATGAACAAAAAAATGTGTTGGTACTCAGCAAAAGTTTTAATTTAAGAATTTTAGTCAAGTTACTAAATTGCAAATATACAATCATGCAAATTATGAAATTTAGTCCTTAGTTTATCGTTTTACATTTTAAGATTTCGAGATCACTAGATTTTAATGCAATCAAAAACATACATTAGTTCTAAACTCTTCAAATTGCGGTAACTCATGAATTATAAGACGCAGAATAAAAAGTTAAAGGAACTCTTTTTACGGAGCATCGCATTAAAAATACTGCAGTGTAGGGTATTTAATGTTTATCCAGGCCAAAGGTTACTTATTCACTAGTTAGAATTCACCTACCTTTTTTCCAAAAATCCGATGCCAAGGAAATTCGTGACAGATTTCGGTTGCACTCTTGCACATTTTTGCACTCAATTATATTTTTGTGCCCTGCCACTAATTTGATCAGAAAATTCACTTGTTCATCACTAAATTAAGCTGCGCGGGCGTTTTCCATCGTTTTGTTATTCTGTTTTCCCAACCATAAGCATTGTTTTAGTTGATCAATGCATTATGAATATAAAACATTAGCTAAACTCTTGTCAGCATTTTAGTTAACTAATTGGTTAACTAATGACTGTATCCGAGCCTTAATCTTCACAACACGTTAGTGGAATAGAAATTCCCGTCATTCTACCGCCTTTTTTTTATAAATTTTTCCATTTGTCGGCGTAAAAGGGAACTTTCTCGATTATTCTCGTTTTGTTTGTTCCTCATTTATAGTTTATTTTGCTCTTCGCTTGATAGGTATGTATATTGTAATTTGGGGCAATACATTTGCAACGAGGTGGCAGATCCACTTTCTTAATTTTTCTCAATATTTTCGAAACCTGATGCCTAGTAGTAGATGAAACATAAGTTTAACATCAGGACCTTGCTAACCCGATTCCCTGTTGCCTATTATAAAATCTTTCTGTTTTCCTTCACAAATATCATCTAATACAAATGTAATAAAAATTACAATTTTCACCCTTAAATTTTTAATTTTAAACAAAGATTTTGCTTTTTGTAATTGCGCATGCGCAAAAGCATTATGTATAACTAAAAAAGCTGTATTAAATTTTGAGTCATCATAAATCAGATTAAATGACGCAACATAGCATTAAAAACACCAACACTTACTCAAATACACATTACACATTCGCATATGTCTAATACGTATACAAAACAGACAGACAGAGAGCCACGCACGTTTCTAGAATATGCGTCTTTAACTGGGATTTCGCGTAGAATTAGAGCAATCCTGCATTGATTTTGAGATTTTCGGTTTCTTTTTTTTTTTTTTGTCTTCCATTCAGGTTTTTTACGTGTGATTTTCGTAGTTATTCATCTTATTGTTCTTGCTGTTGTTTTTGTTCTTGCTTTATCCCTTTATGCGCCACGCATGCATTATTATCCTGCGATTCTCACACAGCACACAACAATGCGTCATTTAAGGATTGTTGTATTTTTTCTTTTACTTTTCTTCTTGTGTTCTCTTTTTCCTTTCGGCATGAATTCATTTGAAATACAAAGCTTTATTTCAATGCTTGTTGTAATTGAAGAATAGACTGCGCAGTGTATTTAAGTAGCACACTACAGGGTGTGTCGAAACAAGTGACATACTTATGTGCATATATAGGCAAAGCATTAACTCCGTTCCAGAACGAAACAAAAGTTAACTTTTGTTACCTTTTGTAACCTAGAGTTGACTTAATCTTGTTCCCGTATTCAAAATTTAGTCAAATGAGAGCGAAAAAAAACATGGCTGATCATTTCCCCTCCGTACAAAAACAACCAAATTTTACCTTAAGAAATTCTTTAGTCAAAATTTGTTAAGTTTTAAAAAAGTCACAACTGACAAAAAAGTTTATATATACGGTGGGTGCGGGCAAAACAAAAAATTTCAAAATAAATTAAACGTCATAAAAATATATAAAAAATAAACGAAAACGCAAATAAAAACGCAATATCAATTTTCGTTTTGTTCTTATCAATAAGCTGCACATTGCTGAAGAAACAACCACAAAATGCAGATATTCGTAAAAACCCTCACCAGCAAAACCATCAACTTATAAGTGGAGCCATCCGATACAATTGAAAAGAAAATGTCAAGGCAAAGATCCAACAAAGAAGGTATCCCCGAGATCAATAACGTTTAGTTTTCGCTGGTAAGCAATTGGAAGATGGATGCACATTTTTGAATTATAGCATTAAAGAGGAAACGATATCGCACTTGGTGCTTCGTGGTGCATTGAGCTATGTATATTTGCGTATTTTGGCACAAAAATACAATTGCGACAAAATGCTCTGTCGTAAATGCTATGCCCCTTTGTATACAAGAGCTACGAATTGCCGCAAGAACAACTTGGAAGAAGTTGAAGTATACGACAAAAAACATATATTCTAAAGAATGGCATTCCGGTGAAGCAACAATGTTTCACAACTTTATCTTGTGCACAAGTCCAGTTGGCCTAAAATTTCGCCGCGTTGAATTGGTATTTTGCGAGCGCGAGAGAGTCTGACGAATACTCTGCTGTCATATTGGTTTTTATTTTGAGTTTCTCATTTGTGCACACACTCTGCTCTCTCTCACTCTCAAATGTATAAATGTATTGAGGATCACGTGTAAATATAGGAAAAATCTTAAACATGTGTTAGTAAAATTTTAATTTTCATGTTTTTGTTGTACAACAAAACGAAAAAGTGTACTAAAGTAGTAGAAGTAGTGTCCTTTCAAAACTTTGATAAAATTGGTATTTTTTCATTTTCAATGAATGTGATGCCTACAGTCGGTATGTTATCAACTTATTTATATGACAAAATGAATTTTATGGAGACTTAAGACGTAAACCTGGAATTCCAAACAAATCAAATTTAGTTCAACCAATATGTAATTATTTTGTATTTTTTTTTTTAATTGGTCCAAAAATCGAAGGATTGGCCTTCTTTGCTTATCATCGTTTTTTGTCGTAGAGGAGTTCCGATAAGATTTTTGAGTTCACAAGAAAGTGTTATTTATTTTTATTTATTTATTTATTTATATTAAAATCCGTGCAACGCCGGGTAAAACAGCTAGTTAACTATAAAAAGTTAGTACAACTCTACATTAAAAATAATTGTAACATTTTGCAAACCATTTTTTCTAAACTAATTTGAGGTCGCTGAACACGAAAATCTCACTTATTTTGTAGTAATTTTAGCCGTTCCCGAGTCATTCGGACATTTCTATTTTCGAGATTATAGCTTCATATACATCAATATATTTGTATAACGCCAAATCCGATCGATTTTATTTGACCACGTTTACAAAAAATGACTAATGGCACTTCTAACGAGTGCACCAATGATTATGCTCCTAACAAAATTAACTGAGTTATAGCAAGAAAACTCAGATTTTTTAAAAAATTTTTTAAATTTTTCAGATCAAAGTAAAATGAAACACTTAGTTTTCCGCATATATCGTTTCCAAAAAATTATTTCGCAGTTTTATACAATGGTACATTTAATTGCAAACATTTTAAGCTTATGCTGAGCAAAATCAAATGAAATTTCGAGAAGATATTAAGGTTTTAGTGCAATGGAGACATTTCGATTTCTTCCAAAAATTTGTATTTTTGACACAATTGCAACATGATCCTCAATGTTCTTCTACAGAAAATGATATAAAATTTTAAAAATTTTTTACAAAAATCGAAGTTTTTCTTGCTATAGTTCATTCAGTTTTGATCGGAGCATAATTATTGGTATACTTGTTAGAAGCGCCATTACTCAGCCTTTGTAAAAGTGACAAAATAACATCGATCGAACTTGGCGTTATACAAATATATTGACGTATATGAAGCTATAACCTCGAAAATAAAAATGTCAAAATAACTCGAAAATGCTCCAAAGTTATAAAAAATAAGTGGGCTGAGTCGCTGAGGCTCCAAATTACTTTAGAAAAAAAAAATAGTTTGCAAAATGTTACAACTATTTTGAATTTAGTGTTTTAGTCACTTTTTATAGTAATTGCTTAAATAAAGAGTAAATCTAATGCACTGACAAATTTTTGATAAAATTTTATAGTATGAAAAAAAAGCCCACCTTTTTATGTGTATTACCTTACGTTAAAGACCGATAAACTTTCAGGACACCAAGAATCTCAAAATCGGTTTGTAGTTTCCTTGCGAATTTCAGCCTGAGAGTTAGGGTTTTTTTAAATTTTTGTCAAATACGGCTTTTTTTGAGTATGAGCGACTGTATACCCTAAATACCGTAAAAAATGTGTACTATTATATCCCAAAAACTGTAGGAAACATATTTTGCTATATTTTGTCCCTGATAGTCATCTTTCCACAGCTAACAGTTTGTGCGCTAGAGGCCGAGTTTCATTAAAAAAAACCGAATTTTTTGAAATTTTTATTTTGAAGCGACCTTTTGATATTTTTGCTTACAAATTTTCCAAAAATTTTAGAAGGGAACATAAGAAAAAGTTAAAAGCTTCAAACGTGGTCTTTGAATAAGGAATCGGTTGGAATTTACGGAAGATATAAGAGTTATAAGAGAGAGATATAAGAATATTTTTTTATTGTGCAGATATAATTTTTGGTTATTTTTTTGTATCACAGAGTATATAAAAACTGTGAACTCCAAGAAAAGGTGTCAAAATACTGGTGAGCACTGACTGAATAAAAAAAAATGTTTTTAATATAAATTTAACGACTGATTTTTGAAAAAGGTCGAAAAACGGTACATTTGAAATGCTGAATTTGAATTTGGTCTCAGAATTGCTCCGTCGCTTATGGCTTTTGGGATATTCTAACCTAAAGTTAAAAAACCGATTTTTTGAGGTTATATAGATTACGCAGGAAATGGTTTTGATATTTTCTACTAAGTGCATCATTAAGCACAATTCTTCGTCTTCAAAATGAGCCTCAAAACGGTTGTATTTTATTTTTTTATTTAATAGCAATGATCATTTCAAAGATATGGTAAGAGTCAAATATCATATGAGAATCCACTTCTGAAAAAAATTGCTTTTTAGCTTGCACATTTTGGGTCATAGAAACTTCAAATTACCGTCATTATTAACTTATATTTTTTGTCTGGAAAAGAATTTTTATGCAATTTTGATAAAAAAAATATTATATCCCTAAAATTCGTATTTTGACTTAAAAGACTATGTGACATATGCGAAAAAAGTGATGATATCGGCCTTAGCGCGGTGAATTTTTACCCGATTTTTATAGAACATATTTTTCTATAGAGCTTAAACTCTTAACTTTCAAGTAAATTTAATTAATTAATTAAGTACAAAAATTATACCTTGCTCTGCTAATTCTGTCCAAAACTTAAAATTAAAGAAAACGTACCAATTAGAAATTTTTTAATAAAGAATCATTAAGAAATTACAAAAATAAAATGTATTTTTCTTGCGTGGAATAGCCCATTTATACATATAATTTTCTAAATCTAAAGCGCTTAATTAATCCAATTGTAAAGTTTTTTGATTCTATTTGATCATGTTGCAATTTAAATAAGTTGAAAAAATACCGACTGTAGGCTTCTCATTCATTGAAAAATGAAAAATACTTCTTTTATTGAAATTTTTAAATTTCTACCGCAATGTATGAGAGAGATCTGCACAAATTAGAAACTCAAAAAAAAACCAATATGACAGCAGAGTATTTCTCAGTTGCCTTACAGAATCTCGTCGGATTCTCTCGCGCTCGCAAAATTTCAATTTAGCGCGGCGAAATTTTAGGCCAACTGGACTTGTGCACAAGATAAAGTTGCGAAACATTGTTGCTTTACCGGAATGCCATTCTTTAGAATATATGTTTTTTGTATACGACTGGAATGTATCAACATGCGACGATGTTTCTGGGAGTTGGCCAGGAGACAGGCCATTTTTCTATGTGTACAATGTTGTTTTTTTTTTTTTTCTTGGAATTTAGTGAAGGTGTAGAAAATTGTAATTTTAAAGTAAAATGTTAATTTAAATTCCAAAATAATATAATAAATGCATTAAAAATTAATTTTGCATACATATTCTTATAACACAAAATTATTTCGTTATTTTATTTGTTTATTTATGTTTTTTAATTTCTGACAGTAAAAACTTTAGCTAAATTTTTGACTAAATCTTGTTCCCGTAAATTTTGTAGTTAAATCTCTTGCTGAGAGCAATTTTGCTGTTGCTCTCCAAAATTATTTAACTAAAGATTTAACTCAAAATTTAACTAAAAAACTTCTGGAACGGAGCTATTATAAACACGGTGCACATCCGCGCGTTTTAAGGCAAAAAACTTTTTTCTATAGGATTTTGATGGGAGGTATCTCATTTTCTTCAGGAACTTACGCTGATGTCAAATTTGAAAGAATTTTTGAAATCCCAACGACAGTTTTTTTTTTAAGTCGGGTAAAGTGATTTTTCAGTACAAAATTTTTGACCATTTTTTTTTAAAGACCAAAATTTTGAAAACAGAGGCCTAAGAAAAAAATGTAAGCCGCAAACTTTATTCTACAGATTTTTCCCTATCATTTGATATTAAGAACATAAAAATGTAACTGCCGTAGAAAAAGTTATAACCTTTTGAAAATGAGAGTGTTTTTTTGGTAGTTAGCACACTAAAATCTATATATGCCAGGTAGGAAAAAAATTAAATCGAACTGTTGTGAACTAAAAAAGGTGTCAAATTACTCCTGAGCACTTACTAAATAAGACAAAAACGTTTTGAAAAAAAGTTCATCGACTACTGTTTGAAAAAGGTCGAAAAACGGTACGGTAACTATACATGATAAAGCAGTTCTGGGACCAGATTCAAATTCACCACCAATAAAATCATCGAAAATTACTATTTTTGTTTTGTTTTGTTGTGCTTTTTAACAAATGTACCGTTTTTCGACCTTTTTCAAACAGTAGTCGATGAACTTTTTTTCAAAACTTTTTTGTCTTATTTAGTAAGTGCTCAGGAGTAATTTGACACCTTTTTTTAGTTCACAACAGTTCGATTTAAATTTTTTCCTACCTGGCATATATAGATTTTAGTGTGCAAACTACCAAAAAAACACTCTCATTTTTAAAAGGTTATAACTTTTTCTACGGCAGTTACATTTTTATGTTCTTAATATCAAATGATAGGGAAAAATCTGTAGAATAAAGTTTGCGGTTTACATTTTTTTCTTAGGCTTCTGTTTTCAAAATTTTGGTCTTTAAACAAATATGGTCAAAAATTTTGTACTGAAAAATCACTTTACCCGACTTAAAAAAAAAACTGTCGTTGGGATTTTAAAAATTCTTTCAAATTTGACATCAGCGTAAGTTCCTGAAGAAAATGAGATACCTCTCATCAAAATCCTATAGAAAACGCATTTCGCGCGGACGTGCGGTGGTCTATGTGAGGGTACAAGTTTATTCGAAAACAAGTTGAAACGTAAGCTCTGTTAAAGATCCAGCAGAAGCCTGCCCTCTGACAGATAGTTAAAAGTAAATTACTGAACCTTACAATAAACATCAGAATAATAGTACATAGAAATCGGCATGTAGTTTGCAAGCAACAACAAATGTAAAAAAGGTTATGACGAATCATAAAGTTCATTCATAATTATAGATAAAACAAAATTAAAGAAGTCCCTATTCAAGATATAATCTTTCACTGAGCCTCGGCTGTATGATAAAGATGTTAGACTAATATGTAAAACGCTGGACGCGTGGGTTCGAATCCAATCCACATAGATTCAATTTTTTAGATTTTAATTTTTTTTTTAAGTTCTTGATATTTTATAAATTTTCTAATTTTCTGAGAAGAAAAGTTGAAGCAAAAGAATTTCATAAACTCCTGAAATATAAAAACATTTCGTTATATGATCAAAAATCTCAAAATGTGATAGATTTTCCAAGAAATTTTATTATTTTTGAGGACAATTTTTTTTTGATGTAGTAGATTTTTATAATTTCTTTATATCCGATGGATTTACTCACTTTTTAAAAAGTTTTTATTAGAATATAAAATGATGAACAACTTTTCTTAATCGGTACTACACGTTTTTTCAGTGTGGTCCTGAATTATTTTAGTATGGAAGAAGACTGCACAAAAGATCATACAGCTAAATCAGCCTGTTTTATCAAAATAAATTTTAAAATGCAAAATAATCTTGATTATCAAATATATTGCTTAAAAACTTGATGGTGACAAAAAATATCAAATGTACTTATCGGAAATACTAAAATGCAGTGGTTATGCATAATTTTGAATTTAATAATAAATAAATCATGCAAAATTCCAAATAAACTCAACATATTTCAATATTCTGTCAACGATCAACAGCATAATAAAATGACGTAAACTCTGTGAATGTTGTTGTTTTCCTTTGAAGTTTTTGTTTGAATGCACTTCAAATCTAAATCTCGAAAGTATAAACACAACAACAATGTGTTTTTGAATACGTCAATGAAAAATTTTGTATTTAAATAAAGTTAAATTATAATGAAAACAAATAAACAAATAAAATTTGCAAATTGCGAAAAAAACGAGAAGATAAACATTGTTGTGATACAGTGTTGATCTTTGACGGGTGTGAAAGAGTAAACCATCATAGAAGAAATATAATAAACAAAATCTGCCATATTAACTGTCAATGAAAATGACCGACAAATAAAATCACTTAAATCGTCAGTAATCAGAGAGCGAGCGAGCAAACTGTCAACAAGTTGCTCGAGTGCAATGAGTGCACAGTGGGACATAAGCAAGATTTTAAAAAAAATTCTGTTTAAAAGCGAAGCCATTATATTTAAGCACTTTGTCGGGGTTTCCAGAATATTTGTTTCATTTAACTCATTTCCAACTGCTGTTCGATTAATTGTCCATTTTTAGTAATTTTTTACTGTAAAGTGATAAGTATGTGATTAATGATGAGGTTTTATAGACAAAAGGCCAATCTAACTATGCAATCAAAAAATCAGCACCTGTCAATACATGAATGGCACAGGTTTGTGTCAAAATAAGTGTTTGATTAATCGAACGTTGGCTGTTTTCTTATACAAATACAAAAACAAACGTGGTTTGTGAACACTAAATAGTCCGTCAGGCGGAAGGTAAATATCGTCGATGCCGATGGCATAAACCTCGTAACTATAGCGGGCAGTAAAAAAAATTAACGCTCACATAGGGGGAACATTTTTGCACATTTTAGCCTCAAGATGCTTATAAGCCGCCCCCTTTCAACTGGCCTCGACGATACTTTCCTTCCGGCTGATGGTCTATTTGATGTTCACAAATCACATTTGCCCGTATTTGTATGGAATTTTATGGTATGGGATTACCGGCAACGTTCAATTAATCGAACAATCGATTTTTCGACATAACGAGAAAACGAGTGGGGGTACAAATTTTTTGATAACAGATTTAGAATTTGGGCTAATTACTCCGATAATGTACTTTATATCAAAACATTTAATAATTTTAGCAGCGGTTGGATATGTATTAAGCGTGCGTTCTTGAAAGGTGTGAGCAAAAATTCAGGTATTTCAAAAACATCTCTGGTTTCCAACGTTGTCTGAAGAGCGAACGCCCCCCGCATCCTTAAATGTGTCTTCCAAGAGATATGCCACCGCCACTTTATATATTTTAAACATTTCAATTTAACGCTTGGAAAAAGTTAATTTCCAAATGTTTTTCATTTCATTTCATTTCATTTATTTATTAGATATATTAGCATATAAAAATGGTTCTTTTAAATGCAATCAATAGTCAATTACGTAAATCACGTACAGAATTTACTTCAGTCTTAACATAAAATCATATTAAAAGATAAACTTAGTATAATAATAAAAACATACATAATTAAAAAAAAAAAAAAATCATTTGACTTACAAATAACAATTAAAAGAAAACATACAATCATAGAAAAGATATGAACTTACTTAATATGTATATATAATAGAAAATATATACTTAATAAATACATTCATTTGAGTTAGAAATTACATATACCGAAAAAAAACTAGTAAGGGTGTAAATTTTGGCCTGGCCAAAAAATAAATACCCTACACTCCAGTATTTTGAAAAGTTTGCTTATATGGGAGGTGCCACGCCCTCTTGTCTGAGTACACCCAGTTTTTGTTCAGAACTTGCATTTATAGTTTTTAGTGTCAGAGTGAAATTTAGTTGGATTATCTCAAAAAACTCTTTCAGTACAGCATTTTGAATCTTTTGCTTATATGGGAGGTGCCACGCCCCTTTGTCTGATTTCACCCAATTTTTGCTGAGAGCTTTCATTTATAATTCTTAGTGTCTGAGTCAAATTTGGTTTGAATATCTCAAAAAACGCTTTCAGTATAGCGTTTTGAAGCTTTTGCTTATATGGGAGGTGCCACGCCCTCTTGTCCGAATTCGCTCAAATTTTTATCAGAGCTTGCGCTTACAATTCGTAGTACTTATATGTATTGTGGTTGCATTGTCGTGAAAAATACTCCTAAAATTGCATTTTGAATATAATTTTTGTATGGGCGGTAGGCGTGTCCGTTGACCGATTTTGCTCATTTTCAATCCCCCGAGCTAACTTTGACGACGGAGGCAGTGTACCAAATTTCATTGAATTATCTTGCTCAGTTTTCCCAAAAAGTGTATTTCAACACACAGCCAGCCACCCAGCCAGCCAGCCAGCCAGACAGACGGACATGGCTATATCGACTCAGGAGGTGACGCTGATCAAGAATATATATACTTTTCTATACCTGCCACGCCTCCTTCTCTGCGTTACAAACGGAAGGACAAAGTGAATATACCCTGGGTGTAGGGTATAAAAAGTTAAGAAAAGTGGTGAAAAATCAATTGCCTAAATCATCTGCCATTACTAATACATTTAAACTCACGAGGTAATGAGTTCCACAGACGAATTGTGCTAACAAAAAACATTCTAGACGAACATAAATACTTGAATGACAGAAGGATAATGTTGCAGGTTCTTGATGACTGACAGAAATTGATTTTTTTATATAAATAGTCCGGAGTTTTTGTAAAAATTATTTTATGCAAAAATATAAGATTTCTGACATTGATGTAATCCACTATACTGCAATTCAAGATGCGTTTACTGAACGTTGAGGTATGATCAAATCTCTTAAGACCAAATACGTAACGGGTGACGTTATTATACGCAACCTGTAATTTGTGAAGTGATCGTGAATCTAGCCGGTTAAATACGACTTCAGAGTAGGTTATTAATGGAATAATCAACTGCAATTTCAATTTTCAAACGTTTGGAAAATGTTGTTTTCTTTAGAATTTTTACAATTGATTTGCAAGGTTAAAGTCAACAATTAGAAAATGTTTATTCCCAAAAGTTTTAGTAATCGTTTTCTAAACTTTCGAAAAATTTTTTATTTTAGTTTTTCAATGAATTATTGAGCTAAGTAAAATATAAGGCATTTGAATCATAAGTGGCACGTTAGGTCAGTTGATAAGATTGTTGACTCATAACTTGGAAGTCATAGGTTCGATTCTCAGTAAAAATACTTTAATTTTTTGATTAAAATGTTTGGAAAATATTGTTTAATGTACTTTATAAACACTAACAAAGTGTTAATTGAAAAATTTAAAAAAACAATTTAAAAATATTGAATAAAACATTTGGAAAATATTGTTTAAAAACATTTATAATAAGCTTGTTACAAATTATTCTCACAAGCTTGCTATGAAGGGTTCAATTCCGATTATTAAATAATTAAAATTCAAGAATTTCCAAACATTTTGCAAGTTAATTATCAAATGAAATGTTTGCTTCAATAAGCGTATAACAAGTTATTTTCCAAACATTTTTGTTTGTTGGGTAGATGTCGAATAGCTCAAACCATACTGGTTGGGTTTGTGCATTATCAAGGTTAAACCAACAAAATTGTCGTAACCAAACAAATGAAAACGTGCTGTAACATATTTACATTTCATGTGTTATTAAGACCATGCCATCCATCGAAAGAACCACGAATTAAAAGAGCATAACTGTTATCTACAGTCCGAAAGATAAAATACCAAATTATGCATGATGCATCGTTAAGAATAGCAATAAATACTTAATTCTGATCTAAAAATTGTCTAGAAGATAAAACAAATTGCTACTTGTTCCACTGTGCAACTACCCAGATAATGATCACTTCATTCAATTAACTGGTTTTTTGTTAAGATTTTGTTTTTTTTTCCAAAAAAAAAAAAAAAATCATATAAAACATCATTCAAATAAATCGTGGAACTCTGATTATTATGTTTTATTGGTTTTTATTAATAAAATAATGATTATATAAAACTGCATTTCAGTAAAAAAAAAAAATTAATTTGAATAAAACGTGATTTTAGTTCCTGTTATTTATTAATTCTTTTTAATTTATTGTTTATTTATAAATTAAGAAAATACATTTTTTCTCCAAACAAAATCTAAAAAAGCCAAGAAAAAAATCAGCACATCAAGTGATTTAACCTTCAAACCGAATGCGCCCCAAATTCTGATTGCGGCGAAAATTCTAAAGAATTTTTTAACTGCTATTTTTTTTTACCGATATTCGATTTGTTAAGAGAGCGATGAAACCGTTTATTTTATCAAGCACACCACCACACTCATCCATTCAAAATTATCATGTATCTGCGGACTTTGCGCTAAAAGTCATACAGCATTCGACACGACTCCTAAACTTTGCGCTGTGCATCAAATTGTGAGTTTGAAGTTCCAGTGTTTGCCGTTGCTGCCATTTAGTTTTTAGTTTCGTGCAATTCGCTCGTTTCGGTTTTCTAATGATTAAACAAATTCTAGGAAACGCATCCTTGAATTCTTGTGGTTTTTGTTTTTGTTGTTTGTTTGCATCTTCAACATTTGCTGTTGGCTTACCTTCTTTTTCATCTCTTGATTATTTCTGACGTACAATGTGTGTTGTTTCCAACAGTTATCGCTTTGTCTTGGCATTGCATCACAAGTCAATATTTCAGCTGCAGTTGACTTGGCAGCAATACTCTTGGGGTAACCAACTTTCGTAGTAATATGATATTTAAAAACATTTATGATTTATGAAATAAATTGTTAAAATAGCGAAAAAAACGCCAACTGCCTTTATAGTTTCGCAGTATCGTTGATAAAAAATGTTTTTTAAGCTCTATAATAATTTAGTATAAGTGGTAGACTCTTTATTGTTCATCCTCATGCGTCTGCCGCATAATCTGTATATTAGTACGCAAGACAAAAATTTGTCCTACCTCTTTTACTATATGAGAAATGGAGCACGACTTTGAATTATACACCATTAGAAAGGCATTTGTGTGTATATCTGCACAAAGTTAAAATTACTTTAATATATTGTCATTAAGCCAGGTAAAATTAAATGATTAAATGCAAATTTTTCAATATTAACAACGACAAAATATACGATTACACAGAGCTGAAAAGAAGAAGTAGCACAAAGAGAAAGACAAAAAGCTGACTGACACTGACTTCATGGTTTTTGTTTTCTTTTCGTTTTACATTTGTTATTGTACCAGGGATGATAAATGAGCTTTTCTATTTTGTACCAAATAGCAAAAAAAGTACTTAAACTGTGTCAAAATTATTTAATACATTTGTGGTAAAATTTTGACCATTGGGCGATTCTAGTAAAACAAATTTCAAAATCCTTAATTTTAATTGGCAGACCCAAAAATTTTACGATTTAAAAAATTTCATGCTTTAAAACATAATTTGGGATGGGTTCTACACAGCCAAAAGTTTGAGGATAAAGTATAAACTTTGGAATTGTATTCATTCCAATTTGGTTTGAATTTTACACTCAAACTAAGTATTTGTATTTATCCTCAAACATTTTGCTGTGTAGCACTTTCGATTTTTATTGATGAGTAGAAAAAAACTGCTGAAGGATATTTCAAAGTTGGCTCGGTAAGCGGCGCTATAACGGTTCAAAGTTCGAAAAATCAAGTATTATAGAAAACTCGTATTTTTGGGTTGAAAATTGTAATCATTTATATGAAATCTTCATTTCTTTCGGAAAAATAAATTGCCGAATTTAATTTCAATTTCAATTTATTATAAATATTAGCACATAAGATTGAACATATCTTTTGCGTGCGACTCAAAATTAAAAAAAAAATGTTCATATGTAGGACCACTTTTTAGTTTTTAAAATGGTTTAGTATGAATCAAATGTTCTCTGAAATGAAACAAATTTGATACTTATTTACATCAAAGACTATAGCTTTTCGATGCCATATAAAAATAGAGTTCCGCCTTTTCCTGGAACTGCGCCATAAGCCTGAAAACAGCGCTTTCTGCAAGCAAGAATCTCTCGAAATACTGAATGTATTTAAGCAACTCTGAACTTGGATTCTGATTCAGCATCAAAAAGTATGCAAATGGATGCATTTTGTGTGCCTTTGTTATCAGCTGCAAGTCTTTTGCAAATTATTTCTGCAAATTATTTATTTTCAACCTGTTGGCAACTCTTGTTCAGTGCAAAAATTCGAACATGCCCCCCTTCTTTTCGTTTCTTCTCTCAATTCCGCAAGATCACAAATTTATAATTCGGTCACTAGCAAAAATGACTGTCATGGTGTTCTTGTCCACTGACACTGTGCCATCCTAATACGTGCCATCATTCATACGCAAGAGTGGTCGTTACTCAATCAAGCATCGAATGCAACTTAGATGATATCGCGCTCTATACCGTTTTTTTTATAAGAAACGTTTTTGTTTTAACGTTACGCCAAAGGCGCAACGTATAGCGAGTGAGCAATTTTAAGGAAGCATAATTCCAGGAATTGAATCGAATACCTTTGGAACAATTGGACGGACAAACGCATAGTAGAGTCAGTTGGCTCGTACGTTTGTTGGCTAATAAATGCTCGATTAGTTTCTAATAAAATCACATAATTTTGTAGCTTTTTCGGAAATGCTAACTCAACATTAAGGGCGGCCAAAATTGTTGGTAGGTAGGTATAGAGAGTATGTAGAGTAAAAGCAGCCGAGGGGGACTCGGAGCTCGAATTACTGTCGTAGAGTTGTTGATGGAGCGCATGCGCACAGGCGCATTTACCAAAAAAGAGATGCGCATGAAATTTGATGACATTCATCATGGCGAGAATTTCTAGGAAAAAATGCACTTTTTTAACGAATGAGTCGAGTTTGAGTTTATTTTTCAATAAAGTAACCCGCCATATGAAATTTCAAATAAATAAGAAAAAAAAAATTTATTTATGTTTCAAATTTTCGATTGCATCAAAAATAATTTTGTTTTTTTCATATTCATTCTCGTTGCAGCATTTGCCGTGAACACAACAAGCAAAAAAGCATACACGTAAGAGCAGAGCAGGCGTTGAAATTGGAAAAAAAAAATTGGAAAATTTTTTTTCAATTTTTAACTTTTGGTTAACAATTTTGTGAAAGTTAACCAAAAACCATTTAAATGCAAAGAAAGCAACAACGCCGATACAAACAAACAACAGGAGCAAAATTAAAGAAAAATTCCCTTTGGCAACAACATTGGCAGAAACATTTAATACCCAGCAGCAGCAGCGTCGTACAAAAGGACATCGCAGCAGCAGTGATAACAACAGCAACGGCGTGGGACACATATTACATAAATTACACAAAATTTCGTTTCGGCAGAAGATTTTGGTCTACAATTGAAAAAGGAAGCAGACAGACAGCGTAGGAGAGTAAGCAAACTGAGGCAATACAACAATCAACAATCAACACGCAAAAAACATTTGAAATTCGTACTAAAATTAATCAAAAATTTGACAAGTTTTTCAAATCACATAACGACGATATACAAAAAAGTACATACATACAATTGAAATGCATAAAATTCAATGGCAACTCTGTTTTTAAGTTTCTCATTTAATTTTATTTATCATTTTTGGTAACGAACGCTACAGTTTTGGCAAAAGAAAACAAAAAAAAACAAACAAAAAGAAAAAACAGTACATTTTTAAGAAACTGAAAATTTTTCGAAGAAATCACCAAATTCTTCTATATTTGGCCAACAATTTCAAAAATCGCTGCGAAAAAAAAAACAAAATGGATCCACAGCAACAGTTTTGTTTGAAATGGAACAGTTATTCGTCCAATTTGGCAATCACATTCTCAAATCTTTTCAAATCGGATCTGCTGGCGGATGTCACTTTATCATGTGATGGTAAGTCGAACAAAATTTTTATATAATGTATTATATTTTTAAAAGAATTTTTGTTAAATTACGGTGGGGCAAAAGTAGTGTCATATTTGAATGTGCCATAATTTTTGTCAATGTCATTATGCTTTGAGATTTATGTTGTAGACAAACAGAGAATAAGTTGACGATTTGGTGCCGGATGTTTTTCTAGCAACATTTCAAAATGTCGTTAAACGAGCACAAATGTGCATCAACTCGGCATATGTTCACACTGCTCCTGAAGCATCATTAAGTTCAACTAAAATGGCAACGTATACTGAATGTCTCCGAGTGTTTGTAATGTTATTCTGATGAAATATCAATTTGAATCAAAATCGTAGCCGATTCCTTTTTGAAAATATCTCGATTTTTCCAATTGGGGCATTTTCCCACACAAAAAAAAAAAAAAAAGTTTTAACTACATTAAAGAAAAATTAAAATAATCACAATCGATGTGTTTTGCGATGCTAAACGCGAATCCAACCTCAGAATTGCTCTGTCGTGTATAGTTTATGAGATATTGTAACCTAAAAACAAAAAAAAATCGTTTTTTGCCATTTTTTGAAGCTATATAACTTTGTAACATTTTGCCATTTTTTGAAGCTATATAACTTTGTAACATATCATTTATTCATCAAATGTGGCTCAGATACTTGAAAGTCCCAATCTTTTCCTTTAAAACCTAATTTAAATTATATTTATATCTCCATGCTTCTAAGAGATATCGTAGACCGAAATATTGTCAAAACGGGTTTTTTGCACTTTTGTGTCTTTTTAAGTTAGGATATCTCTGAGGAAAAAAAAGATATCAACATAATTTAAATTAGGTTTTAAAGGAAAAGATTAGAACTTTCAAATATCATAGCCACATTTGACGAATAAATGATACGTTACAAAGTTATATAGCTTCAAAAAATGGCAAAAAAACGATTTTTTTTGGTTTTTAGGTTACAATATCTCATAAACTATACACGATAGAGCAATTCTGAGGTTGGATTCGCGTTTAGCATCGCAAAACACATCGATTGTGATTCTTTTAATTTTTCTTTAATGTAGTTAAAACTTTTTTTTTTTTTTTTGTGTGGGAAAATGCCCCAATTGGAAAAATCGAGATATTTTCAAAAAGGAATCGGCTACGATTTTGATTCAAATTGATATTTCATCAGAATAACATTACAAACACTCGGAGACATTCAGTATACGTTGCCATTTTAGTTGAACTTAATGATGCTTCAGGAGCAGTGTGTGTTCTTTTGATTGTTTTAATTTTTACAACATAACATCATATATTTTACAACCTTCCAGTAAACTTTTTGTGGAAACAGTGTTCAATTCTTTTCATTTCTAACAAAATTGGAGCACATTCATATGATGATTTGTGATTTAAGTTACTCTGTCAGCTTAGGTGACATTAGTTAAGTCTCACGACTAAAAATTTGTATACCGTGAATCAAATCAGGCTAATTTTAATGATTCACTTGATAGTTACGAATTTAATTTCAAAAACTTTTTGATGAAAACGATGGGTCATACGATCTCTCGGATCTCTTTTGCGGAGAATCACATGTTCTACAAACAGGGTGGGTAGAAATCAGATCACCAAAAAATTTAAGAATTCTGAGGATTTGTCATTTTTCGGAATTCGTAAAGCCAAGGGAGTTATTTGACTTAAAAATTAACCAATTGCGGCATTTCGCAGACGCCTAAAGTCTCTCCCTTCAGCATTTTCCGTGGTAATAATATTATTTTTTTTTTTTTAATTTTCGAAAAATGGCAAAAAAAAAGTTGTTCAGAATATGTAGTCCCAGGAATCATTATCATCATTACATTTTTCGCTGTTCTACTCATTTCTACACACCCTGTATATACAGCGTGCCATTGTTAAGGCTACCAAGCTTCTTGGAAGTGATATAGGAGGCCTAGACTAACACATAATTCTACGTGAGGGTGGTCTAAAATGTACCCCTGAAGACTTGATTGACTTGGTAAAAAAAAAACTTCTTGGGTCACCCTACCGTTTTAGCTAACTGTTTGATCTTTCTTAGATCGTATTTAGTTTCTAGGGTTTAAAAGGATTTCACAAAGTTCTGGACATTTAAAATTGATATATACAATTTTTTCCTACTTTTTGACCTTGGCGGCCATTTTAATATGAAAAAGTTCCTATTAATACACCTCTTTATAATTTTTTTTGGAGTCCTCGTTAAATTTCCTTTAATTTGGTTGGACATTTGTGACATCATTTTTTTTATTTGAGGTCAGAATAAATACTTATATATAACAACACATGCCTTACTCGCATGCGTTTCATCTTCCAGAGCCTTCAAACAGATTGTTCTTGAAAAGTATTTTTTTCTGACCTTAAATCAAAAAATTGGTGTGACAAATTTAAAACAGAGTTAAAGGCAATTTAACGACGATCCCAAAAAAATTATGAAAGGGTATGAATATGGGACCTTTTTCATACTAAAATAGTCGCCAAGGTCAAAAAGTAGGAAAAAATTGTGTGTATCAATTTTAAATGTCCAGAACTTTGTGAAATCCTTTTAAACCCTAGAAACTAAATACGATCTAAGAAAGATCAAACAGTTAGCTAAAACGGTATTTCTTGGACGTTTAATTCAAGTTTTTCATCACTTTCAATCAAATTTAATTTTGTTTTGTCCTACAATAAGGTTTTGTGTCATTTTTTTCCGTTAACTGGGCCGTCCCAATCTGGTTGTGATTTTGCGAATGCTAATCGGTTGTTCCTAAGTCTCTTAGTCGGAATTGGGACTTTCCGTGATGATTTTCACCAAGCGCAGCTTAAAAGTTTTGGTAGAAACTGCAACTCCAAACTCGGCATCGGAACTCACGACCCATTTTTTAATATTTTTGACATAATTTTTGTTTACAATGTCATCTATTATCCAAAACGGAGATCAAGTTATACTTACTAAAGCCATTTTGCAAAAAAAGGAGTTATTTGAAGTACTAAACATTGTGAACCTATTTTTTGGTCCATTGAAAGCTTAGCCGTTATTTTTAAATCGGTGAAAATGAGAACAGCAATCAATTAAAATTTTTTCCAGACTTGAGTTTTGGAAACACATAATAGATTTGCATATTTTCTGCGTGCGGTATCCCGAATTTTTATGCGCAACATAGAAAAAAAAGTTTAAATTAAATTTTTTTAAAGTTTTTCGGCTTTTTATGTATATTTCATCAACGGTAAACACAAATCAAAAATATTTGTAGAACCTGTGATTCTGCACAAAGGTATCCCAATACTTTTTTGTATGCGACGCACCATTTCGAAAAAAGCTTTTGTACTGATAAAATGTAAATAACCCTTTGGTATTCATCTTCTCCCATAAAAAGTGGAAACGTTCCATTTTAAACGTCCAATTCTTAAGCACATTTTCCTTTCTCATGATTATGAATTCTAAATAAATCAAAAGAAAACTTAAATTTTTTAAGTAATATATGAAAATTTTGTAAAAAACTTAAAAAGAAGACATTAAAACAAAAAGATGTGTTCCTTTGAAATATATTTTGCCTCAAGCTGACCAAATGTTCAAATTTAAAATGCGCTCATTTGTCAACAACTCTTACACCAAACAAAAATCCTTAAAAAGCTATTGCCCCTAAATGTATGCTATAAAAATGATATGAATATTAAAAACAATCATGCATTGCGCGCAAAGTGATGGGGAGCTATGTATATTTTGAACAAAAGTACACACATATAAAACAAAGAAAATATGCGTATGTGTAAATGTTTTGTAAAAATATTAAAAACCACAATTAAATGCAAGGTTGGCTTGGAGGGCTAGCTGGCTGGCTGGCTGGCGACAAAACTCATCCTTCAAACAAAAAACAAAGCTCCAAATTTTAATCAAAAATAAAAGCGTTCGATTGATTCACAAAGGGTAAAACAAAACACAAAAAATTTAACATCTACATGGATTAAAAAGAATTTTCATATATAAAAATTAAAAATAAAAAACAAAAGTGAAAAGTTACCACAGTTTTAAAGACTCTTAATATCCTTTACTGTCAGTTAGTCTGTCTTGCTGCATATGTGGTACAAACTCACATATGAGTTATACTCAACAGGAAATTTATGTTATAGTACTTTTCAAGTATATGAATGTGCGAAGGAGTTGTAAGCTTAACCCACACTAGTTAGAAGTATCCTTTACATATATATGAATTTAATTTTTGTTTTCCTGCGTGCTCACTTCACGTACATCATAGTGTGTTTTAGAGGGAAATTGAGTGATATATTTACCAAAATTTTGTTGGGGTTTGCTTTCAGAAATTTAAAAAAATAATTTAAAAAAGTGGTATAAGAAATTAAGAAACGCCTTATAAGAAAATCGCTTAGAAAAATGTTAGATTGAGGCAAATCATTTCTATATTCTCCTACTAGAAATATATTCTAAAGAGTATTTTTCTTTCGAAATTAAAATGGAATACTATGCATAAAATCGTTTACATGGGTTTCTTCAAAATGGAAGTATTCCTGAGACTTCATTAACAAAATTCTTTCATGATAACTTTACTATTAAAATAGAAAAATTGTTCAAATGAAACCGAGGCCCAAATTAGAATCTAGAAAAAATTTTAGTATCTGTGCCTTTTGTCAACTTCTCAAGAGAGCTAAAAAACTGCTTCTCAATAATGTGGCTGAGTTTAGTTGATACAGCAATGCAACCCTATAAACTATCAGCTTTTAAACTGTTTTCTTTTTTTGGTTGGTAACACTCCACCGCAAATGGCGGCAAATTTAAATCTTGCGGGAATTATAGGACACCCTTATATCTCTGAAACTAAAAACCATAAAAACATGATAATCATGACTAAAATACAGCTTCATAACATATATTCCTACAATAAGAAGTGTACTAAACTATCAATACTTATATCGCTCAGTAGTCGAAAGTCGATCATACATAGACTATGAAGCAAAACTTAAACCCTAACAAAAAACACAAAGTCACTGCTTTGCTTTTTCTATTCCACTGTGTAACCGTGTCTTTTGGTAATATTCAAAAAATTCTATTGAATGTTACCTGGTTTAAAGTCAACATATTAAAATAATTTTAACTTTCTGCAAATCTATACATAAATACCTTTCAAATGGTATATAGTTCAAAGCCGTTCACCATTTCTAGCATAGTAAAAAAGGGATCCAAAAGTTCCGCTATGTCTTGTTAATGTATAAATTTTGTTGATGTAAACTAAACTAATGCTCAACAACGAAGAGAATTTGCATAATAATAACTGCCATTCAAAATACAAAACTGATTTATGTAAAACAAGTAAGCCAATCTGAAACTTTCAGTGTCTATAAATTAATACACAAGACAAAAATTTGTCCTACCTTTTTTACTAAGTTAGAAACGGAGCTTGACTTTGAATTATACACCATTAGAAAGGTATTTGTGTGTAAATGTGCACAAAGTTAAAATTATTGTAATATTTTGCCATTAAGTCAGGAAAAATTAAATGCAAATTTTTCAATATTTAACAACGACAAAATACGCGGTCACACAGAGCTGAAAAGAGGATACAGCACAAAGAGAAAGACAAAAAGCTGACTGACACTGACTTCATGTTTTATGTTTTCTTTCCGTTTCAAATTTGTCATTGTGCCAGGCAAGATAAATCAGCTTTTCTATTTTGTACTAAATAGCAACAAAAGTACTAAAGCTATCCAAAACGTACCAAAATTGTTTAGTACATTTGTGGTCAAATTTTGACCATTGGGCAATTCTAGTAACAATTAAATATTGAAATTCTGTTGTTAGCTATTAGTCGATTTACCAATAATACTCAAACTTACTCCTTGCGCGAAACTCTTATACGCATTTATTCATAATCTAAACAACCTACGGAATAATATGCGCTATTGCCCGTTTGCCTTAAAGTAAAATGGGAGGAAGGAGCCTTGATGCCTGTTTTACCTCAGATATCAAAAATTCAAAATAGACTCGTGCGCGCAATGCGTAGCGTTACCAATAATATGAAATCTAAACTAAAAAAAAAAAAATCCAAATATGCAGGCTGAACACCCATCAAAGGGTTGAATATGTTTGTTGTCTGACTAGCGTGCCAAAGGATTCCTAAATTTTTTTTCTCTTCCGTTTCGGCATAAGGGTGGTACCGCCAATATTTCTGAGTTTTGTCAACTCATATGTAGATGTAATAAAAGCAACCAAACAAAAACAATAAACGGACAGGTTCAATAAAAAACTTGGGTTTTACTCACAAAAATGCGCGTTGCCGTCCTCCGCCTGCTAAGACTTCTTAGTGGCGGCAACATGAATGATATTGGAAGGATACACGCATCGTTCATTCAAAAAAACCCGCGTTTGTTTTCGCGTATTACACGAAACAAAGAAGTAAAAAAAAAAAAAACTTCTACCCAGACAGGTCTGTCAGACATGCTCATACACACACACTTCGTACACTTTCTCCTCCTCCGTGCATTGTCATTTTGAGAGCAACGAAACGAGACTAACGAAATATTTTTTCATTATGATTTGACTTGTAACATGCGGATGTTGGGTCATCCATCCCGCCAGTCCTAAGTCCTAAAGCGTGCGTGTTTGTGTGTGTTCGTGTATTGTGGATCCAACTGCCTACTTCAATTTTGAATGCTTTCTTTCCCTGACTAAAGATGAAAAAAAAAAAACCAATTCCTGTCCTAAACCTGTGGGTTTTTTACGTAGTACTCTTTTGCTAAGCTGAATTTTCTTGTTCGTATATGAAATTTAAGTAATTCTCTTGTAGCAACTTGCAATAGAAAATTAAATTTAAAGCTCAAAGATCCCAAAAGCAATGCATTCCAAACATTTCATTTTCTTTTGCCAATTATAGTAAAAGTATTAATAGTTTTTATTGCATATTTTTTGGCGTTTGAGCTGCAGCATGCCGCAATTAAGCTGAAAAGGCCTAATATTTGCTACCAACAAGCATGGATCAGATGACATTGTTAGTTTGAGCTTACTGTTCAATGTGTTTTAGCAAAAACACCAACAAAATTACAAAAACAAGACAAAATTCATAAGGAAAACAAAAAAAATTATTGAAAGGCCTTTTTTCGTTTCGCTTCAATAATCAATACAATCATATCATAAGGTGAATTTGCCGACAGCCAGAAGAACTTAGCAAGCAAAGCATCTCCATCCCAACATTTAGTAAGTAAACTATCTGGTTTATTTCAAACCAACTAAAATTTCTCATACAAATCGAAAAGCTCCTCATGTGGCAAACCAAATTAGTTTGTGCTCAATTATTATGCTTATTTTGACAATTATTTCTTTATTGAACTATCTGATTAACTTCAAACTAACTCAAATTTCTCATACAAGTCGAAAAGCTACTTAGTATATTTAACCAAGCAAGTCGAAATGGTCTTTTCATCTGACAAAAGGTCAACGTTTGAAAGCAGATATATGTATAAGTAAAGAATCCCTGTAGGGCTACGGACTATTCCAAAACTAGTTTGTGAACTACATCATAAGGACAGACTACTCCAAATACTGGTCCCATCACATATTAAGTTCTATTTAGGTTTTGTATTCTTTGTGATTGGACGTAACCAATTGTCTCCTTATGCATTACATTGAGACCCGAAAAGGGTCAACTGTCTCCTTTTGCATTACATTCGGACCAGAAAAAGGCCAATTTTATTTTTTATTTATAAATTTCAAAAATTTGAAATTAATATACAAATTTTATACAAAAACGTCAAAGGGTTTCATAGACGAATGTGCTTAAGAGTTTATTTTATATTTAGAATCTAAGTGCGGATGAAATTTTTTTAATTATTTTATACCTCGATTATGTTGGACACATGTTTCATTTTCCTCACCAAAGAATCGGCAGACAAATTGTGCATAAATTAATGGATATTTAAAAATTTGAATTGAAAATCACCGAATGGAGGATTTCAACTCGGGTCTCTTCAAACAGCGCAAGTCATTGGACCGATTGACTATCGTTTGCTCTTCTTCACAGTCGACAAACTTCCAAACAGTACATACGTAGTCAGTAATGTTATAATTTCACTGACACAATCGATACACAATTGGACCACATTTGGTACTAATGACGGATTATGCATTACATTTGGACCATTTTTGATACAAATGACCGTCTTTGCATTGCATTTGGACTATTTTTGGTACAATTGATAATTTAAGTGAATTTATTCTAGTTTTAGGTGCAGTCCGTTTTAGTCTATTTACAAAATAACTAGACCAAAGACGGGACTATTGAGACAATTATTGTCTCCGCCGGTCCTACAGAGATTTTATTTGGCACTTAATCTTGTGTTAACTTAAAGACCTAGGAACTTAATCAAAAGATATAACTCTTTGAATTTTTTTACACGAAAAATAAAATTGTACATACGAGTGAGTATCTCTGCTAAACATTTCTCACGTACATTTGTTTACGAATTTTTATTCATTCATTTCTTCATTCACTTGTGATTATGATGATGGGTTTTTATGAGCACAATTTAAGCTTTACCACATCTCTCCCCCACACTACAAGCAACACCCCCCACCCTGTTGCCTTCTGTTTTCTACCTAATAAAGTGGCTTTTTTTTTATTTGTAACCTTCAAAGGAAGCTGCTATTGCTGCTTTTACATACTTTTGGGAATCTTAAGGATGGATTTTTTTTTTATTACCACAACAAAAAATTTAAGGACGTCTACACTTCAGATGGGATCTTATTAAGTTTTTGGTGCTGCGCGTTTAGTGTGTCCCGTGTGTTTGTTCGTTTGTTTGTATACGTCGTTTATGCTAAAGACAGACACTCAGACAGACAGACAGACAGACATTGAAACATTTTGCTTTAAATCAATATTTTGACTTTTTGTTTGTTTCATTCTTTTATTTTGGTGCCTTTTTCTTTCCTTATTTAGGCCACTTCTTTTTGTGTGGCATGTCTTCATTGATTTTTCTTCTTTTTTGTCTGCTTATTTGTTTGTCCCTTTTTTCGAGGTTCTGTCCTTATTATATCGTTATTGTTGTTATCATTTACAGTTTTTATGACGGTTATTAAACGCTTTCCAAGACGTATGTTTCGTTAAGTTAACGCAGCCAGAGAATGGAAATAAATGAGAAAGGTGGAGAAGTAGTCACAAAGCAGTAGCAGAGCTAAAGAAAACGTGTTGTCTTAACGTAGATTTTTGTATTAAGTTTTTTTTTTTTGTCTCCCATTTTATTTCTTTAGCATTTTTACAACGGTGGTGCTTGACTTAGGTCAGGTTTTGAGATTTAATGTGTTTTTAGTGTTCTCATTCTTTCTCTGGTGTTTTCAATTTTTGTAGACGGAAATTATGTGCAAATTGTTG
The DNA here is from genome assembly GCA_951812925.1 of Calliopum simillimum. Classification (NCBI taxonomy): domain Eukaryota; kingdom Metazoa; phylum Arthropoda; class Insecta; order Diptera; family Lauxaniidae; genus Calliopum; species Calliopum simillimum. The sequence continues at coordinate 20,990,792 of OX638369.1, forward strand.
CGCTTTTTGTATCAAATACATACTAAATGGGTTTATATAGAGCTTAAGAATTTTTTGTAAGAAAACAAAAAAAAAGTTTGCATACATTTAGGCGAGCTCACACTCGTATTCATGTTTGTAGCTGATATTTTGCTCAACAATAAGTTTTTTGGTTTATATATTGCATTTGAGTTTCGTAATCAATCATTTTATATTGGATGGGGTGAATTTGTATCAAATCCAATTGGTATGTGAAAAATTCAGCACTGTTGAAAGTAATTAAGCAATTTCATGCCTAGCGTTTCGTCCGATTCCAAAACCAATAAAATGACAAAAAAAAAAATTTTTTAATTTTTTTTATGGATTTAAAATACTCAAACTGCTCGGTACTGCTGCACGAAATTGTCCATAATTTGAATCTTTCTTAACCAATTTTCGTGTTATGACCTATTTTGGAAAGTTTATGAATCAGTTTATAAGTAAAAGGAAGTTGTCTGCTATTTGACAAAAAGTAATATTTGTAATAACTTTTTAGTATAATATTAAGATTAGAAATAACTCTCCATGCCCTACTTTTAAGATCTTCCAAAATATTTTTCATACAAAGAAGACAAAACTTATATGAATCCAAAATCGTCAAGATGGTGATGGACAGAAACTGCTTTACGAAATTGTCCATAAATTAGACATTTCTTAACCGATTTTTATGTTATGTCCTATTTTGGAAAAGTAGTGAATAAGGCTATAAGTACAAAGTAAGTCTTTATGTTTGACAAAAAGTACTACTTTAAGTACTAAGTTCAAATAACACTCCATTGCCCACTTTTTAGTTCTTCCAAAATATTTCTCGTGGAAAGAAGGCAAAACTATTTTTCATAAGAGTCTAAAACCAAGATGGTATCTTTAATGGTTTAGGAATTTTTGAACATTTCAAAACTTAAACCGTTTTTAGCCTCCATAATTTTTTTAGATTTTCATAGGGGGTTTTTATGGTCACTGATTTCGAATTCGGTATCATATTTTTGAAACAATATGGCGGACAATTCTCTTGAAAATTGATTATATCACGACAAAATAGTGGCAAGGGGTTTTTAAGGTAGCTGATTCCGAATTTGGGTTCACATTTTCAGGAGATAAGACCATTTAGTTTTAAAGATACATTTCACATATTTTAGGAAATTTTTGGAAAAATTACTTTTTTCTGAATTCATCAAGTTTAAGATATGAAAATTCAGAAATGGTACTATCAGGCCTGTTCCAAAATCCGTGTGATTTCAAATACTTTTCAATTAGGAGGCTTTTTGATGAAAACGGTGCGTCGAACGATTAAAAATATTATAATCTCTTGTGGAGAATTACAGGTTCTACAAATACGGCTACTTTTTCGTAAATACAAATCAATATTCTTTGAAGAAACCTGTAATTCTCCACAAAAGAGAGTATAATACTTTTTATCGTTCGTTATCTGGTACTTGAAATATGTTATCTAGATATTTTACTTTAAATTTGTGCAAAAACATTATTACTTTTGACTCAAAAGTTTTCGAAGTTATGACCGGCTCTCTTATAGATCGCTGTGCGACTTTGGATTCATATGAAAGATAGTTTTGTGTTTTTGTTTCAATTGTCTTAGACCCTGAGTTCTCTGACACATATTTGCTTATTCAAACTTTTATCCGAAATTGGCCCCCAACAATAGACTCTTTCAAATTTATATGAAAAACAAAAATTTGCTTGGAATTGCGCTCGCACAGCACCAAAATGTTCTCTTTGATGTAAATAAGCACCATGTAAAATTTGTTACATTTCATAGAACGTTTGATGCATCCCAAACCATTTTAAAAACCGAAAAATGCTCTTGAATATGGAAAAAATTTTTGTTTTAAAATTTAAACTGTTAAACTTTGAATGTACATATGTATATGTATTTTGAGCTGATAAATTCGAATTTGAAATTTGTAAGTTCGGTAATTATGGAGATATTGGCCATTCCATTTCATATCTTTATTTTCCACCTTGAATTGACAATATCTTTAAAATTACAGAACTTACGGAGAAATAAATTCCAGATTCGAAATAAACGGCTCAAAATCCATACAAAAACTTTAAATTTTTGGACAAAACTTTTTTCATATTCAGGACCACTTTTCGGTTTTAAAAATAGTTTGTTATGCTTCAAATGTTCTCTCAAATAAACCAAATTTTACATTGTGCTTACCCAGTGTGCCAAACGGACTCGTTTCGGATCCGTAACGGGTTCATATTTTCGTTCTTTTTATCCGTTACGGAATCCGTTACGTATCCGTTACTGATCCGTTTGCGGGAAGGATTCCTAAAAAAAAAACGAATCGTTTTTTCTTCTTTTATGGATCCGTTTCGAACCTGTAATGTACATCAAAAACGAATTCAAAACGGATTCGCTTTTAATAATGTTAATGCTGCTTATAAAAAAAAAGAAAACAGGGTGAAGCGCTTATTTTTAATTAAAAAAAACAAAATAACAAAAAAAAAAAAAAAATTACTAGCCCGGCCGGGAGTCGAACTCAAGCTCCCGAGGTATTACTTTTTCACACACGAGACGTTAGACAACTAGGCTATTGACCGATATGATGTTTACTTAACTGATGTAGACTTATTTGATGTTGAGATTTAAAGTTTGTATATTAAACAAATTTCTGTTGTTTTTTTATAAGTATTCTGTGTTGTTTTTCTTCCCTTCTTTTGATCAAAAATGTTATATACTCAAATTTGGAATCAAAAACATTTCTTCAAACAGAGTTTGAAAAGTTTACAAAAAAGCATACGCAATAAAATAAAAAGAAAAAAAAAACGAATCAAAAATATTTTTTTTTGTCATCATAAAAATTAAATAAAGCAAATCCGTTTTGAGTTCGTATTTGATGTATTTACGGAATCGAAACGGATTTGCCCAGGTTCGAATCCTACCAGAGGTGGATTTTTACTCTTTATTTTTCTTCCTTTTTTTTCTTTTTATTATTTTTTAATTGCTAATAGGCGCATCAAAACGGTTTTTTTCTGTAAATATACAGCATTAACATATTTAAAAGCAAATCCGTTTTGAATTCGTTTTTACATAAGTTTCGGATTCGAAACGGGCCCGCACTGCGGAATTTAATTTTTTTTTATTCGCTAATAAGCGCTTCAAAATGTTTTTTTTTTTATCCAAACAAAGCGTTTTGAATTCGTTTTTGATGTACGTTACGGGCTCGAAATGGATCCGTCACCGCGGATTACGATTTTTATACCTTTATGAACTCGTAACGGATTCGAAACGGATCCTCATCCGTTTTTGTGCACATTGGGTATTTATATCAAAGAGAACACTTAGGTGTTGTAGGAGCACAATTCCAAAAAGATTGTAAATTTTAAGCCACCCTACCCAACAATATCCTCAAATTGTTTTATTTGAAGCGCCAAGGTATATATGTATATTATATAACAATAAATATTTAAAGCAATTACTCACCATTGTTGCAATTTGTTTTATTTACTTCTACTTGTTTTTCTCGATATGTTTTCGAATTGTTTTTGTCGAATTCTTCATTTTTTTTTTTTTTTTAATCTAATCAATGAAATATGATATTGCGTATATACTGAAATGTGTGACATTGATAATGCATGCCTGAAAGATTAAGAAATGCCAAATATTATCAACATTCAAAAGTGTGCCAATTAAAAAAAAAGTACCTAGTATGAACAGGCATTTTAAAAAAATATATGTTTATGAAATTATTTACTACTTTCAATTGAATAAAGAAGACAATAATTTTGTTCGATAAGAAAATGCAAGTTGAACAAAAAAAGTTGCTTTGGAAGATAACTTGAAAAGGAAATTTCGAACTGAAAATTTAACAGGTAAAGTGTAACGTAGAAGATAATGGCTACCCGATGCCATTGATAAAACTGAAGTACTCTATTTACTGTTAGTGTTAAGCAAGAATATCATAGAATTCTGATATGATAGAGAAATACAGTTGCCAGATTCGGAATCAACGACCCACAATCCTTGTGAAATTACTTTACTTTAATGACAAGCAAAATAAATTAAATATCTATATAATATAAATATGCAACCAAAAAACTTGCCTTTTCCAGCCGATTTGATTCGGTTCATTAAGCAAAATTTATATCATCGAATAGGTGTAGCTTAGTACAAAATAAAAGGGGGATGCCACGCCCCTAAATGGAAAAAACGCTCTCACAGCTGAACTGCTGCATCGATTTTCATCGGTATAAAGATAGCGTTAACACTTAAGGACGATAATACGAACTTCTTATTTTCAAGTGATCTGTGCCGCTAAAAGTCAAATTGAAGTGGTCGAATTTCAGCCACAAGAAGAACCTAAATTTAATAATTACATTGCAGTAACTGATGTTTTCTTATGCAAATCTTTAATTTTATATTCGTGTTGTTTTTAAATGCGGAAATAAAACGCACTTCACTGTAAAGGAACGAAAAAATTGTAATATTTTTCGAAGATAAGGAATACATTTCTTTAAAAATTTCACGATTGTACACATACACTATCGGACAAAAATTTTAAATCAACGTTAGTTTTCTCATGCCAAGAATTCTTGTAATTAAATTATAAAAGTGCCTTACGACGGCTCACATAGATTTATTTCTAGGGGAACTGGGTGTTGGACTTATATTTGAGTTGTGGCAGTATGAAATGAATTACATTAAGATCTAATGTCAGATCACATAAATCCTTACTTGTTAACTGCAACATCCACTTTTACTTTGCTTTTTATTTGGGTCATTTTCCAGATGGAATTTGTAGTGTTGTGAAATAAAAATGTTTTCCCAATTCCCAACACCAATGACTCACAATCGGCAAATATGTTTTGGTTAAACCCATATTTTGATAAATAGTATGTACCTTGTATGTGGTCTTCAACTTTTGATCGTTAGTGTACATAAGTATATGTTTATAACTATTTAGTACGATAATGACGTTTTATTTCTTAGATTAGGTCTAACGCATTTCTGTCTCTTTTCCGCTGTATCGCTTGAAAACATTATATTTCAACCTTTCTTTTTCTAATTTTTAAATGTTTATAAAATGCGCGTGTAACGCTCTCTAATGGAAATTAAAAAACAAAAATTGTTTTCTCTTTTTGTACAACTGAAACTTCTGCGCCTCTGTACTATACCTTATCTCATACAATTTTAACAAACTAATTTTTTTTATATTTTTTATTATTTTGCTGTTTTTATGCAATTTTTGTTTACTATATGAATATTTTGTTGTTTTTTATTTGGTATTTTGTATTTATTTTATTTTAAGTTTTAATGTTATTTCAGCTTTTTTTCTACATACCCTCGTGTCTTGGATCTGTTTTCATTCAACAAATACCTATATTGGGCAATACGTATATACATATAAACAACAACTAAATATGTTGCAAATAAATAAGTGGGTCATTTTGATATTTTTCTGCAGCACTTGAAGTATTTGAAAAAAATGAGAAGAATAAAACTTGCCAAAGATTAACGAATTCCTTTTTGTTTAATGCCCTAATTCTCTATCTCGAAAACTCTCACTTTTCGACTGAAAAGTGACTAGAAATCAAAAAGCTCAATATTTTGTATTCACTAAAACGAAAAACGACAACAAAGTGAGAGCGATTGAATATTTTATATTCGAAAGTGAGCGAATGAGTTATTTTATATTCGAAATGGTTGTGATATTTGATTTTTATTTTTATATTGAAAAAATTGTATTTCTGTAAAACGAAAACAGACGAATTTACAGTCAAGTTCGTCACTTGAAATTTTCTGTCGTTTAAAAATCGATTGCAAGTTCTTTTTTTGAATTTTTGGTTGTGATGGACTTTGTTATTTTTTTTGACGAAGGAGTTATGAAAATTATCGTTCTCTTCGGATTAATAACGGAATTTTAAGCGCGTAAGTACGTAGATAAATACCACGACTTTCATCATAAGGCAAAATAAAGTTTAGCGTTGCAAATTTATTTATTGCAGCATTGTAAAGAATTTTCGCGTAAGTAAAGAAGTCTTAAAATATATTTTCGAAGAACTGTCCCCAAAAATGAAGATCTGTCACAGAAAAACAGGAACACCAAATGTAATTAAACTGGCTTGCTTTTTGAGGTTCCTTGCATCAGAAAGCTATCAAGGTTTTGTTGAGACTGACTTCAAATGCTGTTAATCCCAAACATTTGCTTCAAGAATTATTGCAGAGTGCTTGGAATTATTTAAAAATTATTTCTGCTCGATATGAATGTGGTTGTGGTTTTCTTTTGATTTCCAAAACACAATTTTTTTTCTAGATTTGTGACCATAATTTGTCTATCAAATATGTCGACGTAAGAAATCCGTGCTCAAACTACGATTAATTTATTTAAAAAGGCAGTCATATTCTATCTGTAATATGCAAAATATATTTTCTTCAAAATCATTTAGCAAAAAAAACTGCATTTTATCAAGAACTCTATTTTTCATCCATTTTTCATAGTCATGCGCCATTCAGATGCATCCCATAAGCCGAATCGGGATTTTTGGCAATTTTTTACGATCTCTTATTAAAGTGCAGAAGATAAATAGTTTTGGGTACTTAAAAAATATCATATGGCTGTGTAATCTCTGTGAGATTTAGAAAACCATATTTAAAATAAAAACATTCAAAATGCACAGATTATAAATTGTAATTTTTCACCTTTATATGCATCAAACTCCACCTTATGGATTATATTTTAGAAATTTTGGTCAATTTTGAACTGCTTTAACGTACTTGCATAGTAATTTTTATTTTTCAGGAGATTCTGGTAACAATTGCCACCATATTTACTAACACCGTTCAGAAATCCACAGTGACCTTTAAGAGACAAATAAAACGAGCAATTTTGTAAAGCAATGTAATTTAACGCTATTTTGGAGTCCTCGAAAATAGATTTCGATGCATTTTTACTGAGAGAGGACTGCATTACTCTCCTATGGTAGTAACTAAAATTATAAATGTTTTTTGTGCTTAACATAACGCTTGTATACATTACAAAAACGAGATGCCGACTTTAGAAGAACTTGATAGCAATGAAATTGTAAGTAAAGTTGAAAGACCCCCAAATTAAAATACTTCAACCATAGCTACAACTTTAAGGAGAAGAATAGCAGAAACTTTTGTACGTGTTTTCTGCACTTGTGAAATCCGTTTTTTTTTTTTACTATCTTTTTCAAACCAAATTTCAAAACCAATATCCAAATAGAACTGCCATTTGAAAATTAATTTCTTTTTTCAATTGAAAATATTCAGTAATAAGTTCGAAATATCATAAAAAATAGAGTTGGCATTTCTCAAAAATGTATTGTCTTTGCTTATTCGAAAACAAAGCCACAAACCAAATGAGTGTTGACGAAAAACTCAATTCGATTTACAGAAAATATTTTTTAAACGAAAATGACTGAAAACGAATTTCAGTCACTCACACTTTTCGAGATAGAGAATTAGGACATAAATGTTTGAATGGAAAAAATTAATACCAAAATAGAGAAGCTCTGAGAAGCCGGAGCAGGGACAATTAAGTATTTTCTCATTAATTAAATGTTACTCATACGACGACGTGTAGTTTAGGATTAAATGGAAAATAGTTTTAAATTAACTATAACTTTAACAAATATTATGATGAATTGGTCTTTTTTTCGCCATTTTAAACATAAAACCTCATACTTTTAGAAAAAACATATTAATTTTAATGTCATGGGATAGTCTTTATGGAATTGGTTCAATTCACACGTAATCTATATATTAATACGCAAGACAAAAATTTGTCCTACTTTTTTTGCTATGTTAGAGAAATGGAGCACGACTTTGAGTTATACACCATTAGAAAGGTATTTATGTGTAAATGTGCACTACGTTAAAATTATTTTAATATTTTGCCATTAAGCCAGGTAAAATTAAATACAAATTTTTCAATATTAACAACAGAGCTGAAAAGAGGACACAGCACAAAGAGAAATCCCCAAAAAGCTGACTGACACTGATTTCATGTTTTTTGTTTTCTTTTAGTTTCACATTTGTCATTGTACCAGAGATGATAGATGAGCTTTTCTATTTTGCACCAAATAACAAAAAAACTACTAAAACTATCCAAAAAGTACCAAAATTATTTAATACATTTCGATACATCCAACGTATAAGTTGATGTTTCAAACCCAAATTTTGGGCGTTATTTCTCAATTGATTATCGCCAAAATTTATATGAAAATAATTTTGGCGTTATTTCTTCTTTTCTTTTTGGGCGTTCAATAATTGCTTCTGTCAAAATGCTCTACAGAATTTAAGACTGGTTTTTCAATTAAAAAAAAAATTAATTTATCGAAATTTTAGCTTGTAATGCTTAAAAATATAATACCTGGCCTGTGCCACTTACAAACATACATATTTCTAAGGTAATAAAGGAAGTGAAAATGATTTTCCTTCTCTCTTTATTTTATATCTTTGTCATGAATAGCATAACAATGACAAACATGACAGCTGTTCAATTTTCTAAATTTTCTCAGACCCTTAAATTGAATTTCTTACTTTCACTTTTGGTTTCTTTTTCCAAAAAACTTTGAATGCTACGCTCTATACACCATCATCATCTTTCTTGTCATTCCCATGCTAAATAATTCTATTGCTCCTGCTACTGCTGCAGCATGTCTACGTCTGTCGACCTGTCATTTTTATTATTCTTAAGTAGCAAGTTTGCAACACAACAAGTGTGCACACATTTTCTCATTTTCTTTTAGTTTCCTGCTTATGGGAGTTTGTGTATCTGAGGTGTGCTTCTCAAGTATGTATAAATGGTATATTATGTGCTGTTTTTTGTATAAAATATTACATATATAAATGTATAAGTTCTTAAAATACAACAAAAGCAGGCGAAATATTTGGCGCCATCTCTTTTAAGCACAAAAGCTTGAAGTCGCCACCACAGCTCCTAACAAACTTTTAACCCCCCCTAGAATACACAATACAAAAGAAAAGGTTCCCATTCCAAAAAAACATCGTCTTAGTTTTTTGTTATTGTAACAATGCTTGGATTTTTTTTTGCGTATATTTAGTAAAGCTATCATAATACTTTCTTTCTGTTTTTATTCCAATTAAGAGTATTTGTCGCGATGCATGTTATATATATGTAAACCAAATCTCATCTACGCATGTGAGACATGACAAACTTGATTCTTTTGGGGCGTGGCATCGCCCACTTTCACAGTGAACATTATTTGCCTCGGTGTTTTTTACACACGTACCGAATTTCATATATCTGCTTTGAATAGTTTCAAAGGTATGATAAATTAATTATTTTTCGAGGAGCGGCCCCGCCCATTTTTCTATTGAACATTTCTTTACACATACACCAAATTTCATATATCTGCTGGTTTTAGTGTCGTATGAAAAAAATAGTGCGATATTGATAGCTTGCACGGGCCAATTTTATAAATTAGGGGGAAACACTTCTCACGTAGGCCCCAAAGAGAGGTAATTTGACAAAAATTTCAGAAAAGTATATCATAGCACCCCGGGGTTATCCCTGCAAATGTATGACTAGGTCTTATTATTTTGTTTCTTCGGAACATTTTCTCCAAAAAAAAACCTAATAAAATCCACATTTTTGAAATTTCACTATATATGTCCCGAGACGACCCCAAATAAGGTTATTTCTAAAATAGTTATCACCCAAATTTAATTGAAAACTATTTGGGCGTTATTTCGATTTTGTTTTTATGCGTCATATCATCATCACTATCACTTTGTTTTTTGTACTGTTTGTTAGGACAGGATTGAACAGCCTTCTAAGGAGCAAATATAAGTGTCTCATAGCCTTTCATGTAGTATCCAAAAAACCATTTCCATTACCAAATTATAATTTTTTTTTTTCTTAACCATTTTCTTGTTTGTTTCTTTGTACCAATTTTTTTTTTTTTTCTATTTTGCCGGTTTTCTGTGTCACAAGGTATAAAATCACTCATTTTATTTTTTCTTCCCTTTCGCTATTTTTCCTCTTATATTACATATATTTTTCTTTTTTTGCATTGCCAAAGTCGTTTTCGTCTCAAATTTTTGTTCTTTACTTTATTTTGTTGTATTTTATTACTCACTTGTCAACATCCTTGAAGTGTTTTTGTGTTTGTGTATGTTTTGGGTTGGTGGTGGCGTGTAGGAGTTGGCAGGTGGCCTGTTAACTTGTTTGCTGCTTTTATTATTCTCAAGATCAAGAAAATTATTTCCTCGTTTTTTTTCATACTTATATTTTTTCTATTTTATTATTTTGTACAAGTCTGGTTGCTTTGGTGTTGTTTTTTGTAAGTAATATACATATATGTATGTTGGTACACTTTTATACACATCCATGTTTGTATTACTTTCCAGCATGACTTTATGAGTTCAAGGTCTTTTCTTCTTCTTTTGTGTCATCTTTAAATGGTGTGGTATAAAATACCGTGTATGTTGAGTGCAAAGCTTTTCACTAATACAATTCATAAGTTCCGGTTGCTTTTTCTTTCTCTTTTTTCGAAAATTTTTATTCGGATGTGGAGATTCTGCGAATGATATATTTTTATGAGTGTGTTGAGTTTTTTGCTTGTGTACATATCAAACTATGGGGATGGGCGATATTTCGATTAGATTCAACAGGTAAAACCTCTAACCTAATTAGGAAGAAAATGTATGAACCAATTGAATATTAGAAAATTTTGCGAAAACCCTAGAAAAGGGTCATTCGAACGACGATGTACGGCTTCCAAAGAGATCTCTTCCTTCTTTGTTGCGAATTATCACTTCAAAAGTTCTTTAACATACATATTTCCTGCCGTACAAGAATGTTCTTTTCTTAACAAGAAAATAGCACAAAACTTTTTTCGCCGCGTAAGGGATAAAATTTTAAAGCCTCCACATTTTTTGGTGACACATTTTTGGTACTATTTTTGTTGGCACATTTCTCGACCCTTTTTGATGACACTTTTTAACGACAATTGTTTTTCCACATAATTTTCTTGACTACATATTTTTCGACAATTTTTTGAAGACACGTTTCTGGACACTCTTTTGACGACACATTTCTCGACATTTTTTTGACGACACATTTCTCGACACTTCTTTGAAGACACATTTCTCGACACTTTTTTGACGACATATTTCTCGAAATTTTTTTGACGACACATTTCTCGACACTTCTTTGAAGACGCTTTACCATACACATACACATTCTGAAACTTTTTTGACGACACATTTTTCGACGCTTTTTTAACTACACATTCTGAAACTTTTTTGACGACACCTTTTTCGACACATTTTTGAAAATAATTTTAGGCTATTTTTTGATGAAATTTTGTAGTTAGGTGCCGTTAAGTGTGCGGAATCATATAAGTGCCCTTCCCTACCACTTTTCAAACATAAGTATTTTCTACATCACAAAAAAACTGACTTTTTACTTAACTCTTTTTCCAGGCACAGTATTCAAGGCACACAAACTCATTTTGGCTGCGTGTTCAAAGAAATTCGCAGATCTTTTCGAGACCACACCAACAAATGGACAATGTGTCGTTATACTGGAGGCAACATCTTCGGACAATATGGCAGCATTGCTCGAATTTATGTACAAAGGCGAAGTGCATGTGTCACAAGAGGCTCTCAATAGTTTTCTGAAATCAGCAGAAAATCTACAAGTAAGCGCAATCGAATCATGTTTTATTTTTATTACTCTGCTACAATTCTACTTTCTTCTCACTCAAAGGTCAAAGGACTGTCCACAGAAACGGGCCGTTTGGCTGCGCAGCAAGCACAACAACACATCGAATCATCACCGTTACTTGATTCACCCACCGGCCGTCGCAGCATACGTAACAGTTTAAGTGGCGGCGGCAATGGCATGGGTGGCATAATCGGTGCTGGTGGTATTGCTGGCACCGGTGGCCCCGGGGATCGTGGTGGTGGCGGCGCCGGAAATACCAGCGGTGGCGGCGTTAACCTCAACAATAGCAGTACTGGTGGCGGTGGCAATATAATCGGCGGCAATATTGGCGTTGGCGGTAATAACCAATTAGGTAGTGGTGCCATCGGCGGTAATAACAACAGTAATAACAGCGGTGGTGTTAGTGGTGGCGGCAGTATTGGCGTTGTTAGTGCACATCATTTGGGTGTCGCTTCCGCTGGCGGCGGCGGCAGTAGCAGCAGTTTAAAGCAGGAATGCGATTCTCTCATGCATCCAAGCAGTTCCAGCCTAGGCAGTCTATCGCCATATGTGCCGCCCATGTATCGGCCCATTTCATTTGAGCCATTACGCAAGCGTGCCCTCCGTAGTCCGTATGCCGAACAAGAAATACGTGGTAGCGTTCTACGTGATGGTTCGAAAAACTCATCAGATTGTCCAAGTCCTTTTGGTAAACAACCGCCCTATCATCGACCGTCATCGAGTGCATCTTCGACGGCACCCACCGAAGCGGATACAATGCAATCAGAGCGAGCGTCACCGCAATCCAGGTGATGAAAAATTGAATTGAATTTCAATGTGAAAATGTATTAATTTACGTGCTCTTCTCTTCTCTCGTTTTTGTAGCCGTTATGAAAACCATAGTCCGAGCACAACCGCTGGCGGTATTGGCAATGCGCAGCGCAGTTTAGGAGGTGGCAGTTTAGATCGAACTGTGAAAAGTGAACGCAATAATGGCAGCACAAATGAGGCTAATGATGATGAACGTGACGAGCAAGACGAATCAATTGACGTAAGCGAAAGTTGTTGCCAAAGTACCACGAATAGTTTTGCGTTTAAGGAGGTATACTGTTGAGATATTTTTGTTCTTCTTTTTCACTGAAAGTCGGAATCAACTGCTTTTTCAGTGTCTTCTTTTTGTCTTTGAATAGTTAAGAAGATCTTGTAAATAAATACTCTGGATTCTTTTCTTCTTTACTATAAAATTTAAATTATGTACCCTGAGAGTTCATATACAGCATGTCCCATTTTAAATTAAACGTTGAAAAGGCTTAAACTTTCTGATTCTTTTCAGTTTTGTTTTCTTATTTATTTTGAATTTAACTCAATTTGGAATCGACCCTGAGACGCAAAATTATTAAAATCATCACCTTTATGCTTTCTTTTATTTTCCTGCTTGCACACTCACTGAGGCACAAGATGTTTTAAAAAAATGCAAATTGTAACTAAAACTGAAAATGGAAGCTTATTGAGCTTAAAAACTGTTTTTCCCTAAAATGGAATCAAATTATTTTTGTTTAGCCATTTTAAAATGTCTTGGTGGTTTTTGTGCACTCTTAAGTAGTAACTGCTTAAATTGACTAAATCAAATTTTCGGTCAAAATTAAACTTTAAAATTTCTTTCGTATGCTAAAATTTCTTTTACTTATAGAATGGTGCCGAAGATTTGCGAGTCAAAATGGAAAACTCAAATTATACACCACCACCCCCACCCACTTCAAATACTTCGCCCACCACCCCGTCAGCGCTGCTGGAAAATTTAAAAAATGCAGAAGGTAGCCTACCTGGTGGTCTTGCTGCATCGATTGCACCTGCGGATATGTTGAATGTTTGGAATGCCACAAAATTGAACAATAAAAATAGCGGCATGGTGAATACGGCAGATGGTAAGTTACCCCAATTTTTCCTGCACTTTTTTATTACCAACAGATTTTGCCACATACTATATTTTAATTCCCTATACAATAAAGTAAACCGATTCGTATTAATATATTTATTTTGTGACATCTTAGAGAATTAAGAAAAGATTTAGTACATGACAGAACTTCATATACTTGATCTTCGTCCTTCATTATCTAGAAGTTTAATTTTTGCATCACGATCTAAAAGATCTTTTATGCAACGTCATTTACTACAAAAAACAATTCGAAACTATTCATAAATCTCGTCAGTGATGGCGGTAGGAAATAACACCCAAAAAACGAAGCAACGTCCTCAAAAATAGAAAAAAACATAACGCCTAATTATTGAAATAAAATATCGCCCACACAATATGAAATAAGGCCCAACGTAATAAAAGGCGGTAGGAAATAACACCCAAAAAAAAAAGAAAAAATGCCAAAAAAAAAATAAAAACAAAATAACGCGCAAATATTGAAATGAAATATTTCTCAAAAAAGAAACGAAATAACGCCAAAAAAAAAGACGAAATGACGCCCAAATTATTTTTATATTAATTTGGGGCGTTATTTTCAAAATGATTATCGCCCAGGTTTACATGAAAATAATTTTGGCGTTATTTCGTTTTGGTCTCTGGGCGTTATTTCATATTTTTAGAGCGATATTTCATTTCAATAATTTCGTTTTAAGTTTTTAGACATTAGTTAGTTTTTTTTAATGAAATAACAACCATTGCATTTTTAACGAACTAAAGCCTTGAATTTGAGCGTTATTTCCAAAATGACTATCGCTCAAATTGGGGGTTACCGTGAATAAAAAATCCCGGGGAATTTTTCTCAGACAGCAATAGAGAATGCACGGCAGCCTGAGAAAAATTCTCCAGGAATATTTATTCACGATAACCCCCATTGTTTTCATAAAAACTTAAAATTTAAAAAAAATAACGACCAAATTTCTTTATTGTGCCCAATAAAAATTAAAAAACGAAATTACGCCCATTTATTGAAATAAACTGTGAAGTAAAAATAAAAATTAAGCCCACATTATTTTCATGCTTTTCTGTTTCCAAACACTCTTGAAAGAATCCACAGGAACCGTCGTCCACCCACTACTTCTTTAGGTGTTATTTGAGCTTAGAGTGCCCTGCCATTATATCCTTTTACAATAGACATAATTGTATCTTAACTTTACCAGATCTTGACAGAATCGACAGGAACCGCTGTCCACCCGTTGGGAAAGTTGTATTGTTGCAACTAATAAGAATCTGATTTCCCTGATGGATTCCAAACCTACCACACACCTGAAAAATTTTTGTCCAGCAGTAGTTGTATTGTTTCTTCTAGCTTCTCCGCTAAATTTCTATTTTTCTCTTTGAATGTTGAATGGCTATTTGGGTGATATTTTGTAAAACCTGTGAACGTTTCAATTTTCTCAGAGAACTCTCCATGAAATAAATTGCAGGCTCTCTTGCTGCATTAATCGTTTGCAACTTCGCATTGTTTTAATTGATTCGGTCACTGCAAAGTGAGAAAAACTATTCTCATTTAACATTTTGGCGCCCAACGTGGGGCAAGTGCAGATTTAAAGTAAAAAATAAAATAAATGTTACACGCTGACCCGTCATTATGCTTATTATAATGCCTCTGACACAAAAACTTTTTTCGTAGTACAAACTCTGATTGATGTCTGTTTTATCATCCTTAATTTTCTAGGTAAAAAACTCAAGTGCCTGTACTGTGATCGCCTGTACGGCTATGAGACAAATCTCCGTGCCCACATCCGCCAACGTCATCAGGGTATACGTGTGCCGTGTCCCTTCTGTTCGCGTACATTTACGCGTAACAACACTGTAAGACGGCATATTGCGCGCGAACATAAACAAGAGATCGGCATTAGTGCGTCAAGCACAATAGCACCCGCCTCTGCAGTAGCAGCAGCAGCTGCAGCGGCGGCAGCAGCGGCCGCGAATCATTCACAATAGGATGCGGCCGCAACAGCGGCGGCAGCAGTAGTAATGAGTGCACAAAAAGCAGCGGCAGCAAAACAACGTAAACGAAAATCATTAAAAATGGCGTTAGAAAAATGCATGCAACGACGTGATGCAGCAACAACAACAACAACAACAGCAGCAGCAACAACTGATATCACAACAACAACAGCAGCAGCACAAGCGACAACAACAACAACGACAGCAGCAGCAGAATCGACGACGATGGCAACATTGGAAGCAGCAGCAGCAACAACAACTAAGGAAAATGTTGCTGAAGCTGAGTCACCAATAAATACCACCGACGAAACATTGGAAACAACAACTGAAACGGCTTCGCTAGATACCACAGCAGAAATGTCAACAGCAGAAAGTTCCGCTGAATTAGCAGAAACATCTACTGAAATGGCGGCGGCGACATCAGCTGAGTTAGCAGAAAAAACTACACAAGCAGTTGCTGATGCTGTACCAATGGACGTTGTCGTAACGACTGTAAATGTTGCTGATAAGAAATTACCCAATAAAAATAATGGTGATATAGAAAAAGTTGCTGAAACAGAAAAAATTGCTGATACAGAAGAAAAAGTTGTTGCAAAGAAAGATGTTGTAGAAGAACGCCATCAACACCCACCGGTACAAATGATGGAAACAGATGTTGAAGATATGTTGGCGACAACATCTGTGCCAAAAGCAAAAATAACAACTAAACATTAAAATGTTAATATAATTCGTTTACATGCACTCATAAAAAAAACAACAACTTTTTGTTGAAGAATCCCAGAAAGAAATTTTCGCTGTATTTTTCACAAAAAGTAAAGAGAGCACATAACGCTCTCTCTAATAAGAATTACTACTGTTGCAACTGTTGTTGCTCTCGGAAGAAGAAGTCTTTTTTTAAAGAAAAAACTAAACAACAAAAAAATCTTAAATTTTGTTACCATTTATATTTTTGCAAAGTCAAGTAAAAATAGTTAATAAAGAAAGCAGTAAATTATTTAAGCCACAAAAGCAAAATGGCTCAAAAACAAAGCTGCTTTTTAGCCAATATTTACGTAAAGCAAAACTTAACTTTTTAAAAACTAAACAGCAGCAGCAAAAAAGCAGTTAATATCGAATTAATGCAATAGTAACAGGAAGAAGAAAACATGAAAAAACAAAGAAGTTAAAGGAAATATTTATTGAAAATCTATATATATGTATAAATATAATTTAAATCAAAATCACATACATAACAAACAAAAACATAGCATGCATTTTTTGTTTATCTGTTTGAGTTTTATTTATTTTATGCTGTTAATTGAAAGAAAAAGATTTTTTTTTTTTTTCAATCTATTAAACTGTTTTTGCTGTTGATATAAAAAATATTATAATAATATGGTTCTGTTAAAAAATAAATAATAAAATATTAACATAAAATAAAAAATTTTAAAATTATAATTCAAAATGTAAAATCCGAAAAATTGTTTTCAGGGTGCTAAATTATAATTTCGAACCTAAATACAGTTTTAAAAGAAAAAACTGAATTACAAAAAAGTACATGATTTGAAATCAAAGCTGTCTTCATTTGGCGTTATAAATGTTTTTTTGAGCAACTGAAGTGGGCGCGTAACAAAATAATGCGCTAAACGCTTAAAAATACATTAGGGTATACTACAAAAAAATATATTTTTTGTGATACCATACAAATAATGCTAATTGAAGATAAAAACTATGTATTTCATAAATTTTTTTTCTCTTTTATAAAAATCCTTAACTGCTGCATAATTATAGTACACACTACTATATAATGAACGTTTTTGACTGGTTTCTCCAAAACAATAACAGTAACAAAAATAATTTATTTCACAATTTTTTGTTTTTTCGTATTTAAAGCAAATCAATAAAACAACAACAATTCGTACCTTCAAGACTCAAACATAGAGCTAAACAATTAAATTAATATATGAATACATATAGTAAAACAAATAAATACAAATAATAAACCAACCATACCTACAAAATAAACTTAGTTTTTACCACATACGCAATAAAAACAAAATGCTTATTAAAAGTAAAACTTCAAATCAAAAACAGCAATTTACTGGCAACAAACCACAACACATAGTACAACAAATGCAAACCTAAAGAAATAGCAATAATTTAAAAGAATTTTACAATAACAAAAACAAAAAATAAACAATAGCAAAATAATAGATACTATATCGTCCAAAACAATCTTCATTTTACGAACTTAATTTTCATTTTTTTGTTTTGCCACATCACATAAGAAACCACCCAAGTGTAATTATGTATTAACTAAAATTTAAACACAAAACAATAGTTTAAATAGTAACCATAAAAATATAATGATAAACGTGTACCTGCAACTTGAATTAATACTTTTATATGCATAATAAAAGTAATGTATTCATTCAATTCATTAAAGAAAAAATATAATACATACATAGAACTATTATAAATATTAACGTAAACAGCATATTTTAATTTAAATTCATTTAACACACAAAAATTAAATTAAATTATAGAAAAACAAAAAATAAACCCAAATTGTCATTGAGCTGTAGAGCGGCGTTTTAACAGAAAAACACCCTGTGTACTTACATCTATACACAAAATTCGAATTATAAAATAATAGAAATGAAAAAATACAGCTAGTGGTAATACAGGATTTATCTTATGACAGCTTTTAAAAGTAATTTTGTAAATATATCTTGAACTGATTTGCGCTCAAGCAAATTTTTAATTTTTTTTTAAATTTCAAATCCAAAAAAAAAAAAAAACACTCTTACTTTCAACAACGCTGATAAACCGCTGGCGATAAATATATATCAAAACGTTTCTTTTTAATTTTACAATAAATACCAGATTTCAAAAACTTTTTTTTAATAAATTAACAAAAAACAATTGGTTAATTGGGTGCCTAAAATTAAAATTTAAATATATAGCTAAATTTTATAACATTAAAATAAAGAAAGCAATATATTAAAAAAAAGTTGGGTAAACTGCAACAAACCAAAAAAAAAAAAACAAAAAGTATAAAACCATTCAAAAACGTTCCTTTTTTATACACAATATTTAAAGAAACAAACAATAGAACCTTGTCAGTATAATTTCTATTTTATAAACGCAAAAATACAATGTTTAGGCACCATTTTAGAAAACATTTTTCTAGCATTTTTTAAGTTTTTTTGTTTGTTTTGAACAACACAAACGTTACAAAATTCAAAATTGCATTTTTTGGCTATGCGTTATTTTTGTTTTTATTTTCTTTCATTTTTTATTTTATAATACTATTTCAAGCAATATAAAATGTTAGTTTTTGGAAATTGTGCGTGAACCTACGGAAAAATGCTATGATCTTGACTTTGTCATAAAAAACAATATACGAGTACATGTTAATATGTAAATATATAGTTACTTTAAAAAAGTTTTTTTTTTTTTGAAAAAATTTCTATAAAAAACTTATTTTTAAGTGTTTTTTAATAATTTTTAAAAACTTATATCCATAAAAGATTTTATATAAAAGTTAAAAAAAAAATTTTTCAACTTTTATTTTCAAAAGAATTTTATAAAAGTTTTTCATAAAAACTTGTCGCTTCAAATTTTTTGTTTTACATCACATCAAGTCAAAAAAAATAAAAGATCAAGTGACTGAATTATTAGAAACTGTATGCTTATTTATAGAGCTGGAAGATAATATGTGACTATTTTGGGCCCATTTTTTGAAAAAAAGATGTATTGTCATCCAAAATAAATTTTCGATCATTCCTCAATGATTGGTGCAATAAAGCTTTTTTTTTAAATCATCCCAAAACGATCATGTGACATTTTGTGGATACCCCATAATTTATCAATCGCTCAAAAAAAGGCTCGCCAAATTGAATTTCTCAACTCACTGTAAAGAAAACAAATAGCACTTGTACATCAAAACGTTGTGAGTACGTTTATGCTAAAAAATGTCAAACTTTATTATGGTGTTGCCGGATTTTAGCTTTTGACATTTATGATGCCAGTTCTCGAAATATAAATAGTACCCCTCGTATGTGACAAGTTTTTATAAAAAAAATTTCATAAAAACTTCAGGATACAAATTTTTAAAAACTTTTAAGTTGAAATTCTGACTTAAATTTAAAAAAAAAAAAATGAACAATGAACTATTAGCTACACATGTCAAGATCGAGATAACGTTGAAGACCGCATTTTTTTCCCAAACTAACCATTAAATAAAAAATAATTTAAACAAATATCACATGTACTATAAATAAAGGGATTTATAATAAAAACAAAACAAAAAAAAAAATTAGCTTAAAACTAAAACTAGATGCATGAGTATACAAAACTTTGTATGTATAGTATATCATTTTACATTTTATATTATATATACAACAATTTATTAATCAATATTATTAACTATATATATAAAATAAATTAAACTCAACAAAAGTTTAAGTTTTTCTGTGAAACAATACGCCTTTTAAAGATACATTAAATAAAAAGTATTTAAAAATAAAATAATAAATAAAAATGAACACTTAAAAAACAAATAGCCAAATGCAAATTTTGTGTTTATTTTGTCAAAATATTTATATAGTAAAATGAAATTAAAAAAAAAAAAACAAATAATTGTTGATTTTATTTTATGTTATTTAAACAAAACAAATGAAAATATTTTGCAAAAAATGCAAGTACATAATTTGCTACATTGTTTCATGCACTGAAATAGAACAAAAAAACAAAAACTTTAATAATGCATAGAATACTTATATACAGGGTGATAAAAAGTAAAGTAATGAGCGTAAAAAAATAAACTAGTAATTAAAGTAACTTTTTTAAACTGAAATATGTCAAGACATTTAAAATGTGAAAATAGTAAATTGCAACAGAGCTGAATTTATAAGATAAACAAAAAAACAAAACAATATTAAGCAACCGCACATATACATAAATAAACAAAATTCAGCTAATTCACATACACACATACTAAAAAGTTCTACTAATTCACAAACATGCATACAATAGTTTAATTAAACAAAAAAATATATATAGTTTTTATGTTAACTCCATTATTACTGTGATCAATTTTTTTTTTTTTTGTTTGCATGAAAATGCAATTCTTAACAAAATAATGAAAGTAATTTTTAATTGATATCAGCACTATACATATATCATAAGCATTTTCATTGTGAATAGAAATTTTTAAAGAAAATTTCCTTTTATAAATTAAAATTCTTCAATGACACTGTAATTTCTGTGTATTGCTGAAATACTGCATTGTTTCTAAAATTCTTAGAAAACTCGAATTGAATATCATACTATTGAAGCCAAATTTTTTCTTATCTTAATTATTATGTTTTAACATTCAACAGTATAACAACAACTTATCAAATTCGTAAAGAGCGCTGCAATTTAATATCATAAAAAATCAATTACAAACCAAAAACAAAAGAAAGTAAAACTATAGCTGCTTTATTTGAATTCAGTTTTATTATTTTAATTACATAAATAAGTTCTTATTTGTTTAAATACTTTACAAATATTTTATTTTCTTTAAAAATTAATTAACATTTGTGCAGAATTAAATGCTTTTTATTTAACAAAAAGTACTTCTCCTTAAAGCTTTTAAATCACTCATTTCAATTCGATTTATTCAATTTCTGCATACTTAATAGTAGCTTAATGGTAGAATAGAAATTGCCTAAAAAAATTAAATGCCATAGATCAATTAAAAACTAAGCCCACTTCGGTTGATTCCTTTTCAAAAGCGTTGAAAGCACCAGTACACCTTTCTAGAAAATGATGCCATTAAGATCTTTCTTACGATCCGCTCCATAATGAAGTTGAAGAGATCGCGCATGATAGCGGATCGTCTTGTAGCCAACCTCGTTCGGTATTAAAGGTTTCGGAGAGTTCATTTCCTATCTTTACATGTACATCTATTTAACTCAAACTCGTATCTATCAAATGCAACAAAGAGACAGTGCGTGTCGATTTCTTTTTTGTGGGTTTTGTTCCGGGTTTTGATGCAGTATAAAAATCTGGTCTATTGTGGGCTTGGCATGCCTAAAGCCACACTGATAAGTTAAGATGAACAGTATGTGGCTTCAATCTTTCACACAATACGCTAGACTCTAGCGTGTCTCAAGGGTGTCAGCGAAGAACAAAAGTGAGCCAATTTTGACGCTCCTACAACAAACACAATCTTTCAATATTTTCCAAATTTCTCGGAATTACAACACCCATGCAAAATTGTTTTTGTTATTTTTTTTTTTACTACTACGTGTATGAAAACAAAAAAACAATTTGTCTTGAGTGTTGTAATTCCAAGAAATTTGGAAAATATTGAAATATTGTGTTTGTTGCAGGTGAGCCAAAATTGGCATGAAAAATTGTTTTTGTTATTTATTTTTTACTTCTACGTGTATGAAAACAAAAAAAAAAAAAAAAACAATTTTTCATGGGTGTTGTAACTCTGGGAAATTTTGGATATTATTGAAATATGTGTTTGCTACAGACGAGCCTTATTTCTTCGCTGACTGCGCTTGGCTAAGTAGTTTTTAAATGCTTACACCTTTGCGCTAGAGGACCTTATATGCGATGAAAATAAGGCCGACACCTCGATAGTTGTGTGCCAGTAATTGAATAAATCTGGTTAGTAAAATTATTTGATTTAGTCTTAGGCGTTAAACTAAATTGAATACATATTTAACAGAATTGAATACATTACAATATACAACAGTATAAATATACATATACAAAACAACAAAACAATTAAATTTGCATTTTGGCAATGAATATCGTGCCAAGGAGTCTGAATTACATTAATTTTTAATTACGATATTTTTATTGCTTTAAAATGTGAATTTCAAATTGTTTTACCCCCAACTACCTCTCTGCACAAATTTAAGTATGTTTTTTTCTTTTTTTTTTTTAATTATATGAGTATATATATTTGCTTAAAAAGCTTATTTTAAAAGCATATATATTTATGCATAAATGCTTTAAGCAGAGAGCCTTGTTAAATAATATTTAGTAGCTTAGATTATAGTGAATATTGATTGATAATCACATCGTTAATTATTTAATTTAATTTTTTTTTTTAACTTACATAGAAAACAATGAGACATGCAAAGAAACTCATATACCTCATATTTTAATGTTACACAAGTTATTGTATAATTTTAAATGCTATTTTCATTTTAGTTTTTTCTTATATGTTGAATTTTACTTAAACTTTTTTTAACATTTATAACTAAAAAAAAAACAAAATACAACTGATGAAATGTTAAACAAAAGACAAACAAGAAACGAACTGCAATAGAAACAAAACTACCTCAATAGGCAATAGTTATCTAAATAAAATTTAAAAAATTTCATACACGCGCACATGCATTTTTTAAGCAATAAAAATTATTTTCTTAAAATTATTTCACATTTATTTTGAATAAAAATTATACAGGATCACTTAACAAAACAATTTTATTTTTTTTTTTATACTTACAAAGCAGGCTATGTGCTTCAAATGGCTTTATGAATTTGGTGTATGTTTTGTGTCAACATACCAATAACTTTTCTTTAATTTTTGAAATAAAAAAGATATCGTATTTAAAGACGTACGTACCATCGACTTTCAGCTGCAACAAGCACATAGTCTGGTCTGTTTAAAAAATTTAAAATAAATTTATGATTCTGCATTAGAAATACTAAATACATTTTGAATGACGATATTAAAGCATGAAATAGAACGTTGGCAAAAGCATGAAAAATCTTAACAAAACCACAATAATAAAATGAAATCGACAAAAAACAAAACAATTTTGGCAAAGAGGAAAGGGTAAAATGGTGACAACAACAAAATTTTTAATGTAAATACAATTCGAAAAATTAAAAATACTTTAGGCATAAAAGTTTTTTTTTAAATACATATAACTTATACATAAAATATTTCAAAATTTAGCGTAAAAATTACAAATTTAAAAAAAAAAAATGTTAAAAAAAACTCAAAATCTTTTGGTAAAAATAAATTTTAAATAGCATTAGTAATTGTATGCTACTTTTTAGGCTTAACTAGAATATTTACAAAAAACTTATGTAAAAATATATAAAATTAAATCCTAAAAACACATTTTCGATAATAAAAAATTTTCCAAAAAGCATAAAGGAATTTGGCAAAAATAATTTAATGTTTTCAAAATACTAAAAAAAGCAAAATTTTAAATTTAAGGCGCAGCATAAATTAAATGAAAAACTAAATTATATTAAAAAGAAACATTTGATTGTGAGTAAGCATAAAAAATTTTTTGGCGTAAAAATGTTTTTAGATAGGTTTTTGTAAATATTTTTCAAAATTAATATTTGACTAAGAATTTAAGAATTAAATAAGTGGAGATAAAAAAAAAGAAAAAAAAACTAAATCTTGGCCGTCGTATTTTTTGTAGTTTTGAATAAACGAAAAGGTAAATAAACCAAATAAAATACAGCTTTTGAAAGTAAAACTATTTCAAAGTAAAATTGTACATTTTCTTGAGGCAGTTAAAACTCGGAAAAGTGCCAATATAATAAAATGGCGATTTTAGCTGTATTTCAAATACAAAGAAATTATTAAAGCATTTATAATAAAACAAAAAAAAAAAAGTTTAATTTTTAATACTTAACAAAAAACTATGTAAAACAACAAAAAATACGTATTATACTTATTCGACTCCAAAACGCAACACGGAAATAAAAACAAAAAATGATATTACCGATTTGAGTGTAAATTTCGTGGGAAAAATTAAAATAAAAATTAGTCAACTTAATTAAGACGATATGTGCTAAAGCTAATTTTCAGTTATTCACACAATGCAAACAACTTTTTGAATGCTGTTTTTCCAAGTATCTCTATCTGGTTTTGAGTAATTTGGCTCCAGAAATTATTTAATAGTACAGAAAAGAGTAGTCAAATTACTCATGAGCACTTACTGATTAAATAAAAAAAGTTTTTGAAATCGGTGCATCGTCTCCTTTTTAAAAAGAGATCGAAAAATAGTAATTGCAAAAAAAAAAAAAAAAGCAAACAAAAACAAGAATAGTTATTACCGCTGTATATATATCAATGTTGAATCCGAATCCGGCCTCAGAATTGCTTTATCACGCATGGTTTTTGAGATATCATAACCTAAAAGTTCAAAAATCTTCATAACCTCAAAAATCATGTTCTTAAACTTTTGAGTTAGGTTATCCCAAAAACTATAAGTGACAAAGCGATTTTGAGACCGGATTTGGTTTTAGCAACGATAAATACATCAAAAATTACGTTTACCGAATTCATTTAAAATAGAAGTCGATGAACCAATTTCAAAAATTTGAGTTAACAACCACTTGATTTAACTTTTTTCCTGAATGGTGTGCTTTTAAATCTAAATTTTGTTATTTTGGGGCCCAAGACACAGTTTTCTCTGGTCAGGTTGTTGCACACTTTTTTTCCTTTAGTCTATAACTACAACTTTGTTGAAGATAGGAAAACAAAATCCCAAAAGGCTTACGAGATATAGACCTCAGAAAATTGCATTTTCTTTGAAAACATCAAGTCTGAACCCAATTCCAAAAATTCAAACCAAATTGGAATGAATGCAAATCCATATACTTTATCCTCAAACTTTTTGCTGTGTACTATTCTAAAATTCAACCTGAGCTTTGCTAGGTAACATCATGAACCTTGAAAAACAGCATGAAAAAGTCGTTTGCATTCAATGACCTCAAAAACGTTGCATAGTGTTATTAGCGACATTTGCTTTTCGTTTGGAACATTATTAAGCCCTATTTGAATAGGTGCGAAAAAAATCGCCATAAAGCAAACGAGATATTTCACCAAGAATTTTTAGAAAATTAGGCTTAACTCCGTTTGTCTTATCTCGACTGAAACTGCTTTTACTTTCTGTCCAAGAATTTATACTACGCTAAAGACACAAAAAACTTGAAAGTCTAAGCTAGAATTAACTTATTCACAAGAAGTACATCTTGAAATCTAAATTTTTTTTTTGTACTTGTTTGTACAAACCGATATCAAAATTCCGTTTGATTCAGATGTTAAATTGAATTAACTGTGCTATAACGAATATGTCATATAAATTATTTGTTTTCCCAAAGAAATTGTCATACATTTTTGGCTTTCTAATAAAAAAATTGAGATAGTTAAGAAAAATATTAATTTTTAAAATTCCAGAATTTGACATTTTGAAATAAATTAAAATAAAAAAAAACAAAAAAAATAAAATTTAAATATATAAAAACTTAAACTTAAATTTAGGACTTACATACATATACACAAAATTTTTAATGTTAAACAAAATTAAAGAAAAATGGGAAAAAAGTAATAAGTTTACATAAAAACCAAAAGATTAAAAATCACTATAATACAACAACTTTATATACTACATATAAATAACTATTTCGTCTTAGTATATTGCAAAGCCAACAAAAACGGCATAAAATAATTTCTTTGTATATACAAATGGCTAATTGTCTTAAAAAGAATTCAACTACAAAAAACAAAAAAAAAAAAATAATATATAAAACAAAAAACTTAATTAAAACACAAAATATAAAATTTGTATATTCCAAATTAAAGTGTCGCCATTTTGCATTTAAAAAAAAGGAAAAAAGCAAAGTAAAAAAATTTAGAAGAGTAGAAAAGTAAATATAAAAATGTAAGCAAAGCATGAATAATTTAAAAGAAAAGTTTCAAAATTTCTAAAGTCCATCTACATGTTAAACATTGAGAAAATGTTTTGAACTGGTTAAAATATTGAAAGGAAATGAGTATCCTTCACTGTAACACTAATTTTCAAAAAATAAAAAATTATATCCGCTAAAAAACGTGACCGTTTTAGTTTTAACATTTCTTGCTGATACCGATAATAATATACTTTTTTTCCCATCAAGTCAGCTTTTTAAGATTGTCACGTTTTTTGTCGGATATTTTTGTGTAAGTAGCATTTGTATCTTTTGATATAAATGCATTAACTAGCGTGTTTATAGTTAAAAAAACAAATAAAAAACTTTTTTTAGTTTACGACTGTTTGTAACACATGTAAATGTTAATAAAATTAGAAAGTTCGAACACTTTTCTCAACAATTAAATATTTTAATTTTTAAATTACTAACTACACAGTTTCCTTTTTTTTATATAATAAACAAACAAAAAAATACTGTTTCCTATTAAAATTTATCACTAATTATTATTAATTTTTATTAATTGTAGTTTTCGTACATAATATAATTTTGTCGCTGCTTTAAATAATTGTGAACATATTTGTTGTAAATTTTAAATTTAGTTTTATTTCTTAAAGTGGGAAAATAAACCCCACTACATGAACAGAATACAAAATTATGTTTTATTTGCTTAATTTACTTTTATTTCTGTTTAGTATTCCCAGTTATATAGAGAAGAAACGTACAAATACCACATTAAATGCTAACTAAAATAAAAATGTGGAAAAAAAAACTATTGAAAAATATTTGTAATTATTTAATTAAATTAAAGTTTTTGTTAAAGCGATTTTTGTTAGCTCATTTTTTCTAAGTTAAAATAAATGTTAAGCAAATAAAAAATTATAAATTTAATTGCAACTAAAAGAAAAAAGAAATCATATCGATTTTTTTTAACAGTGTATATGCGAAATTTTGTACTTATTTAGGTTGCAAACAAACGAGAAAATAAAAAGTGTTTTTTGCGATATGTCTGTTTTCATTTTTTTTTTTTTTTTTCGGCAACTTTTGCCAATCACATTTACACTTGTTTTTTTTTTTTTTTTAAAACTGCATTAAAAATAACTAATAGCTGCCTACTAAATACTTTCTCAATACAGTTAAACTTGCATGAATTTTTTAAAAATTTAACAAAAAAAAATAAAATTAAAGAAAATCACTCAAAACTAGTCACATGTGCAAAAAAACAACTCAGGTTCAATAGTTTTTACAATAAAGTTTAAAAAAAAAAATGAATTACACAATATATAAATTAAAAAAAAAAAATAAAAAAGTATGTATACATACAAGTAGACAAGTATATAAAAAGATACTGCATACATAAGAAAAGTTAAACATACATTAATAGTTAATATTAAACTATAGAAAACAATATACATACATAGCTGTACAATATTTGTATGAAATTACTGTAAAAAAAAAAAAATCTACACTGAAAAATCGTTTGTTCAAACAAGAAAATAAATTTGGTTTATTTTTATTTTTTTTAGTTACGCTAAATCCAAATTTTTAGTTATTTTAAATAACTTTAAAATATACATTTTGTATATAAAGAAAGAAAAAATAAGATAAATAAAATTTACAGAAACGTAAACATTTATTTACATTTTAAGTTTAAAAAACGATATGAAACAATAAAAATGATATATTACAAAAAATCCAGATTTTGTTTATTTCTCAATTTTTTTGGTTTAATTTTTTTATTTTTTCAAAACTTCTTAGTTTTTATAATTTTGCAGTTTGACTGTTAGGTGTAGAAAATATTTCTTAGAATTTCGTTTTTTTTTTTTTTTTATTGGCTCAATACCAACCTCATTACCGTTTTCAACGTTCGCGTTATCTTAAAAATTCAATCAATTCATCATGATTTCGCAAAAGATTAAGCCATTTTCAAATTGCTCCTAATAACCTCTAATTTAAGTGCACAGAGTTCGAATTTATTATAAGAAATAAAAGTTACTCACACAACATGTTCTCTAACACTGAAGAAAATATTATTAATATTACAACAAAAAATTGTCTCTCTGTTGAAATAACACACTCCAAACCATTTGGTTCTTTTTATGCTGTTTTCTTTTTGTTCATACCTAAATTATCTGGTAAGTATTTTTAAAAAACATACATGTAACTTTTATAGAAACATTAAAAAAATTCGAAAGATTAAATTTCAAAGTTAGAGGATATGAGAGCGAATCTTATAGAAATATGTGCGTTATATTACGTTTCCACCGGAGATATACGGATATTTCGAGATTTAGCTCTCACTCTTGGTGTAAATCACATGATTTACCATACATAATCTATTTCCGACTAGATTTATTTCAAATCCTCGTATAAATCTCAGCAGGGCTAACGATTTTGGCTATTGTCGACCGAATGGCACCCCTTAATTCTGACAATTGGCATTAAATGTCATTAAAAACAAAGCAAATTAACAAGAAAAGAAAAAATCACTTTCATTTTTCCGCTTATTTTCCAACATTTACTGTCAAAAAATAAATCTCTTTTGGCCGATGGAAACGTGTAGGATTTAACGATGAGATTAATGGACCTCATCACAGCTAAATCTTCAGTGGAAATAAATTTTTAGTAGGCTTAGACTCTCCTATGTAAGCGTAAGTTTGAACGAGTTACCACTATATACAATGTATTTAATACAATAGCTTTCGCAGTACCCGACATTTTATCAAAATCGGTTAAGCCATTTAGGAAATAAACGCTGTTTTCTTTGATTTTATAGAGAAAATAAACAAACAAAAAACCTATGGACGCCGAAAGAATTCCAAAACTATGAACTGTCCAATGTCGCTGCATCCTTCGATATTTTACAGTATTTTTAACAATTGAGCCGTTCAAAATGACAATGGTGCAACTCCAAAACGAGGCAAAAGTAATGTCATAATGTAATATTAATTGGTTGACATTTTGTTAGGGATGAAAAAAAATTGATTTCTATTTTCACGAAAAATTTACTTGATGGAATTGTTGAAATTAAGTTGAAAAAATGATATCGACCAAATAACCGATCATTTTAGTACATAATTTATATGACATTACTTTTGCCTCGTTTTGGAGTTGCACCATTGTCATTTTGAACGGCTCAATTAATTAGACATCTTAAGCACTGGATATTTGAACAGAAGAGATGATGAAAAAAGATATCCAACGAAATGCTTTGGTGAAAGATGCACAGGAAGACCCATAATATCGTTATGATGAATGACAGAAAATAATATGATTAAGATCAAAGTAAGCTGGAGCTTAGATATCTTAATACTAATCAAACTATTGCGCAGAACCCACGCACAGAAGTATTAGAGTTTTAGTAAAGGTGTATTTTCAAGTTAGTATATGCGACTGGTCAGTTTAATTAAATCTCATTAAAAAATGTAATGCGAGTCCATAATTTCTTAAGTTAATGTCTTGATAATTTCACTTCAATTTTAGTAAGCCTCTCATTGATATTTTATTTTCTGTTTAACTTAACTTAACTTTTTTTAAGTAATTAATGATTATATAATGAAATATAATTTAGTCCATTTAATTTGTTTATTAAGTTTTTTTTTAATTTAATATGAAGAAAAATATGTATACTAAAGAACTTAACATTAAGTGTAAATAAAACAAAAAAAAATAAATTATTAAAATTATGTAATAAGATTTTAGGTCTCTTAAAACTTTTTTTAACAGTTCAGAATTGAAACGCATTAAACAAAATGAAAACTTTACGTAATATTGATTGAGCAAAATTTAGGCAAAAATGCATAACTTTAAAAAAGTATATTTTAATTGGTGTGTTATATACGAGTATCTTAAATTCACGGTTTGTGTGTCGTCTAACTTCAATAAGTGTATTGCATACAAATTAAAATTAAGTTAATATTAAATAGCAACAAAAAGAAAATGTGTAAATCAAGTCTAAGACCGTGATTGGTATAAGAAAAGAAAAAACAGTAATTTAAAGTACAAATAATATAATTCTTTTTTTATTATTATTATTATTTCCACAAATAAAATGTCAATACCAATTTGGTCGTAAGCGAGAAAACTAAAGATATTCATTAAAAAGATTGGTAAATTTTTTCTTATTGATTTTATTTTATTTTTTCATCGATGAATATATATCTACAACAAACTCTTTTGGAAAACGAGTACAAAATTTCAGGTGTTTTACAAATTAAATCATGTGTAAAAAAAAAAAATTTAAATTAAAAAATATTATGTGTACAAATTTTCGGCATACACAAAAATCACATTTAATTAATTAAGATTAATTAAATTATAGATTAACTACAAAATTCAGTGTCTAGATAAATAAGTTCAAATTCAAATCGATGAAGGTTTTAGTTTTTTTTTCTTATTTTAAAATGTTTGTTGTTCATTAATTCAATATTGAAGTTGTAGCTGAACGAAAGCTGTTTGTAGCCATTTTTACTAAGTATTAATCGTCATTATCGTTTTAATTTAAGATTTTTAAATTTTGAAATTTTTTTACTTATCAACAAAATTACTTAAAATTCCGATATTTCATTGTCTAAGCATAAGTCCAAGTGAAGTGCTGCAAAATCAACATACCCAAGACACATTTAATTTTACCTATCCAACACAGCGCCTTGGCCTAGCGAGCCTTTTCCTATAAGCCCTAGCCCCACAAAACCACATACTATACCATGGGGACAAGTATACAGTCAAATATAAACAGACAACAGACAGGTTACTGAACAGAAATACGGGATGGATTGGCATAGGCAGGAAAGCGAAATGATTCGTTTTCCCTACATAAATTTGATCCAGATTTTTTTTTTTAATTTTAACCTTCAATAAATTCCTTACGCTAGGCTTGCCGCAATTCTAACTTCTGAAAGTGTTGAAAATATCCATTGACACAACTAATTATCTTCCTTTTGATCTAATACTTTCAAGAAATGTTTACCTTATTTGGAAAACTGTGCTTATTTATGTATATTTTCGGTATTATTATTAATTTTAAATAAATGCAAATTGGAAAAAACTGTAGAATAAATTAACCGCTATGGAATTTTTATGTAATTCGGCGTTGCCAACTTCTGGAAAATAGTTTCATATTTAAATTTTCAGCGGTGCCAAGTTTGATTTTCCATTGAGTTCGTGCGAAGGCATAACTCCTTTTGGAAACTGAAACTAATTACAGCTTTTGTTAGGCTGGGGCTATCAGTATTACATTTCAACATATAAATTTTATTTTTCTATTATTTTTATTTGTAGGACTGTTTCAAAATTAAAACACTTGAGTTACACATTTACAAAAAATAAATTATTTAATGCTAAAAGTTCTGAGCTGGTAATAAGTTGCAAAAAAAAAATTCACGAAAAAAGAATATGAATACACAAGCGATATGGTTTGAATGCCCTTAAAAGTTTTCTATAACAGTTACATATATTTCCCTTATTCTAAAATCAGCAAAAATCACTTAAATAAATAAAAAAAAATAGCGAAACTCAGGGCAGACAAAGACTCACAATGTTTGCAACCCTTAAAATAGAAAAATAAATAAACATTTGTATACATTTCTTCAAAAACAAAAAAGATTTATATGAAGTTTAAAACGAAAACTGAACCACTCAGGAATTAATTTAAAAAAAAAATCGAAATATTTCAGTCTGAACCAACTTAAACTGATGTACGTAAAAATTTTCATAACAAAATATTACTATAGTAAAATAGTAAGAAAAATTATAAATTTTACCCTAATAGAAAAATAAAAAAAAAACTTTTATAAAGAAAATAAAATAAAAAAATTTTTCCAGTTTTATTTCCTTCTAAAGGTCAGTTTTATATGTATGTATGTTGCACTTTTTGAAACACATTACTAGAATTTTTCCAGATTCTACGTGAAAACATAGCCACACTGAGCGCGCTGATACTTTTTGGCATGATACTTTAATTGAGTCAAATCAAATCAAGCATATATATTTTTTTTTATTTTGCCCGAAAACAGTTTATTATCGACGTGTTTTATCTGGAGTAAGGACTATCTACATAATAATATTGTATGTCAAGGGAATTTTTAAAATTCTGAAAAGATCGTCGACTTGAAAGTTGGTTCGTTTTCATCTAGAATCTCTCATATATCATTTCATTATATATTATATATAATTTTATATATTATATATAATTTTATACATTATAATTTAATTTTTTAAAAAAGATTTAATTAATCTTAATGAGTGCACGTATTCCACAAAATATTTAAGTCCCTCGAGGGACTAACTGCAATACCTAAATTGGAGCGTTATTCAAGAGTCAGCGTTATTTAACCGTCTCTGTTTCGGTATGCTTCATATAAATTATATGTATTTGAAATAGACAGAGATGGTTAAATAACGCTGACGCGCGAATAACGCTCCAATTAGTTGTGGCAGTAACGCGTTTTATGGAATACCCTCAATATCTTCAATAATAAAAAAGGTTTTTAAATTCTGGGTACTCACAGCATCTTGACATTTTCAGTGAAATCTGGCCTTGTTACAAAGAAGTAAGGTTCCCGTGAACATTAGAACAAATAAAAAGATACCTACTGCGAATACGTTAATTATTATTATCACATTAATCGGTGCACAAACAACATACAATGAAACTGATTAAACAAAAGTATTATTTTTTTATATTTACCAATTCCTTTTTTTATGAAATTGTAACACAAATAGTAAAAATAAAGTTTAAACTGTGATTATTATTAAAAAAAAAAAAAACAAAGATATATACTTATAATATTGAACACAAAAAATGCAACTTTATTAATAATAATTTATGAGATTTACAGAGTTTTTATGATAAACCCTCTTTAAGTCTATTATAAACTATTATGAATAAGATGAAAATTGTTTAATAATGTACAACAATTGTAAGCAGTTCTTTTCGTGTAAGTCAAAGGACTCATTTTTTTAGTTAAAACACAATTAGTTTAAAAGAAAACTTTTTTTTAATAAACAGCAACAAACAATTAAAACAAAATATATTAATGATTAAAAAGTAAAGAATTTTTATTCATTTTGTAGTCCAACTTTAGTTAAAAATTTGAAGTCTGATAAATTTTTCATGTAAATTAAATATTAAAATTTTTAAGAAAATTACAAAAATTTTAACTTAAAATTTAATTTACAATTTTATTTAAAAATAAAAAACATTCGAAGCTTATTTAGTATAAAAAGAATCTAAAAACCATTCATGCATCGTAATATATGTATGACTGTTTGTATACACATGAAAATAAAGCAAAGCACATATTTTTTATTCAAAATTCAGTAAATTTTGAAATTTTGTGACACTATTTGTATTGAGAAAAAGAACAATTTCGAAAATAAAACAAAATTAATCTAAGAGAAAATAAAATTTAAAGCATGCAGCTAAAAACTATGGTTTTACACCGTAATGATTATTATTTAATATAAATAAAATATATATACAATACATAATGTAAAATGTACTTAAAACAGAAAATATATAATGAATACTATTCATTTGAAACAAAAACAAAAAAAAAAAATAAAAATTATTAAAATTCAATAAATTTGTTGCTACAAAAAATGGTGTTTTTTATTAATTTTTTTTATATTTGATGAGTAGGTATAGAAGTTGGTAAATATTTCACAACGGTACCTACATATCGTTATCTGAAATGCAAAAAGGCACGTCATCATTTTGAATTTTTCTCAAAGTCGTTGTAAAAAACGTTTTAAAACGTTTATATCATAACAAATGCTACAAAATGTTTTAGGAAAGCGTTTTGTGGCCGGACGAAATTAAAATTAATTTATATGCATATGATCTGATCCTCAATAATAAATACTTATATTACTTTTCTGATGGGGACCTGAAATATTCTGATCCGTTCCTGAAAACTTTATGGGTTCCTGACTCGTTCCTGATCATTCTTCAGGCAAGCCTGATCCGAATCGGATCCCAACCTGAAATTTTTTCTAGTCGGGTGGCTTTAAAATCTAGAACATTTGGAGTTTTAAGAGGTTTTTTGCATTTCAGGTGACGTTTAGACAAACAAGTGCAAAGTTAATTCCTTGGAAATAACATCAAAACTTTTTTGGTTCAGGAGGACTGTATGAAGTCTGTATACCGCAATAATATGAGATCGTCGGAGAGTCAATGTTCTCCTGCAGAATCTAATGACACTAAAATTGGTAACCTCATACATAACGGTATGGTTACAGCGACCAACTTGTTCTGCACATTTTACAATTGATTTTTGGTCAATTATCCAATTACAAGTATCAATAAAAATGGTCTTACAAAACCCCTACTCTACACATTGACGAAGTTTGAATTTCGATATGGGGCCGTTCAAGTGTTACGTAATCAAGTTTTGAGTGGCAGGAGGACGAGTTAAAGATTTGTTTATTTTGGCTTATACAGTGCGGGAAGGGTCGATAAAAATTTTACGTATGACAAGAGAAGTACTAATTTTTAAAATAAAGTCTAAATGTAGAGCTTAAAATTGAATTTCCCAATTAACATACACGTATAACCAACCGTTCTTGCTTTAATTGTAAAAATAATTAAACTATTACCCGGTGAGCGTTGCCTCATATGATGAATTTTTTTCAGGGTGTGGTGTCGCCAATTTTTCTAGTTTAGGTTTTTTTTACATATGTATGTATGTGCCAAATTTCATTCCTATGCGTCAAATAGTTTCAGAGATATGTCCAATTTTGTTTTTAATGAGCGTAACACATACCTTTTTTCTAATGAGTGTTATTTGACTTAGAACTCTTTACATACTTATGTGCTAAATTCCAATGCATGAAACAGTTTTAGACATATGTCATATTTTGTTGTTCTTTTTGTTTTTTTAAGGGCTTAAGGGCTTAATTGAACATTTCTTACGACATCCCAAGATATTTTGGCACATGATATTGCAATTTCAATCACTAACTGCCATATCTAAATTGGTGCGTTAGAAGAGCGTCAGCGTAATTTAACCGTCTCTGTTTCGGTATGCTCCATACAAATTGTATGAAACAGACAGATATGGTAAAATACGCCGGACACAGGTCTAACGCTCCAATTTAGGTATGGCAGTAAGATATTTAAAAAATAACGTTTCTTCGGAAAAATTATACATATTTAAATGCAATTCGTTAGGTAGGTACCGAAAGTGAATACTATGCACTGGTCGAAAAATGAGCGTAATCAAATAAGGGTCGCCCATATTTCAAATATAAGTTTCACTTCCTTCACGTGTAATGAGTTGCACGCGTATTTTTTATTTTTCAATAGGGGGACTTATTCAAACCGCGGAAAATTTCGCACGTTGTACTTTTCCCGCAGTTTCCGCATCGATTGAGTAGTGTAATAATGTCTGGAAATTTAATAAATGCAAACAGCTGATTTTTATCGATTTTTAATGCTCATTTGATTTGATTCTGATGCAAGATATAATAAGAACGTAAAAAGTTTAAAAACAATCTTGAATTAGCTGTTTATTGACACGCTTTTACACAATCTGATGTATGTATGGCGCTTATTAAGTTTGTGAAAAAGTACGAAATGCGTAATTTCCCGCGGTTTCAATGAGTTCAACAATCTGCTAACATTCGCCCAACTAAAACTGACCTCCTCCGACTGAGACTAAATTGTCGACCGACACAATATCGTGTGTGTAAGCGTAAGTACTAAGCGCGCTCTTATTTTGACAATGGCGGCGTCCGTCAATATTTTTTTTCCTCTGCTTTTATTTGACAACTTAGCAATATTTGGTTTAATTGAGGAATTTTGTTAAATAAAACACTTAACTGAAGAATATATAATGAATTCGGCAACAAAAGTAAGTGAATATTCAAAAAAATAGGACTAAAGCAAAAAAACCACCAATAAAAATTTTTGCGCGAAAAACACAAACTTCACCGCCGACCTCGTCGCAAGTGTCAGACTCCTTGGCCAAAGCGAAAGCGGGACGCGAATTTCATTTGTTTGTTTGGAAACTGCCCTGATTTTTGTGGGGGGATCGGAGTGAAGTAAATATTTAGTATAAAACGGCGGCAAATTGAACGACTGAAATTCGCAGTTTTGTTTTGAATTTTAAATCTGACCAAGTGAAAACTGCATTTGAATTTTGGTATTTTTGTTTCTACATTTAAGGTTGGTGAAATTTTTACCGCTGCTGGGCAGGCATTCAGCCGTTTGGGCGATTTAACCATGCAACTACATCCGAATTCAGATACACCAACTGGGTAAGATTTAACTATCGAACATAAGAAAAACATATTCTAGTTAAAATACAAAAAAACAGCCCCCGTAC
Organism: Calliopum simillimum; assembly: GCA_951812925.1. Lineage (NCBI taxonomy): Eukaryota > Metazoa > Arthropoda > Insecta > Diptera > Lauxaniidae > Calliopum > Calliopum simillimum. The sequence goes on from OX638369.1 coordinate 21,027,436, forward strand.
TAGAGGCACTCAATTGTACAAAATGTTAAAGATAATACTTACGCCTCCGAACTAAGATAAGTTTCCATTTTAGGATGTTAAATTTTTGGATTTTACGATTTACTTGGAGAACGTGCATAAAGTAAAAAAGCTCTACCTTAGATAACACAGTGCGAAAAATTGAGGGGAAAAAATTCTGAATGAGATCTCGATAATTTTTTTGACCAATTGCTGAATTCAAATCTCTCAACCGTTTTTTCTATCGAGCCTGTGATCCGAGTTATCCTTGCTTTAAAGTGCAAAACACGTTTTTTTCAGACACGTACATCCAGGAAATAGTGTAGTTGACTTTTGCCAACGGCGCTGGCCTTCCTCCCTAAACCATAACTTGAACTTTTCCAATTGGATCATTACTATCCTAGATGCCAACCATTGAAGTATTTAATATAGTCCTTTACAGAGATTTGCGATACCTTTACTTCAATGGATGATATCTCGAAAGGTAATGATCCAATTGATAAAGTTAAACTTATTATTTACAATTTCAAGGAAAGATTAAGCCGATCACAGACCTGATAGAGAAAAATGGTTGCCAGTTTCGAAATCAGCGACCCTAAATTAGTCAAAAAGAAAATATGGTAATACTTGGGCAAAGTGGCTCCAGTCATATTTCAGTCTCAAAAAAACATGGTATCGAATTAGCGGTTTTTTTTATAATATCAGATCACTCTTACATATTTCAGTCCCAAAAAAACATGGTATCGAATTAGCACCTAGTTTGCTAGCCACAGTAATTTTACATAAGGGTAGGGGTAAGTGGGCGGCCTGCGGCCGCAGCTCAGGATTTAAAACTCGCAAAAAGCTAACACCGGCTTCGCGGCGGCCTTCGGCCGCGAATCAGTCTATAATATATCCAACACCTAGTTTGCTAGCCACAGTAATTTTCATAAGAGTAGGGGTAAGTTGGCGGCCTGCGGCCGCAGCTCAGGATTTAAAACTCCCAAAAATCCAACACCGGCTTCGCGGCAGTCTATAACATCCAACACTATAAATTTTTTAAATGGATTATTGCAAAAATTTTGTTCAATCTTAATTAAATAATATCGTAAAAAAATTAATGAATCGGTGTTTATACGCGAAAAACATGATTATGAGGATTCCTTCGTGCCGTCAAAGTGTTTTATTTGTCGAAAATACCTCATCTATCTTTTTATATCGACCGTGAAATATGGGAAAAGTGACTCCCCACATTGCCGATTTTTGAATCAACAAAATAATTTTTTGATTCAAAAACCTGCCCCTTGTAAGAGTGATGTGACATTATAAAAAAAAACCGCTAATTCGATACCATGTTTTTTTGGGACGGAAATATGACTGGAGCCACTTTGCCCAAGTATTACCGAAAATATTAAGATCTCATTCAGAATTTTGTGTTGTATAGTGTTGTTGGAAGAAGGAATGAAAATACATTTCTGCCCTATGTAATTTCTAAACAACGCTACAGGATTTCTATTCCAAGTAAGACCCTTTCTACACGAAAATTATCTTAGTACGAGATCCGGCAGCAGGATTACTACGCCCATCACGTTTTTAATCGAAATCTAACTGACGTATATTTATGAATGGAGGAATATATTTTTGAAGGGGTGCCGATCAAAATGTGGCCGCTAGTATTTTCAAATTGCGATAGCTCATGAGTCGCACGAGGAAAAACGCCTAGATCTTTTTTATGGATAGTCATATGCCCTATAAGTAATTTTCATTATATGTAAAAAAAAATTTACCGTTTAAGAGTTATTTAATAAAAACCGATTTTTTTTACGCTTATTGCCACTTTATTGGTTTTTATTCAATAACTCCTTATCGGTAACTTTTCCCAAATCAAACTAAACTGCAAAAAAAAAGCTTAAAATGAAATGATTGATTTTTCAAAAGGACGTAAAACCACTAGCAACCTCGAACAAACCTAAGAATGCCATCGCCATTACAATGCTTAAATGCATCCTCTTTAAAATTAATCACAAAAAATGCATTTTTCCAAGATAAAATCGTGATCAAAAGTCGCATTTCAGAACAAAAGGGCTTATTTCCATATAATTTCATAGGAATTTTTAGAGTCTGATACAAAAGGACGTATTTCGAATAGTGGCCAAAAAAACTTTTAATATTTTTTATATGCCCCAGGCTATATACGTATAGGTGCTTAGATACCATGCCTATAGACATCAGCATAAACTTCTGAATGGTGAAATAAGAGTGATTTGCAAACAAAAGCGCTTATTTCCAAAAGTTTCAGAACAAAAGGGCTTATTTCCAAATATTTTTTACTTTTTGCAATTACTACAAATATGTTACAACAAAAATGTTAAGGGGATTAGAATCTTTGGTCAACTCACTATAACACTGGAGACATTACAAAAAAAAAAGTTATTGTAAACAGCCCATGAAAGTTTTTTCTCATTACTGAAAATTTGTTTAACATGGTTTTACGAGTGAAAAATCACTCCTCATATATAAATCTCTGCACTTTTTGTTGTGAAAATTGCTTCATATAAAAAAGGGTGGTTCAAAATTGTAATATTTTTTGGAATTGCGCAAATAAGCACCATGTAAAATTTGATCTATTTCGAAGAACATTTGACTATTTTTTAACTAATAAAGAATATTAATAATAATTTGATGCATCCCAAACCAATTTAGAAACCAAAAAGTGGTCCTGAAAATGGTAAATTTTTTATTTTAAAATTTAAGATGTTAAAAATTTCATATGGATTTTGAGTCGCTTAATTCGAATCTGCAATTTATTTCTTTGTAAGTTCTGTAGTTTTGAAGCTAGTGTTCATTTAAGGTGGAAAATAAAGATAAAAAATGGAATAGCCGATATCTCCAAAATTACGGAACTTATGGAGAAATAAATTGCAGATTCGGCTTTACGGGCTCAAAATCCATATGAAAAGTTGAACATCTTAAAACAAAAAATTTTACCATTTTAAGGACCACTTTTTAGTTTTTAAATTGGTGTGGGGTGCATCAAATGTTCTCTGAAATGAAATTATAAAAAAAAATTCTAATTTTGATCCACCCTACTATATACATACCAAGTTTTATAAAGGCAGGTGCTGTAGGTGCAGAGATATATCACTTTAAGCGTGTTTTCTTGGAAAGTTTAATTTGATTTAGAAAAAGTTTAAAATCAATTGAAAAAAGATCAATTTAGTGTGAAAAAGGTTTAACTTCGAGTGGAAATCCTGTATCTCATCAAGTTATTTTGACTTAAAATTTGTATAGATCTTTTATATAAATAAATTATAGTTTCCTTTTCTAATTTGCTTTATTTAAAAAATTCATTATAAGAGTTTCATAAGTATTTGAGAACTGAAAAACTTATTTTATATTTTCTGAATCAATATTTTCTAAGCCTAACTTTCATACATTTATTTTTAAACAAAACCTGAGTATGCAAAGTAGCATAAGTTGTGAAGTATAAATAACTGTGTAGTATTGGCGACTACTGTTAACTTATATAAAGATGTATAATACTCCAAAGCACTCTAACACTAAAGGCACCCTTAAGTAAAATAAGCTAAAACTATTTTTAAATCGGTTGGCTGTTTTTTCACATTTTCTTAAAAATGTTAGTTAATTTCGTATATCCTATTCAGTCCACATTGAAATGATAAAAAGTATTTATACATTTTTTGTTCTCTCGCTATGCCATTATCATGATGTCTTCTAAAAAATGAACTTCCATACACACCACAGCAAATGGACAGATGAAGAAATTGATATGCTGCATTCATCGATTGTGCGCTTTTCGGACGACTTAAGCAAGATAAGCTTGCGCATAAAAAATCGCACTGTGTAAGTTAAGAAAAAAAACATTTTTGTCCACTTGATAATGTCCTTACAATTGAATGTTCCGAGGATATAGCGAGAGGACAAAACATTTTAAATTAAATTGAAAAACCTAATTTCATTCGGTATCCATATTTTGGTTCCTTTTCAGTTCTCAAATAAGACAAACACTTAAAAAGAAAGCATTTGAAGATGCTGGAATACCAGCCAAACAAGTGCCAGTGCAGCAGGTACAACATGTTATTCAAGCAGTACCACAAGTGCAGCAACAACAGCAGTTACAACAGCACCAACAACAACAACAGTTACAACAACAACAACAGTTACAAAAGCAACAACAACAACCACAGCAGCAACACAATGTAAATCAAGTGCAGCAACAACAACAGCATCAAACAGTGCACATACAACATGTGCAACAATTGGTGCCAGTACAATCAACAGTAATAGCAACATCAGCGGCGGCATCGACTACAACGACACAACAACAACAACAGCAACATCACCACAATCAACAGCCATTGCAAACGCCACCCAAACAAATAATCATACAACAAAGCAATACAACACCAACTACATTAGTGACGACACCACAACAAACAACACCACAAATTGTGCACATACAGCCGCAGCAATTGCAACAATTACAGCAACATCAACATCAACAGCAACACCATCAACAAATACACACAACAACAGTAACTTTGCAGCAATTTCAACAGATGCAGCAACAGCAGCAACTTCAAAAGGCAATTATTGCAACGCAGCCAGCTACACTTGTGGTGACACCAGCTGCAACGACAACAACAGCAGATAACATTATGCAAACCCATCATGCAATACAGCAACAGCAGCAACAACACCATCAACAGCCGCAGCAAACTGTTGTTGTAAGTAATGCAGCTACAATTGTTAACACATCACCAGCTATTGTAGCAACATCAGCAGCAGCATCTGTAGGGACTGGACTTAAATCTGGGCCCGATGTAATGATGACACTAAATCGTATAAATACACAAGAACATGAAGGTTTGGAAGATGTGGAAGAGTGTCTACCAGCCGCAGATGTGGTTAAATTGGATTTTGCTGGTGAGGAGGTGGCCGGATGAAAGCTAATTTCGCCTGGCAACATTGTAACCGAAGAAAATGATGATGATGATGTTGTCGTTATTGAAGAACAGGAACAGGACGTCGTCGACGATGATTATTATTTTTTTAATACAAAGAATTAACTATAGGTCTTATATGTATATTTAATTTCAAATTTTTGTTTTATGAGAATACAATTGTAACTACACTTTAATGTTCTATATTAAGTATTAAACAAATTCAAATGGCATTAAGTTATGAATATTCATAAAAAGTGCAGACAAAAATAAATTTTGCTATGATTGACTATATTGTACAAATATATTTTAAAAAAATATACATACAATATATTCTACAATTAACATAAATATGTAGCAAATCAGATAATTTAGAAATTTAAAAGTTAAAACAAATTTTTTGCCATTTACATATTAGTATGTATTTGAATTTTACTTCAACTCAAAAGAGTTGTATTTTTCTGAATTTCAAGTTACACAATAAACGTAAATGAAATGCATTACATACTTTTAGATAATAAATACATAAAAAAATATTTGAAAGTACATATATTTAATATTTGGTTAGTGCAACAGAGTTTTAATTACCTTTTAATTGTTTCCGTGCGACTTATGACTCAGAAGATATCCTAATTCAAAATTTGAAAAAAATTAGTAAGTTGTGCATGCCGCTTATGAGTACGCACAGTGATGAGCTTAAAATTACGATAACTCATGAACGTTGAGTCACACGTTTAAAGTAAAAATATTTATTTATAGGAAATTACTTGCAGTACAAGCTACATATTGTTTCTTTTTCGGATGAACTATAGTTTAGGAGATATTTTGTCAACAAACCTAAAATTTAGAAAAAAACGTTTTTTCGAAATAACTCCAAAACGGTTCGTCCTAGAAAAAAAATTGTTCATGCATTTTGTAGAACGTTCAATTCCCTATAAGGGTCTCTTTGAACGGCTTTTTTGTCAGACTTCCCTTCGTAGGATATCGCGACTTGAAAATGATAGTGCGCGTAGTACAATGTTCGATTTTGAATGATTTTCAAGATGCAATATCTCATGAACGGTAAGTCGGACGAAAAAACAGTTCGAAGACACCCTTATAGGGAATTGAACGTTCTACAAAATGCGAGAAATTTTTTTTTTTCTAGAACGAACTATAGGTCAATCGAAAAAGAAACAATAGCCGTGTTTTTTTTGACGCGTATATACAATTGTGGATACCTTCAAATTGCGATAACTTATGAACGGTGAGTCGTACGATAAAAAGTCCAAGGGTCTTTTTCAAGGAGAACCACATGCTCTACAAATTATTTTAATCTTTTGTAAAAAAAAAATAATTATTTAGAAGTTATTTAAATAAAAGTGATTTTTAGCCATTTATCGGCGCTAACTAGTTTTTATAAAATACCTCCTTAAAAATAAATTTTTTTAAATATAAAATGAAAGAGAACGTGATTCTCCATAAAAAAGTTCCTAAGAGTTCTATTGTGTGACTTACTGTTCATGAGTTATCGCAATTTGAAGGTATCCACAATTGTATATACGCGTCAAAAAAAACACGGCTAATATATAGCTTGTAGTGCTAGTAATTGCCTATACATAAGTATTTTTACTTTAAACGTGTGACTCACCGTTCTTGAGTTATCATAATTTTAAGCTTAACACATAACTGTGCCTATTCATAAGCGGCATGCACAATTTACAAATTTTTTTCAAATTTTGAATTAGGATATCTCCTGAGTTAAAGGTCGTACGAAAACAATTCAAAGGTCATTTTTGTAAGCTACAATATTGCGGCACAATATTTTTTTCTAAGTTTAACCGTTAAAGAGATATTTGTAAAAAACTGATTTTGAACGCCATTTTTCCAATATGGCGGCGCGAGCGAACACGATTCGAGGTAGCAAAGTTGAAATTCTGAATAACTCATTTGCAAAAATCCCACAAAACTTTCCAAGTAAAACTAAAAAATGACTACTAGAGTAGAACGGGGTAATGTCGTGCAGGGGGTAATGTGCACTGGCTGTTTTAGCCCAAAGAATTGAATGATTTACCAACTGTTTGTAAGGTAGGGACCTGCTGACCTACTGAGCTTATGCATATAATACTAGCAATTTTCACCAGTTCGTCTCTACAGAGTAACCTTTTTTTCAATTTTCCTTGCGGGAAAATATACCAGGTAAGTGTTTTCTAAAACGAAATATCCTGCCAAAGAAAAGAAGTATTTGGTTTTCGAAAAAATTTTGGGCTTCACTGAGTTATCGAAGTTGACCTTTAAAACGACCATTGGGGTAATGTCGTGCACATTCACTTACACAAACACAATTTCTCGCTACACAATTGTTGTTACACATGGATGTAACCAATGAAGTTATCTTTCGATCGGATGCTTACTCGTTGCATTCGCTTGAGATGTACGGCTTTATGAGCATGTCAAAGTTGAGTGCACGACATTGCCCCGTTCTACTCTACACAACATATTATGTACTTCACACTTGTACAATAATGAATAAAAACATGATAATGCTAAATCTCCTCTAATAGAACCACTACCTATCATTTCTCACACATTTTGGTACCTTTACTATACTCGGAAAACAATGCACAACATTACCCCACAAATTTTGAAGGGGGTAATGTCGTGCACATTTTTTTTTTCCTCACTTACACAAACACAATTTCTCGCTACACAAATGTTGTTACACATGGATGTAACCAACGAAATTATCTTTCGATCGGATGCTTACTAGTCGCATTCGCTTGAGATGTACGGCTTTACGAGCTTGTCAAAGTTGAGTGCACGACATTGCCCCGTTCTACTCTATATATCCCATATTTCAAAAATTTTTTTATAAAAAGCTTTAAATTTGATTTATATTAGATAGAAAGATAAACTTGTTTTAATTGACATCTTGTCGAAGACAACCTATCCAAATTCTCTAGATAGTCTCTGGTCCGATTTTTGCAATACTTCTTTCACTTCTTTATTGATTCAGGCATTTTGAAATCAGTAAATCGCTACGACACTCTGTATCTACCAATCTGAGTAAAAAGCTTTCGAATACTTTTGAAATAAAAATATATTTGCTACCTATAGAAACAAATACGCCGCTTCCATTTGGTTGGGCAACATTCGAATATCTTGTGACGCAATAAGACATGCTCTATAAACGACTGTATTTGCTGTTCCACTTGAGAGCGCCATTTCAGCTCAAGAAATAATGGAAAAATTTCACCAGCTTTTTTAAGGCGCCGCTCTGCTGTTTGATAGCATCTCCATGGTTGAGGTTCTATAACAAGCAACTTGGCCACGCTTGCCATTAAGCTTAGGAAATTCTGCAGCCCGGTATCATGGTGATTAAGATGAATCCACATGGTAATGGAAAAACAACAGACAGCATCAAATTTGTTGCGCCCTTTATTTTGTAAATAGCCCCCTACCACTTTGCTGAAGTTGTCTGCGTTCATAACATCCACTGTAGCATATTCTATTGCATGAACTTTCGTATTTTCAAGCTGAGCGCGTTCAATTAATACACCATCAATGTCAATGCCAAGAATTTGTACTGGTCGCTCACCAGTGTGTTCACTAAGAAAGGTCCATAGCAATATTTAAATATTTATTGGTGGTGTGGGCTTGTGGGCTTTTCCAATTTCAAAATTTTAACCAAATCCAGTCTGGTTTCCAGGTCCTGGACCTTAAAAGAAGAAAGGAAGATTCTCCATTATCCATATATCCAGTTATCCAGTCCTGGAGCATTTAGTCAAATAAAATAAATAAATTTTAACTTTACCCAAAATAACTTCTTTGAATCAAATCAATTGCTTCGAATTTAAAATGAAATGAATTTTTTTTCTTTTTATGAAAAATAAATAGCAATGTCAAATTGTCAAGTTGTCAGAACTGACGAACTGTCAAAATTGAAAAAAATGGAAAAATGTAAAAATGTCTATTAAACACTAATTATGAGCGCTCCACAAAATTGAAAAAAATGGAAAAATGTCTATTAAACACTAATTATGAGCGCTCCACAAAATTGAAAAAAATGGAAAAATGTAAAAATGTCTATTAAACACTAATTATGAGCGCTCCACAAAATTGAAAAAAATGGAAAAATGTAAAAATGTCTATTAAACACTAATTATGAGCGCTCCACAAAATTGAAAAAAATGGAGCTCCACAAAATTGAAAAAAATGGAAAAATGTAAAAATGTCTATTAAACACTAATTATGAGCGCTCCACAAAATTGAAAAAAATGGAAAAATGTAAAAATGTCTATTAAACACTAATTATGAGCGCTCCACAAAATTGAAAAAAATGGAAAAATGTAAAAATGTCTATTAAACACTAATTATGAGCGCTCCTCAAAATTGATAAAAATGGAAAAATGTAAAAATGTCTATTAAACACTAATTATGAGCGCTCCACAAAATTGAAAAAAATGGAAAAATGGAAAAATGTCTATTAAACACTAATTATGAGCGCTCCAGTAAAAATGACTATTAAACATTAGTTTTAAAAAAAATGGACAAAATGTAAAAATGTCTATTAAACACTAATTATGAGCGCTCCACAAAATTGAAAAAAATGGAAAAATGGAAAAATGTCTATTAAACACTAATTATGAGCGCTCCAGTAAAAATGACTATTAAACATTAGTTTTAAAAAAAATGGACAAAATGTAAAAATGTCTATTAAACACTAATTATGAGCGCTCCACAAAATTGAAAAAAATGGAAACCCACTTGATTTTAGGCCTCTCTTCCTCTCTTTTGCAAATCATAATCAATCGTATTCATGGATCGTCAAAGGTTTGTCTTCAGCTTCAACGAATTGGGCTTGGCATCCAAATATGATTTATAAGTGCCAACATCGAGCACAAGATAGGGACTGATGTAGGGACTGGTGGCTAGACTGGTGGCTACTTTATCCACTGGTACTTCATCTGGACTTTTGTTGTTTGTGTCTATCCAAACATGTGTAGGAAGTAACTTGAGACGCTCCTCAGCTGAATTAAACTGATAATAATTGATGAAATTACCAAATTGTACTGCACCTGGATCACTTTGTCTAAAATTCATATTTTATACTATTGGGACTATTCCGAAGTATTTAGCCTATGCAAATAAAAGTATTTTATATGAATTGGTCTTATAAATAAACTCCAAAATATTTTGAGAAATTGTTTCTCCTTTCGTATCCCGAAAATAAATTGACAACTCAACTTTTTTCATAACAATAAATTTTTGAGGTTTGTGGCAGAAAATAGCATATTGTCTAGAAAGTGTCTTCAGCAAATGTCAAAACAACGAAGAAGCAATAGAAAAAGAGTAACAATTTATTCGTGCACTTACTCTACTGCGGATGACAAATGTTTTTGGGATCGCAGAGATAGTTGAAATATCTAATTCAATACGGGGACTTATTAGCCCGCTATATAAAGCTGTGTCACTTTGACATAAACAGCGGAAAATCAAAATTGTTAACATTGCAACTAATCAAACATTAGCTGTGCTTTGGACGACAGTTTTGAGTGCTTCATTCAACACTTTCAGAGAAACTTATGGGAAAGCAACAACTAAAGTGCTTAGCTTAACACACAAAAATGTTAATTTTTAAGCACAAAGTAGATCTGTTATTGTTGCCGGTTTATACTGAATATTAATCGAATTTTAACATAGTGGCCACACATTTTTACATCGACATATGAAGCTTAGGTCAAGCGGTGGGAAGCGGTGAGGAAACAAAAAGCAAAACAAAAGATGCGTTATTTAACGTTACACAAAAGCGTCAAGCACCATACCGAAATAAAGAGCGTTGCGTCATGTCATTTGTTTGTCAAAATCATATTGTTTCTTTTTTTAACACGATGCCTTCTAAAACACAGCTTTTATTCAGTGATCGCTTAACACAGAGCAAAGATATGTTGATTATCAAAAACGATAATCAAAATTGCAACAGTCAACTATATTCTTACCCAATTCTACCAAAGATTTTTTTAATAGGAAAATGCTACACAGCAATGGAGAATCAAACTATTGACCGACTGTTATGTCTCGTGTGAAAACCAGCTTTTTAACTGTTTTCCGTTAAACTTAGAGCCTGCTTACACTAACGACAATCTGCGAAGTGATATGATTTGTTACAGGAAGTCCGCATTTGACTTGTCAAAATTATTGACAAGTCATAATTTTTGTAATAACATGATATTTTTTCAATTTTGAAATGTTTTTTTTTTGTATATAAAAAATCAGGGTCACAAGACTGATGAAAATAAAACATATCAAATTTTCAAAGAAGTAACAAGAGATTTTTTCAACTAAAAAAATTTTGTAAGCTCTCTGATATAAGACTCAATAAAGAATTCAATTCAATGCAAGTCATGCATAAAATCATATGACTTCTCATGGTATAAAGTTCGCTTTAAAGCCAGTACAGACTACCGATCAAATTCGTTAATTTTGCTCAAATTTCCCTTGTTTGTGAGTGTGAACGCTATTTTTCGTCAGTTTTCAGTCAACTACAAAATGGTTTGTAGTTGAGTAACAGTTAGCTATATGTCAAATACCAAATGCCGAGCTACATCAAAAATGCAATCAGAGGGCTATAGCAATCGAGGTCAAGCTGTGCAATTGGAGATGGATTGGTCACACTCTCCGGAAACCACACAGCGAAGTTTGTCGCCAGGCTCTTGAGTGGAATCCACAAGGCAGTAGAGGATGTGGTAGACCCAAAACCAACTGGAAGAGGTCGCTAGAAAAGGAAATCCAAGAATCGGGAAAGTCGTGGCAAAAGTTTAAAGTCATCGCAAGGGATCGTGACACATGGAGAGATTTCATATTGGCCCTATGCTCCTCCTAGGAGTTACAGGAGAATACATATACATACAACAGTAACTGCCATACCTAAATTGGAGCGTCAGCGTTATTTTACTGTCAAAAATTTCTCATGCAGATACAATTTGTATGGCGCATACCGAAATTGCCAACGCTCAACGCTGAGCTATTCGAATTTCCAATTTTGACAAAGCGTTATGGAGTGAAGTTAGCTGCAGAAAAGTAAAAAAAGAAATAACAATATGATTTTGACAAACGAATGACTTCAACGCAACGCTCTTTATTTCGGTATGGCGCTTGACGCTTTTGTGTAACGTTAAATAACGCAACGCCTGACGCTCCAATTTAGGTACGGTAGTTAGCTGCCATATTTGACTGACGAACATGGTCGCTCGTGTGTACCCCCTATTAGTGGTAGGTAACACTGGAAAATTTTATTTTTACAAATTAGGCGTTGCGTTATTTAACGTTACACAAAAGCGTCAAGCGCCATACCGAAATAAAGAGCGGTGCGTTGGTACGTGAATTTGGTAAAGTTCGTACTTTTGATACGAACTTCGTACTATTCGTACCTCGTACTTTTCGTACCTCGTACTTCGTAATTTCGTACCTTGTACTTCGTACCTTGTACTTCGTACCTCATACTTCGTACTTTTCGTACCTCGTACTTCGTACTTTTCGTACCCCATTTGAGATAGTACGGATATGCCACGCCCACTATTTAACGATTGATCGAAAAAAAATTTAACACATTATATCTCAAAAACTATGGACGCTATTTACATGAAATTTGGTAGGTAGGTGCTCCACATAATTAGCATCCGCTGACCAAAGTGGGCGCGATCGGACAATGCCACGCCTACTTTTTAACGATTCAAAGAATCGGCACTTTAAAACGCTATATCTCCCAATATATAAAAGCTATTTCGATGAAATTTGATAGGTAGGTGCTCCACATAATTAACATCCGCTGACCAAAAAGTGGGCGTGATCGGACAATGCCACGCTTACTTTTTAACGATTCAAAGAATCGGCAATTTAAAACGCTATATCCCCAAAATATAAAAGCTATTTCGATGAAATTTGATAGGTAGGTGCATCACATAATGACGATCCGCTGACCAAAAAGTGGGCGTGATCGGACGATGCCACGCCTACTTTTTAACGCTTCAAAGAATCGGCACTTTAAAACGCTATATCTCCTAAAATATACGAGCTATTTCAATGAAATTTGGTAGGTAGGTGCTCCACATAATTAGCATCTGCTGACCAAAAAGTGGGCGTGATCGGACAATGCCACGCTTACTTTTTAACGCTTTAAAGAATCGGCACTTTAAAACGCTATATATCCTTAAATATACGAGCTATTTCGATGAAATTTTGTAGGTAGATGTTCCACATAATAAGCATCCGCTGACTAAAAGGTGGGCGTGATCGGACAATGCCACGCCTACTTTTTAACGCTTCAAAGAATCAGCACTTTAAAACGCTATATCTCCTAAAATATACAAGCTATTTCAATGAAATTTGGTAGGTAGGTGCTCCACATAATTATCATCCGTTGACCAAAAAGGAGGCGTGATCGGACAATGCCACGCCCACTTTTAACGATTCGAAGAATGGACAATTTAAAACGCTATAGCTCCTAAAATATACAAGGTATTTCGATGAAATTTAGTAGGTAGGTGCACCACATAATTACCATCCGCTGACCAAAAAGTGGGCGTGATCGGACAATGTCACGCCTACTTTCAAACGATTCAAAGAATCTGCGATTTAAAACGCTATATCTCCCAAAACATACAAGCTATTTCCATGAAATTTGGTAGATAGGTGCTCCACATAATTAGCATCCGCTGATCCGGTGATCGGACAATGCCACGCCTACCTTTGACAAAGTGTTTTTGAATCAGTACCAACAAAATTGGAGAGACCAAACAAAATGAATTCACAGTTTGACACAAATTTTTCGCATGAAAAAATAATACAAAATATTATTAAAATAAATAGCGTTAAAAAATAGTAAAATAGTGCTTGTAATTTAAAATCACATGAATGTGAACAAAACATAGTTTTGATTATGAAGCAAAAAAATAGTTTTCTTTATGAGAACGCTTCATCAAAAAATTTGTCAAAAACTTTGAAGAAAATCAAAAATTTTTGATTTTTCGCTGATTTGACGAGTGATTTGATGAGTTTGTTGAAAATGTGAACGCAAATACATTTTTCTGTATGTGTATTTTCATTTCAAAACAAGATTTCAACGAGTGCACGTCGCTCGGATGGTGAAAGTAAAGAGAAATATGATTTTTTTCCTATATTGTAAGGATTGTTTTCATTATTTTAAGTAAGGTTGTGGTTGAAAGAAAGCTTAAATAATTTAATTTAATTATTAAAAAACTTGCTAGCCGATTTGCATTTACATGTGTAATTTTAGATGCAGCTACTGAAGAATTTATGTACAAAAGTATATTTTTTTTTGTAAAATAGTTACAAAATAATTTTTGATTGTTTTTTCAATGGATAGAATAATTTATTTCTGCAAATAAGATTTAATTTATGGTATTTCCACTACAATTAGTTTCCTTGTTTTTCATCGCCGCTTCAATTTTCATAGCCAGAATTCATCCGCTATTGCGATGTTACCTTATTGGCGTACAAAACAAAACTGAAATTTGTAGAGTGATTTGATGGTGTGTACACTCAAAACTCAAAATTAGTGATGCCAAATTCGAATTCATTAAAATAAAATCGACAAATTTTGATAGTGTGTACACTTCTGTTCGCTTTACTGACCATTTTCATTTAGTTCTTTACAATTTTCAAAAGTTCCACAAAGTCAATTCCATCGTTCCGCTTTGAAGTGTTGCCCCATTTTCTTAAAATGACGATTTTTCAATTCAATGCGTTCCAGAAAAAAAATCGATAGGGCTGCCATACGATGAAAAAAAAACCGGGGTTTTCGATACAAAAAACCACTGAATTTTTGAATATTTTCTGCGGAAATGGCTAAAATGTATGACTGTGATGCATAAAAGATTAAACTGAAGACAGTAGGTAACATATTTTCAATAAACGAACGAATTAAAAAAATCGTCATTTTAAGGTATTTGTGGCAGCACTATTTTTTTTTCTTTTTAGTAGAACGTTTTGGAATTGACTTTGTACTTCAAAGTGGAACGATGGAATTGACTTTGTACTTCAAAATTTAAAAAAAGTTCTATATAGTTGCACTCTGCTCATTTCATCCTGTTGTTTCATATCATTCAGTCCATCGTCGTTATTGTCTTTGTTCCGTTTGTTCGTAGTCGCTGAAGTGAAAAATATTTTCAACGAAAATTTCACAAAATTTCCAACCATTTTCAATGCAATAAAGCATAAATAAAAACTCAAGTATAAAAAATTACACGTGTTAGCATTTTTTACGCAATCTCCCATAAGGTTATCATAAGAAATACGAACCCAAGAAGGGTCTTTGAAAAAAGAAAAATCTATAAGCTGTGTGCTATTGTGAAACTACAGAAAAAAAAAATCGAAATAAAATTTTGCTGAAAACTACAGCAAAAAAATCCCATCAAATAAAAAAAATCCAAAATGTCGTTTGATAAGTGAAAAAAAGACAGTAAGTACATTTTACAAAATTAACGAATTAACTATAAATGAGGTTAAAACGAAATTGAAGGTTCAAAAGACGAGAAAGAAAAAAATTTGTCACTTAGCGCTGCACAAGTCGCTTTCCCCCCACTTTAGAGCTCCAATCCGTCGTGTATCGTGTATGTGTGTGTCGTGGTGACCCCATGACTACCCACAGGCCATTTACTGTATTTGCTCTGTTTCTCCTCTATACTTTCATGGTGTATAAATACAGTTGCGAGCAAATGATCCTTCTTCGATCTAATTGAATAAATGTACTTTTATTTTACTTACTTTTTATTTATTTATTTGTAATATTTCTAATTTTAACAAAATGTAGACTATTTTCTTTAAGATATATGCATATATCGCTCATGTACTTCAAGAACGTCGCAACTCAAAAAACGCGAACTATTAGTTGCAGAATTATTCGTTATATCATGTAAATATATTTTACGGTCACAGTTTGAGAACGAAATAACTTTTTCAATTGAAAACTTTAACCCTTTCGACCCGGCTGGGACAATATATCCCAATTTACATACATATATTGTCCCAGCCGGGTCGAAAGGGTTAAACGAATTTTCTGCAAAGTCGAGTTTTTTGACTTGTGTCGTTCTTGAAGTAAATGAGCGATATGTTACAAACATTGTATTTCTTTATGTGTTACTGCATTAAACGTTAATTCACGCATTATTCGATAACGGTTTCAGTCGCCGCACAGTGGATCGTTAGGTACTTAGGAACTCTTTCGGCCGATCTGTTTTTAAAACATGCCAATCGATAGAGCTCATTACTACCATTAATTAATATTTGGTGACATTTTTTCCTAAAACCAGTAGTTTAATAGAAAAAATAACTTTTCTGTATTTTTTGTAGGCGCTAGGGATTTTAGATTCCTATTGCTACAAAGCCTTAAACAATCTATTGTATCTCTAAAATTTTCACAGCAGTAATAACTAAGCTTTTAGTAAGCCTCACAATATTTTTAAAATTATTCGTAAGTCATTTACACTTGTTTTAAAAAAGGTAAAAAAAACGGGTTTTTAGCGATAACTTTTCGTTAAATCGTTTAACAATATTTTTAAATTACACAGTGCAACAAATTGAGAGGAAACCAATCTGAATTTGATCTCGATAACTTTTTTTAACTTTTTCAATTGGATCATTACTTTCCGATATGGTTTAAGAAAAAAACTTAAGGCTATATGTTTACCGCCACCCCTAACATAACCTAACGCTATGTCGGTCTATGTGAGGTTTTTGCTGTACGCAATTAAACTACACTACTTCCTGGATGTACGCCATATATCTGAAAATAGCACTTTCTGCACTTTATATCAACAATAACTTGGATCTCAGACCTAATAGGAAAAACCGGATACCAGATTTGGAATCAGGAATTGTTTTCCGCTCAATTTGTTGCACTGTGTAATTAAAAATATTTTTAAACGATTTAAAAACCCGTTTTTTTTTAACTTAGCATCTAAGCATAGATACTTTTTTGTAATTTTTCTACTAAACTATTCATTTTAAGAAAAAAAAATGTCATTTACCATAAACTGATGGAAGTGATGAGCTCCATCGATCGGCATATTTTAAAAAAAGATCGGATAAAAAGTTCCTAAGTCCCCCACACTATACCTATACTTTTGATCCATTGTGCGCCGATCCGTTTGGATTATTATCATCATTTTGTTTTAATAATTCAAACTACTAAAATCATTATAGATATTCTGGTTGTGGACTTTACAACAGCAAAAGTTATTTATTATTTGCCCATTTGCTAACTTTGACGTTATAATGAATTTTGCCATGTGATATAAATTTCAAAACCTCAAGTTGTGTAGCAAATGTTCCACATCGTTATATTGTACATAAATTATCAGCAGCTTAGAGCGTAAACACAAACTTTTTCTAATTACGTACAATCATTTTTTTTTTTAGCTCGTCACTGTAAGTCTGTTTCCATTCTCTGTATTGTGCCCGCGACGTACGGTCTTTGTATGCCTGTTTTTCTTTGCTCCGCTCCGCTGCCTCATTTCATGACAAGGTTCTGGTTTTCGGGTTTTTCTTTTGTGTTTTTTTCTTTCTTTTTCCTGTTAATTTTAATTTTTTTTTTTTGGGTTTTCGTTGTTGTACTGTCTTTTAATGTGTGCGTGTGCTCTGGTTGCACTCGTTTTTTAGACTCGGTGGAGGTCCAAATGCGCCATACACTTCACACTTCTTCAATTTACTTGCATGAATTCTGTGCGTCTACGCTATGTCTGAAAGCTTGTTATATTTTATTTTGATACAATGAAACTTTTATCTGTTTGTTTTCTTGATTGCTGTTATTTTTTTTTTTTTTTCTATATTTCAGTTATTTTTTTATGAATCACAAATAATGTAAATATAAAACTTAATTTCATCACACTAAATTGCTCTATACTTGCAAAGCAGGATATTTTCATTTCACCACTGTGCTCTGATTGGATTTGTTTTTGTTAGCACGTGGTTTAATTATGCATCATATGGCAAATTTTTTTTTATAAAGGGTTTCCCATAATTCACGCATGATTTTAATTTGCCACCATTTGTGCGGTAAAGTGTTGCCAGCCAAAAAAAAGAAAACAGTTTGACAGCTGACAGTTTAGGGTTAGTAATTAATCAACGCTGCATCAATGAAACTCAGCCGCTTTTACGCAAAATGGTCTTGAAAAATTTCAACAAGAGTGCGTATGTACCAACAAACAGCAGAAATCCAGATATATATTTTATTAACATCGCTGAACGGAAGTTGTGATTTGAGCTGATGTGAACAAGAGAGAGAGGACGAATTCAACACAATCTTGCCCAATCGGCTCGTTCCGTACCAAAGGATATACAAATATCAAAGTTTTTTATACAGATGACTTACGACTCTCTAACTATAAAAAGCAATTACAAGTCTCAAAAAGTAAATTGCTACTTGTCTGGCACGGTGGATATCCGATAGTCTTTTCGGATGAAAAACTGTGATTCCTGGAAGACAGCCACAACCGGCAGAACTCTCGCGAATGTTGGAAGAGATAAATTAGCTGTTGTAGTACACGTGAAGTGGGCGTGACACTTATCCGTTAACGCCCACTTTATGACCAGTGTATGGTATGAACATATGTTCGACATCTCGTCGGCTGAGTATTATTTTGCCGTAAACGCCACTTCGTTGAAACATCAAAAGCACATAACTTGTGTAGAGACGAGCACAAGTTATCTGCTTTTGCTTTTTCAACGAAGTGGCGTTTACGGCAAAATAATATTCAGCCGACGATCTATCTACTAGATTGCATAAAAATAGCTTGTATAGTTTGGGAGAAAACGTAGACGTGAAACTTTCATTCAACTTCGCCCACTTTTCGACTAAAGTATGGTATTTAGTTTCGTACAGTTTTCGGCCAGTGTATGGTATTTATGTTCGGTATCTACCTATCAAATTTTCAAAGAAATATCTTATATACTTTACATTGTAATAAAATGCCTAAAATTGTTAACGGAAGATAGATAGGGGCCCTTTCTAAAGTGTTAGGAGTTCGATAAGAGCCCTTTTATTGGTGCTTATTTGTCATTTGATTGTCGACCTCCAACTTATCGATTATCTCAACTTAAATTGAAAACTGATATATACCACCCCTTATTTTTAGCTCTCCTCTATCAGTTCGTGAGTGAAGATAAGGTCTCTTTTCTTGTAGAGCATCTCAAATGCAACTTTCATGAAATTGAACAATTTCCAAAAGTAATTGGACTGTCACCATTACTTTACTTTGGGCATACAACAATTTTTTTGGGCATAAAGAAAATGCCGAGTACTATAGACCGTTGTGGATTCCCAGTTGAGAATTATGGCCTGGCTTGGGAATGGTGAAACAGACCCTTAGTTTGGAGAAAACTTTTTATTCTATTTTTTTTTTTTTAAACAAACACGTTTTTTCGAACTTTGATAGTTCTAAGCTGTTTTTTAAGCTGCTAAAACTGGGAAATAAAAGCTAAGATAGCCCTAATATGCAAATTTACTATCCGCACGTTCAGTCAAGTTAGGAAGCATTCAACCCTTTTAACTCTCAACTTACTATATGTAGGTATATTTTATTTTTTTGTTATTAAGGGATGTGTTGTACATTTGCATTTCACAAAAAAAAGCAAATCATGCATATGTATGTACACATACACAGAGATACACATTTTGCAGTGACCTTCAAAATAGAATCAACAAAAACCACTAAAAAGCATTTTCACATGGTCAATATTGTATATGTCATGGTCAAATTTAGCATTCGTCTGCAATGCGATTTTTACATAAACGACGCGCGACAAATTATAACCAAAAAAGCAGCTAGAAATTTTATTAAAATATAAATTATTTGCAAATAAGTCATCCCGTTCATAAAGTCCCACTTGTAGCAAAAAAAAAAATTTTATTTCTGCAGAATAAAAAAAATTTTAATTAATTTTAAGTCGCTCTTTGTGAGCAAAGGCATACAATAAACAACGGCCTTTGATTTCCTTTGTTGATTTACACTTGTCGCCAAACAACATCTTCCATAGCCAATGTGCAGAAAAATTTCCAACTTTCAACAAACAATTAGAATTTCGGTTTCTTGTTTGTCATGTATTTGCTTGTTTGAATTAAAATAAATGGGACATTCCATTCCAAAAAGAAAACGATTAAAGTTTTAAATAAAACCTGAATACCTCTAATTCAGCATTGTCCTAAAGTAAAATGTCCTTTGTTTTCTTACGTTAAAAAAAAAAAAAATTAAATCACAAAAAATTCCTTTTTGACTTCTTTTCTACTGTATCGAAAATTCAACTTTAGTTGTTCTCTCAGACAGTATGGACGATTAAAAATTCTGTCATGTAAACGACTATTGAAAGATTCCAAATCCATAAAGAAATTAATCGGTGTGGTCATTAAATTTTTTTAAAACATTTATTGTTTCATGTCCCGTGAGTTACACTAAAACAGACAAAAGTTGTACTCTTACCTAAGGTATTTTTATACCCTACACCCAGGGTATATTCACTTTGTCCTTCCGTTTGTAACGCAGAGAAGGAGGCGTGGCAGATATAGAAAAGTATATATATTCTTGATCAGCGTCACCTCCTGAGTCGATATAGCCATGTCCGTCTGTCTGTCTGGCTGGCTGGCTGTGTGTTGAAATACACTTTTTGGGAAAACTGAGCAAGATAATTCAATGAAATTTAGTACACTGCCTCTGTCGTCAAAGATAGCTCGTGGGATTGAAAATGAGCAAAATCGGTCAAAGGACACGCCTACCGCCCACACAAAACATATATTCAAAATACAATTTTAGGAGTATTTTTCACGACAATGCAACCAAAATACACTCAAATACTACACATTGTAAGTGTAAACTCTAAAAAAAAAAAAAACTGAGCAAATTCGGACAAGAGGGCGTGACACCTCCCATATAAGCAAAAGCTTCAAAACGCTATACTGAAAGCGTTTTTTGAGATATTCAAACCCAATTTGACTCAGACACTAAGAATTAAAATTAAAGCTCCCAACAAAAATTGGGTGAAATCGGACAAGGGGGCGTGGCACCTCCCATATAAGAAAATGTTTCAAAATTCTATACTGAAAGAGTTTTTAGAGATAATCCAACCAAATTTCACTCAGACACTAAAAACTATAAATGCAAGCTCTGTACAAAAACTGAGTGAACTCGGACAAGAGGGCGTGGCACCTCCCATATAAGCAACATTTTTAAAATACTGCAGTGTATGGTATTTACTTTTTGGCCAGGCCAAAAGTTACACCCTTACTAGTTTTTTATTATGAGAGTTTGCTATAAGTAAAGATTAACTTCTTTAAAACAATCTAAGCTTAAAATTGTGTTTTTGACGCTGTTTTAAATAAGTCCCGTGAGTCACAAGAAAAAAACTTCGATACATAGTTTTTGACATCAAAATATGTTTAAACCATTAACAATTAAAGCTAGATTCTATAAACAAAATTTGCACTGATTTTATACTTGTCCCTCAAATCTCAAGAGGCCGTCCTAAGAGTAACAAAAACAATTTTTTTTTAGAAGACAGTTTCTTACTTCACTACGAAATACACGTATTATCTTATTGCCTATGACAATAATTAATTAAAATGGTTTATGGTGACTATTTGAAAATTATACTTATTTTATGAACTTCAATCATTATTTGCAAGAATTAAGAATTCCATGCATTTTTCAACTTAGAAAATTATAACAATTGGGATAAGAGAAAAAACTACTAAACACGGCTATGGTGATATATGTTTCGGTTACCGCCACGTAACCATCATCAGACCAATTTATGTTTAATTTAATTTATTTTAAATTAAATGAAGTAACAATTGAAAACTTTAACGTTTCGTCTGAGGCCGGGTTTGAACCAGGAACATTTGAAGTCAAACTCTACACAGCGCATTTATCAACGGACTGCGCTATGTGCCCTCAGAAAAATTGATAGCTTAAGTGCCTATATGCATGTGCTTTTGGTTTATTCTCCGTTCTCCCTTGTCATAATTTCTGTTGTTGTTTTTTGATATTTTCTAAGTTGAAAAATGCATGAAATTCTTGCAAATAATGACTGAAGTTCATAGAATTAGTATAACTATGGCAATAATGTTTAAACATCAAAATTAAATTATATACAACAAACTTTTCACTGATTTCATACTCGTCCCGTGAGTCACAATAGCGATAGTTTGGCTAAAATTCTTTCTTAAGTTACTAAATGTAAGTTTCATGTCCCGTGAGTCACACTTAAACAATAATTTAATGCAGAAAACATTAACTTTGCAAAATTTTCTTATTGGAGGGCTTCAAATAACTTAGTTATAACCAAAGTTTGGTCATATTCTAACATAGAGCCAAATAAACTATGTTTATTTTTAATGTTATTAAATTATTGTTTTTTCAAACAGATTCCAAATAAAAGACAAAAAAAAAAAAAAATGCCGCGTGAGTCACAGAGGAATGACCCAAACATAACATTTTATTTATAATATCGTGTATTTGATGTCCTTTGCTCTTTATTTCTAAGAAAATTGTGCTTTTATAAATTATTAAAAAATTAAATGACTCTGGTTTTTATTTTTCTTGCAGATTTATCATTCAACTGTTTTGAATTTTAAATATTGTTTTGAAAGTTCGTTTGCAGCTTGATTGTGTTTGAGTGCAAACAACACTTGCAGCATTTTCCAACTATAAAAAAAAATAAAATCAAGGTAAGTTTTTGCACGGTCTAAGGATAATGTTTTTTGTAAGTTTATTGTTGTTAAATTTATAAGGTCAGTAAATAAAAAGTTCGACAAATCGTCGGCTGTATGTTGATTTTTCGTATACGCCACACGTTAAAAAAGCAATAGCACATGCGTCGACACAACCACAATCCTGCTTAAGTTATTGTTTGCTTCTGAGTCGGGGTTTCGAAATCTGCACCAAATGAGCCTTTCGTCGCAATGTGAATATGGCATAATTTTTTGCAATAAGCTATTGAGTGAGGAAAAATATATCATTTTAAAAATGTTGCTTTGTCACTTGAAATCAGCCCAAAAATTTGAGTATCTGATCATATCATAGTGAAAAAAATAAGAATAAAATCATTGGCAACTTGCTTTGCCATAGCAATGAAAATTGTTTTAATTTGGCTTTGAAAAAATAAATATGTCTATTAAGGGTGTACATAAAAATATGCATATTTTCTGTATATTTGTATGGAATACATACTTATATATCTGTATACATTGATATATTTTGTAAATTGTTTACATGTACTACACTTATAGATAAAATCAACGACCTTCAGAGCCAAATAACAACAGCAGTACCAACGAATTTAAATGTTTGTTTATTTTTTTATTGATAAATCATGTTATTGCCCCTACCAGCAGGCAGACAGACTCCTCACACTTTAAAAGTCTCAAGAAAACTTTATAAAGCTTTTGTACGAAAACAGAAGCAATGACAATTTTAAGTCAAACCAAATACATATATTTTCTATATCGTACCGTAATCAAAACCTAACCAAGTAGACGTACTTAATTAATATTTACACATATAAATTTAGTGGGCTTACTGCTTTAGATAACTAAATGTTTTTATTTTTTCTTAAAAAAAAAAAATAATTGTAAACAAATACCTTTGTTATATAATATATCGAACGTAGAATAAACTAGAATATTTATATAGATGTATAATAATGTATGTAGGTCAGTCAAACACTTCTTATCAATTCCTGTGGCTTATCAACCTGCCCTTATATAAATTTTGTTAATAAAACTTAAATAGGGTTTGTTCTAAACTAATTTAATAATAATATATAACATAGAAAGTAAATGACATTTGTTTACAATTGTGACAGTATATCATAGATCGATTGTACTTTTATGAAAAAAAAATCTATCCATTTCTATTTTGACTAAAAACCCATTTTTTTTTTTATAAGAAAAACCTTCTAACCGTTTAAAGTTTTATCAAATCAAAGAGAAAACCATTAGGTACCAAACAAGCATGGATCAAATGCCATTGTTGATTCGAGCCTACTGTGTTTTAGTAAAAAACCAGCCAAAATTACAAAAACAACGCACAATGGTTCTGATTCTCGTTACGTTTCAATGATCACCACAATAACATCATCAGACGAATTTACAGAAATCCGGAACAACTTGACAAGCATACTATATTTAACTCTTTGCATAGATTTGTTGAAAATCATAGCAAAAAGTAAATACAGCACATGCAAAAGCTCTAATTTTTTGTTTTTCCCTTTGTTATACATCGCCCTGCTATTGTAACTCGTTGATATTTCTTGCCTAGCACTTTCGTTTGCAAGCTTATTTAGCGAGTGGAAACGAAGTAGTAAGCGCAATTAGTATGTTTATCATTGTGCTCTGTGAGATTTTGTAATTTGTAGTTGTTTTTGGAACAGATAATGATTTATCTACATTATTAGCATGGATCAGATGACATTGTTGTTTTGAGCTTACTGTTCAATTAGTTTTTAGTAAAAACACTAACGAAAATTACAAAAACAAGACAAGATGCATAAAGAAAAAACAAAACAATTTATTGTGTGGGTGGTTTTCGTTACGTTTCAATGATCACCACAATCATATCAGACGAATTTGCCGACATTCAGAATATTTATATATAACGGCTTCCCTAGATTTGTTGAGAATTACAGCAACTATAAAATCGTTTTATTTTTCTAATAAAAATAATTATTTTGATTTTATTATTCTCATAAGTTTTAGATCATTTTGCAAATCTGGCCGACAGGACTCCTTTGGCAAACTGATTTTCCTTAGAGAAACTTACCATCGAAGAAGTTCAATTCGCTAAAACTAATTAGTTATTTTTTTTGGTATAAAATTTAAAAATTTGTGCTTTGTTTTAAATTTTCCGATTAAAAGGTAATACTGTACCTATCGTGCCGGACCGTTTGCTATTCGGATCATTGCTTAAACAAACTAATTGCACATATAAGATTTAGTCTGTTGTATGCAATATTTTTATAGTTTTGCTGAAAAAAAAAAAAAAAAAATACAAATTAAATAACATGGTATGATAATTATAAATTAATCGATTTAGTAGTCATAGTTTTTGGTGGTACAATCCTTAGAGAAGTGAATGCATGCGCATTATTAATATGATTCAACATTAAACAACAGCAAAACTCAAGCAATCCCAACTAGAAATAAAATCATAAGTGAACATAAGAATAATAAGCCATTAGAAGTTCTTGAAATAAAATGTATACATACTTTTTAACATTTGAGTGTGATTCTGCAAAAAAGCCATAATATTGACTAGAAAAAAAGTAAAGTCTTCTTTCGAGGTAGATAATAGTTGAAATAGATTAAAGTTTGTCATAATAAAAATAATATATCATCTGGAAAATCATATTTTTATTTTCCATGTAATTTTCCGTAGAAAATTTTAAAATATCCACAGTAAAGGCCTGACGCTGTAAAGGATTTTTGCACTGAAATGAGCGTAAAAAAGTTTTTTCCGCTCAACTTGTTAAACTGAAGTAAAATAAATTTGTTTAGCTCATACCACGGTAAAGGCACGAAACGTACGAAACGTTTTATATCGAAGACCAACATAAAAACTTAATTACCAGGGGCTGAATCGTCGCATCCGTGAACGTACAATTCGTGACGTAAAATCATGTATTTAGTAATACGAGATGCATGTGAAATACATGATTTTACGTCAGGAGTTGTACGTTCACCAATGCGTCGATTCGACTCCAGTTCTACACGACGAAATCATTTAGTAAAGTTTTCAGAATAGTACATTTTAATAATTAGTTTTATTTATAAATATTCACAAGTAGGTAAATATAATTAGAACTGAATTGAAAAAAAAATTGGAGGGCGAAAATGTTTTTTCAGTTAAATTGTATATTGTCCAAAGAAATAAGCTATAGTTTAAGAGCAATATTTTAAGACCATTTATGAAACTTTTCTTTTCAAGATATGTATCTGATAAGTCTTTTTTTTTTTTTGGTTTTTTTGTTTTTAAGTTATTTTGTAAGTTATCTAAACAATTTAAAAGGTTAAAGTTTGACTTAACTTTAAAAAAAAACTTTACAAAAAGTTTATATCAACGTCGAGTAACCATCGTTCAAGAGAAGTTTTACATATGGAAAATGGGAGGTGCCAGGCCCCTGTTATATTCAAAATATCTGGGAAATTAAATTAGATAGATGCATTCTAAAGACAGGTCTTAAAACAACCTATAGAATAAGTCTTCAGTCAAATTGTCGAAAAATAGCGATGACAACTTAAAGTATATTTCTCGTTGAAAGTTGGTTACTGAAGAATAACAATATCTACTTGCTACCAGAAAAGTGTTAACTTGTCAAATGTTAGTATTCTCTTTGGATAACTTTTTGTTATTTTTTAAAAAGAAAAGTGCAAAGTGTGTAAAAGTGTAACAGTTGGAAAGTATAATTACAAAATTATAACATAAACATAAGCATTTTTTCCTTTGTGTTATATTAGCATGAATATATCAAGAATTTCACCACAAAAACTTTAAAGACGTAAAACTTTGAAAACTATAAATTATGCACGCATTGATAGTTTACTTTACATACTACGTACAAACAATATAGATTCTGCGTATAATTTTTTATATGAAACCTCAGAAATATTTCCTATTAGGTTTTTGTATAGCGTGCAAATAACGTTGTACAAAATTTAATTTAACTAATCGTATTCAGTCTCGCATAGAACGTCAACCTTAGTGGCTAAATAAAACTGGCGAAAGTCGTACCATCATCAATTCGCGGCGTTCTAGTGTAAAATTATTTATAAAATGAAAATTGATGTCAAAAAGAAAAAAAAATATTTCAAATGAAGATTTCTTAAAGCAAAAAAGAAAGGAAAAAATAATCTTTAAAAATATATCAAGTTAAATAAAAAAAAGCTTAATATAAAACTACTCAAATCAGAAATCATTTTGCAAAAGCACATCAACAACACAATTATAATAGTGGGGAAATTTTTGTTATGCCCTGTCGCCTACACAGGAATTGCACGTTCGTTACCCGCCGCAGCCGATGCCAACGTTGTTTCTCTCACAGGCAAATAGTTTGACTGACTATTTATCCATCAGTCAGTCAGTCAGTTTATTGTTAGACGTTTGTCGGTCGGTATATTCGTTTATGTTTGACTTTACTCGCAAATTGAAAATCGAATAAATAACAACACGTTAATAAAGAATGAGAAAAAGAGAATTTAATTTGATTTTATACGAAAATTAAAGTTGTACACGACAGACATCGCTGTAATATTACTTTGTGTACAACATACCATACGAATATACTTATGTATACGGATATGTGCGTTTCTGTGAAATAAATAAATAAATATTAAAATGGAAATAAAAAAATACATTGTTGGTTCATTATGATTGTAGCTTATTTTGTTATTTTTTTGCTACCGTAATTATTTTTGAATCGATTTGTGTGCAAATGGAAATGAATAAAATGTGCCATGCGACGACGACTAAACTCGATTATTTAACCATAAAGAAAATACAAATTTTGTATGTCTACTTGTTGTAATTTACGCGTAATACACAAATTATCATCATTTTTATTCGGTCATTACATAAGTTTGTCTTGTGCTGTAATATGATGGCTGTTTGAAGCAAAAAAAAAAAAAGAAAAACTTAATTTTTAATATAAACCTTTCTCCAACGGTTGTGTCAATTCGTTGCTAATTTCGTAATTATGAAAAATTTCATTAAAAAACTATAAAGTTCTTTTTCAATCAACTTTTGTAGCAGCCTAGTGCTAAAATGGATATGGTATGTTGTAATTGTAATGTTATTTCATCCTAAAGAAATTAGAGCTCTTATTCATAAAAAGTTTAGAATTAATAAAATTAACACATAATGTCTTTACGGAAAGAAAAGTTTTATTATTTTTGTAGCGGCTATCACATTCGTTCATCTAACATACAGTGACTCACGAAATTGATCACGCTTTGGCTATGAATGCAAACAACTAATAAAAAGTCTGAAATGGGTTTGTATTTTTAATGTCTTTATTTTGGTAAAACTGCATTAAGTAAATGAAAATAAATAAGGGACAAATTCCATGAAAACTCTTTCTTAAATAAAAAATAATAAAACAAAGTCAAAAATATTCAACGTGATCAATTTTGTGACTTCACATTATGAACCTCGGAAACTAATGTTAATATTTTGTAAAGCTTGCTAGTGCATCAATAACTGCTTTTATTCTTCTGGGCATACTATCTAGAAGAGTTTTACAAATTTCTGGAGCAATAGCATCTCAAGCATTTTGAGCCAAAATTCATTAAGGGTGCCAGTTTCACCTTCTATCGATTTTCTCAATATGCCCCATAGGTACTCAATAGGATTGAAGTCTGGAGATTACGAGGGCCATTTTATTGTTGTAATTTAATTATCAGAAAGCCATTTTTGTGTCCTTTTTGCAGTATATTGTAAGTTGTAAGTATTTTATAACTTTGTATTATATAACTTTTATTGTAGGGGAGGGGGGGGGGGGGGCTAGTGTGGACAAATTCAAATTTTCGCGCTGTTTTGAATTTTTTGTTGCTGTTTTATATTTTTCAAGTTGGTATTTGCACTCTGCATCACCAAAAAAAAATTCATTTGTTGACAGTTCAGCTTTCCATGATAACGTGACCGAATGTGTTTTACGCAGCAAAAAGTAATTTTTTTGTTGTTTCGTAATTTCAGTGATACTTTTAAACTAATTATTCTTCTGCTGTAGTGTTAATAGATAATACAACTTAAAATAGTGTTTATTTAAACCATGGAAATTATTTTTGAAGAACTTTACCGTAAGATTAAAAAAAAAATATTTTTGTTTAAAAAGACATGAAGGGGCTAGTGTGGACAACTGCAATGGGGCTAGTGTGGAGATGTCCGCAGCAGCTGAAATGACTCCAGAAATCGTCTGACCATTTCTAAAAGCCGTTCCAAGAAAGTACGTTACTAAAAAGAAAGAACGACAAATTCACGTATCCCGATTTACCGGATACCAGCGAAATTTACCGAAATGAAATAGTGGCAAAGCTGCCACAACTACAACAACTGTCTGAAACATCGCGATCAGCAAGTTATATGAAGTTTGAAACAACATGGACAAAAAGTATTTTATATTGGCCAAATTGTCACGATCCACGGTTCTCAAGATTTCGACATAACGTTTCTAAAAAGAAAGAACGATAGATTCACGTATCCCGATATACCGGATACCTGCCAAATTCACCGAAATGAAATAGTGGCAAAGCTGCCACAAGCACAACAACTGCCGGGAACATCTCGATCAGCAAGTATATGAAGTTTGATATAAATTTCTCCAAATACAACAGGGGATAGCAGTTAATTTTTTATTTGTATTATTATTTGTATTACATCATTATTTTCTTGAATAAACATGTATCTGAACTCTTTCTTAACGTTTTTGTATGAATTATCAAGTTTCTTATGGTGTCCACACTAGCCCCCAGTTAAATCAATGGTTGTCCACACTAGCCACGTATAAGGGGCTAGTGTAGACAGATGTAAGCACTTTTTAAAATAATTAAATAGTGCATTTATGAAAATAAAAAATCATAACTATTGATGCAATTATGAAGGCAAGAGATATAAGTAATCGCTAAAAGTTACTTTATTACAAAAATGATATATTTACATATATATTTCTGTAATTATATAAAAATTGTCCACACTAGCCCCCCCCCCCCCCCTCCCCTACGTATAACATATTTGCTTTAAGATACTGTTGTACTATATTTTCATTTACTGTTTTAAACAATTGCAATGTAGTTATGACCTAATGTTATGTTTAGCGCCACCTATATTTCAGTTAAGCACTATTTATAAATAAGTATTAAAATATTAATGCGGCAACGCTGGTTTTGAAATAGCGTCACTTTTAGATTATTCTAGAACTGTGAAGCACGCCAACTTGTTTGAAAAATCGAAATAAAGTTTAATTTAATATAAAGTACTGAGAACATTACAATATTTTGGATTATTGTCCTGGTAAAAGACAACAATCGTAACATTTACCTTCAAATCTTGTAAAGTACCAAGCAAATGACTTCGTAGAATTTCACTGTTAGACTCTGCTGTTGTTCCTCAATTTTGGTAACTCTGCCTACACCTCTAGTGGTTATACACACCCACACCATTATTGAGCCTTCTCCAAACATAAGTGTGGGCTTAACGTTGTATGGCTGAAGTCTCGAAACCCTACTCCTCCAAACCCACTCACTGATTTCCGATCCTAAGTGGTTTATTTTGGTCTTATCTGACCATATAACCTTCTCCCAATCGTAAGCGCTCCAGTCTTTGTAACATTTTGCAAACTCCAAACGCAACTTTCTGTGCCTCACTATAAGCAATGGCTTTTTAACTTTTGCACGCCCTTTGAGTCAACAAAGTTTGAGTTTAGAGGAGGTTCAATAATGATGTGTGTATGTATGACCACTAGAGGTGTTTGTAGAGTTACAAAAATCGAAGGTCGAATAACAGCAGACTCTTACAGTGAAATTCTATGAAGTCATTTTTTTGGTACTTTACAAGATTTGAAGGTAAATGCTTCGATTGTTGTCTTTTAGCATGACAATAATCTAAAACACACTGAAAAGAGGACACAAAAATGGCTTCCAGATAATGGAATTATAACAATAAAAAGGCCCTCGTAATCTCCAGACCTCAATCCGATTGAGCACTTATGGGGCATATTGAGAAAATCGATGGAAGGTTAAACTAGTACTTTTAATGAATTTTGGCCTAAGGCTCAAAATGCTTGGGATGCTATTGCTCCAGAAATTTGTGAAACTCTTCTAGATAGTATGCCCAGAAGAATAAAAGCAGCAGTTTTACCAAAATAAAGACAAATTAAAAATACAGACCCATTTCAGACTTTTTATTAATTGTTTGCATTCATAGCCAAAGCGTGATCAATTTCGTGAGTCACTGTATTTAAAATTTCATAAAAATTTCAAAGTTGCTTAGAAAGAAATATTTTAGTACAAGCATACAGGGTTAGGCGCATGAATTGTTACCTAATCAAATGATCATAACTTTTTGTGTGAAATTATTTTTTATTGATTCAAATGACAAAAATGTGTGGAAATAATCAAAAAACTAGAATCAGGTTACTTTATCTCGACATGGCCACCTTTTGCCTTGACTATGGCCTTCAAACGGTCAAAAAACGAGTTGCATGCTGCACGAATGTGATCTTCCGGTATTTTGGCATATTCCCGAAAAATAGCTTTCTTCAGCGCATCCATACTGGCATATTTTTTAGTCCGCACCTCGCTCTCTAAGATGGCCCAGATGGAATAGTCCATCGGATTTGCGTCTGGCGAATTTGAGAGCCATTGTGTGGACAAAATGAAGTGTGGAACGTGGTTTTTTAACCATTCTTGGTTCACACGAACTTTATGAGATGGTGCTGAGTCTTGTTGGAACGTTCCTTTCGAGCAGATTTCTTCGTGTACAGCAGATCATTATCTTGTGTCAATCGTGGATCTTCGTCAACTTTAGCCTTAACCAGTCCCTTATTTCTCTCAAAAAGTGATAGCTAAGACGGAGGTAGGGAGCGCTAGTGCATAATGCAGACTCCCCACGCTCACAAATGTGAACCATGTGAGTCGAATCGACTCATGGTTAGTAATTTAGGGTTAATGCGAAAAAATATAACCAAGCTATAAAAAATTTCATAAATTTAAGGGGCGTTTTTCGTTTATAATATCATGTTAGTAAGCTAGAACGGATCCTATTTTTTTTTTTTTTTTTTTTTTTTTTTTTTCGTTTTTAACCAAAATTGCTTAATGCTCCATTGCCACAGTCCCAGCGAATCCTACGTAACCATATTGAATTATGGATTGACCCATTTAACACATACAACGATACATTTTTCAAAATTTACTACCACAATGAAATTTAAAAAGGGAAAGATAAACAAAACGATGCCTTGCTTCCTTACTCAAAAAATATCAAGTTGACAGAGAATAAAATTGAATCGTTTTTTATCGTCAATCAAAGTCCATTCAAATAAAATAACATTCTATACCAATTCAAAAACCCAACATCAGCAACGATAAGGTAAATAAAAATTAATAAAGCTGAAAACCCAAAGAAAAATCAACAAATCTTCATTTCTTTTATATCGTTTCATATTTTACAAAAAACTGCCGAATTATTCAGAAAGACGTGAACCGTAGGTAAACCTGCAGCTCGATACTACAAAGAAGCTTCTTAATTGAATGCAGCTAAGCCCATCACCAATTCTACAAAATTGTAATTCATTTTGACAATAAAATAATTTTTCCAAAACTTCAGTTCAATTATTATTTATCAACATAAATTGAGAGAATGTCTACAAAAGGAATTGAAAAAAATTAAAGAGACAGCTATAGTTTTTTTTTATTTTTGTTTATGAGAAAGTCGCATTAATAAGACAAGGATGCACGATCACACGGATAGGGCAAAAGTGGTTATTTTTTTCCCAATGCTAGAAGAAATGTAACTGGTATAATACGAGATTTGTAACTCTTATATAATAAGGTTGGTAACGGTTACAGGATTTGCTGGGGTGTTGCTATTGAACATAAATTAAATGCCTTTATTAGTAATAAAGGGTTTTCCAATAGAGGCTTGATGATGAATTTCATCGCAAAATAATCTTCATTTTCGGCTCAATGGGTTCGTCAATAAGCAAAACATGCGGTCGGGTGAAAATCCACATGTGCTTCATGAATCACCACTTCATCCACAAAAAATAACCGTTTGGTGCGGTTTGCATGCCGGCGGCGTCATTAGGCCATATTTTTTCATCGACGATCGCCCGAATTGGAAGATATGGACTTGGACTACATGTGGTTTCAACAGGACGGTGTCACAAGCCATACAGCACACGATACAATCGATTTATTGAAGAATAACTTTGATGAGCGTGTTATCTCAAGAAATGGGCCAGTCGATTGACCGCCTCGTTCGTGCGATTTAACGCCTCTAGACTATTTTCTTTGGGGCTACGTCAAGTCATTGGTATATGCCAAAAAGCCGATGACATTGGAAGGCTCAGAGTCAACATTGAACTCGAAATAGCGGCCGTTTCGGCCGAAATGTGTGGCCGAGTCATCGAAAATTGGGTCCAACGAATCGACCGCTGCACACGTGCCCGCGGTGACCATATGAACGAAGTCGAATTCCATTCATAAATGTTTTGATTGTACTTCAAGCCGATAATAAAGTTTTTGAAATATCTGAAATGGTTTGCGTTTTATTCCAAAAAAAAGTTGTCAAGTCTCTATTGGAAAACCTTTTAGTTACTTAATCCCCATTTTAGAAAGGTAATATTGCATAGAATAAGTTGAGTCAGTTATTTTAGATTTTTAGATCTGTTTCAACTAATTTTATGGCTTGAAAATAAGAAAAATTACGAAAACCACTTGTTCGGACTTACTTTAGGGCTCGTGAGCGACTTCTAAAGTTTCATAGATTTGCATGAAATCAAGAATAAAAGCGAACTTATCTTCACATAATCAAAAACATTTTTTTTTTTGCATTGCATTTTCTAAAAATACAAATTAAACTGAAATAAACTCGGTTCTGTTTTCTTATTTTATTGTTAAATCGTAAATTGCATTCTTGGATCAGTTATTCAAAATATTTTTCATCTACTAACAAGTATGCCAAAAAGTACTCACAAAAAAAGAACACTGTTGACTAATAAAACTTTTTTATGGAATTTCCCTGCAGGCAAACGGACTAGTTCAAGTTTAGTTCATTAACTAGTCCTCTATCAACCAGTACTAGTCCGATTTCAATCCGTTTTGCATACAAGCAACTGTTCTTTTTTGTGTGTTGATGTCCTACGAAATTTCAATTATCCCCTTCTGCATTACTTCTACACCAGTCCTGGGCTAGTTATGGTGTGTAGTAGTCTTTTAACAACTAGTCTTCAACCAGTGGTTTCTTGTGTAGTCAACCTATAGTAATATTTTTTTTTATTTGAGTTTATATTTTCTTAAAATAAATTAAATAAAGTTGAATTACATTCATAACAACATTAACAATAATGAATTCATTAATTTAATTTTTTCTACATTTTATTTTGACACACTATTCAAGTGACACAAAACACAAATTATTTTAAAAGCAAAAACGAAAATTGTATTTTGTTTTCGTTACGATTGAAATTTATTTGCCCCTACAAACTGCAAACTGTTATCAAACTGGCGCCCACTGCATCTCTTTTTCACTAGTTTCAGGCTAGTACTAGTATTTTTTATAGACTGTTTTATATTTTTGCTGCAGGGTTATTTAAATTTAATTTTAAAACTCATATTTTTATGGAGAATTTAAGTAGCATATCGGATATGAAAATTGAAAAATGAAATCATACAATTCAACTATGTATATCAATTTCAATGATTAGTTTAATTAAGGCGCATTAAAGAAAGACGTCTGTCATTAAACCTAATTAAATACTATAATTTTCGCCTATATTTTATTTTATTTATTAGATTACTATATAGAAATAAATATTTTTTTCTTAATTACGGCTAAAAAACAAAGCAAATACATTTTAGCTATGTACGTTTTTGTTTTTATAATTCATTCGTTCATATTCTACGCTCTCTGCCAATAGCATATAGAGATAAAATAAAAGCAAAATACAATAATAATCGTGCCAACCTGTACTGGCATTGTTTCAAGAATTTGAACATTTGTTTTTAAAGGTTCTGTTTACCAAAGCCTAACTAACTATAACGCCAAAGCAGTCGTCTCCTGATAAGCAATACAAATTAAAATTGTTATGGAAATTATTTGCTATATGCTTAAGATAAGAACACAAAAATATAGAATATAAAAACAAACAAAAAAATCCGATTCATCATGACATACTTGGAAAGTGACCGGTGATATTTGTAAAGAGTAATAAAAAAAAACAAAGCAGAATTGAAAAATGTACTACATGATGAACATTTTTTATAAGCAATGAATAAATGATTCATTGTGACTTTACAAATGCATAGGCATCAGGAAACACATGCAGTGCATGTACAATATGACATATTTTTATTAAAATTTTTTTATGCGTCATATTGGCATTAAGAAAACATATTTAATTAAGCAGAAAAATATAATTATTAATATTTATATAAGTATATAACAATTTAGCAAACTAGTATGTATGTAGTAAATAAAATCTGTGTTTTTCATAAACACGCCGAAAATTACCCTTAAAACATAATTATTAAAATATACAGATAATACCTATAATATTAGTTCCTTTTATTTTTAATTTACTGCGCAAATGAAAGTCGTCGTCGTCATTTTTAAAATGTTTCCTTATTTTGCTTACGCAGATAATTGAATATTTGGTTCAGTTGAAGAACGAATGTGTTCTTTGTTCTTGCTTTTTAAAAATAAACTTAACGATGAGCGTCTTTGTAAGTAAGAAAATGGAAAATTTTATTAATTTTATGTTTATTTGAAGAGAAAAAAGCTCTAAGCTAATGAACTTTTATATTATTAACTAAAAGTAATGAGTTAGTTTATAAGATTAAACACTTATGTTTTTTTTAAATATTTTTCTCATTAAATACGACACTATTGTGTATATATTTTGCAAATTTTTTTCAAACTATCACGAAGAAAAAAAATGGTACCTTTCTGTCAAATAAAATTATTTCCGAAATTTACGAATTTTGCACTCTGTGGATTACAATTCTAAAGTTTTATGGAACTGCAACGGCTCGATCATTTAAGTGTTTAATACTATAAGGTTCCCTCAAAGTACGGTCAGTATCAGTTCACAGCGCATTCTGGAATACTGCTGCAGTTTTGTAAGGCTAATAAAAGCAAAGCTATTTGAGGTATAGCAATAAGATTCGATATCTGAGATAGTATTGGTAGCATCTAGCCATTTGTTAAAAATTGGCATGATCGGGTCAGTAACACGCCCACCTCCCATATAGTCGAGATTTTGAAATCGCCATAACTTTATGAATATTTAAAATACAACGAAAATATTTAGTATCTGAGATAAAATTGGAAGCATTTAGATACTCGTTAAAAATAGACGCGATCGGATCCACCTCCCATAGAGCCTAAAATTTATATCGCCATAAGACGGCTATATTTCAAGTGCAACAAATATTTTATCCAAAATTTGGAATCAATGTGCTCAAAAACTCTCGTAGCCACAATTTTATCGTGAAATTATCATTCTTTAAGAAATTGTCTGTCATTTTGGATCCGCCATTTTGTTAACAATAAATTTGATCCCGAATTTGGACCTCAAAAACCCCCTAGCCATTATTTTGCTGTGATGTTTTTTGGGAAAACTATCTAGCATTTTTGATCTGTCATTTTGTTTTCAAAAAAACTGATGCTGAATTTGCAATGAGTTAACTCCAAAATCCCTCTTTCTACAATTTTGTCAAGATTTATTCATATTTGAGAAATTCGGCCGCCATTCTGTTATTTTTCTTATTAAGAATAACATCGAAACACTATAACCGGCTAAAATCGCGTTCTATAGCACTGTGTGGCGTTATTTCAGGTAGCCAAAATCATTCTGGAATATTCTCAATTCCAATTTCGGTCGGAATCGGAATGGAATCAATCTAAAGGTGCTCTGAGTTGAATTGAGAACATGCCTGATTATATTTTTCAAATTATTTATGAAGAAACAATTAGTTATCAAAAAAAAAAACTTATTTCTGAACTTTGACCATAACGAACAAAAAGTTTGAGCCAATTCATGTCCATAGCCATTCATAATCAAAATAATCATGAATTTGCTTCATGATTAAAACTATATTTTGTTCACATTCATGCGATTTTAGATTACTAGTACTATTTTACTACTTTTTTAATGCTATTTATTTTAATACTTTTTTGTATATTTTTTCATGCGACAAATTTGTGTCAAACTGTGAGTTAATTTTGTTTGGTTTTTCGATTTTTGTTGGTACTGATTCAAAGATTGCTATTAACCACTTATTTCATCCATCTCGTAAATTTCTTCACGAAAACTGTATTATTTTATTTCCAAAAGGAACAAATTATGAAACATTTTACAGCACAGCTCTGTTTTTGAGAAATATTTTACAACACAACTCTGTTTGATTTCGTGAAGTGGCATCGTTTGCTCATTCATTTCATGATTAAAATAATCACCAAATATATGATTATTTTGAATATGAATGTCTATGTAAACTAGCCCTAAAAGATTATCTTATACCTCTCGAGAAATGTTTAGGGAGTCTTCTATTTTCTTTTTTTTTTTTCTTTCTTTAATTTTTTGTGCCCAAAAATACTTTACAGCTAGAGATTAAAAGAAAAAAGTATTTAATGTCAATTATTTTATTTATCCTAAAAAAATTGATATCAAATTTCAAAATTTAGTTACAAAATTAAAATTTTCATTGGTATTTCTTCTCTCTGATCTCTTGCAGATGGGAGACGTTGATCCGGAAACACTCTTAGAATGGCTCTCAATGGGTCAAGGCGATGAACGTGACATGCAATTAATTGCATTAGAACAACTTTGCATGTTACTCCTTATGTCGGACAATGTGGATCGCTGTTTTGAGAGGTAAATAAGAAATTTAATTCATAAAGCGGCCAAACTAACGCTTTTTTCATCTTTCTCGTCTACATTTAGCTGTCCACCACGCACATTTTTACCGGCACTGTGTAAAATCTTTTTAGATGAACTTGCGCCCGAAAATGTACTTGAAGTTACAGCACGCGCCATAACTTATTATCTAGATGTTTCCGCTGAATGTACACGTCGTATTGTGGCAATTGATGGCGCTATTAAAGCCATTTGTAATCGTCTTGTTGTTGCTGATCTGTCATCACGCACTTCACGCGATTTGGCCGAGCAATGTATTAAAGTGCTCGAATTAATTTGCACACGTGAAGCAGGAGCCGTTTTCGATGGTGGCGGCCTCAATTGTGTGTTATCATTTATACGCGATTGCGGTTCACAGGTTCACAAGGATACCTTACACTCTGCTATGTCTGTAGTATCGCGTTTATGCACCAAAGTGGAACCTAATTCTCCATGCATACAAAACTGTGTCGAAAGTCTTAGCACACTGTTACAGCATGAAGATCCAATGGTAGCAGATGGTGCATTAAAATGTTTTGCCTCTGTTGCTGATCGTTTTACACGCAAATGGGTGGATCCAGCACCTCTAGCCGAATATGGTTTGGTAAGTGAGCTGCTCAAGCGTTTGGGTAATGCAGCTGGTCCAAACAACAATAGTAGTACTTCGGCCGCTTCAGCCGCCGCTGCCAATACAACAGCTCAGGCTCCAGCTCCAGGAGCCAGCGGCTCATCGAGTTCAATTGCACAGCCGTCTAATGATAGTTTAAATAATCCCGTCGCAACTACAACAACAGTAGCAACAACAGCCACAGCAGCGATAACTGCAAATACGAATACAAAATCACAAACAACTGATACTTCACGTTCCTCACAATCGATCTCTACAACAATCTCATTATTATCCACACTTTGTCGTGGTTCTCCCTCTATTACACATGATATTTTACGCTCCAAGCTACCTGATGCTATGGAGCGCGCTTTGAAAGGTGATGAACGCTGTATTTTAGATTGCATGCGTCTGGCAGATCTTTTACTCCTACTGCTTTTTGAGGGTCGTCAAGCCCTAAGTCGTGTTGGTGCAGCCGGTACACAAGGCCAATTGCAATCACGTGTTCGACGAAATGATTCCAGTGCTGAGCGTACACATCGCCAATTAATTGATTGCATACGTTCCAAAGACACAGAAGCATTGCAAGAGGCCATCGAATCTGGTGGCATCGATGTAAATTGCATGGATGATGTTGGACAAACGTTATTAAATTGGGCATCTGCTTTTGGTACACTTGAAATGGTT
Source organism: Calliopum simillimum (assembly GCA_951812925.1). Classification (NCBI taxonomy): domain Eukaryota; kingdom Metazoa; phylum Arthropoda; class Insecta; order Diptera; family Lauxaniidae; genus Calliopum; species Calliopum simillimum. The sequence goes on from OX638369.1 coordinate 21,066,325, forward strand.
GAATATCTTTGTGAAAAAGGCGCTGATGTTAACAAGGGCCAGCGTAGTTCATCGCTACACTATGCAGCTTGCTTCGGTCGACCCGGTATTGCCAAAGTTCTATTAAAATATGGTGCATATCCTGATTTACGTGATGAAGATGGTAAAACTCCACTTGACAAGGCACGCGAACGTGCCGATGATGGTCATCGTGAAGTAGCAGCTATATTGCAATCACCTGGTGAATGGATGGCTGCTGCATCCGCTAATAAAGATAGTTCTGAAGATGGCACTGCTTCGACTGAGCCACGTGGTGATCCAGAAATGGCACCAGTTTATTTGAAATTATTTTTGCCTGTATTTTGTCGAACTTTCCAAGGCACTATGCTGAGCAGTGTGCGTCGTGCTAGTTTAGGTTTGATTAAAAAAATGGTTCAATATGCACAGCCAGCAGTATTGAAGGGGCTTTGCGAAACCACCCAACAGGATATAACAATTGCAAATGTTTCTCATAGTCTTGGCACTTTGTTAGTCGAAGTGGTTGCCAGTGTATTGGACAATGAGGTAAGTGGAATGGCATAATTTTATGGCATGGTATACACATTTTAAGCTATGGTTTTTTTTTAAATTTAATTATGGTGAGACAAAAAGGGGGCAAATAAACTTGTACTTTTAAAATTTTTTCTGAAATTTTTAAACTAATGCCATTAGTTTTGAAAAACTTTTCTAGCAAAATTAAAATCTTTTCAATGGTTTAAAGAATGTTTTTAGTTCATGTCACCACATAATGCCTCTAGGAAAGAAGTATTTTCTGCCTCCTTTTTTAAAATCAGTCCTAAAAACATTCAAAATAAATTAAAAATGTAAAAATTTTCGCTGGATTGAATTATTCCGAGAATGTTTTTTCTTAAATTCTTAAAATCTGATGAAAACTTAATTTCTTTTCCGTAACGTCACTTCTTATTATTATTACTCAATTACTTTCCCTTAGGTCACGGTCAGATCGCACGCTATGAGCAAAGTTGCGCTTAAAGCAAAGCGTGGCGAAGATAAGGTTGCGTATAGCGATCGCAGTGGGCGCTTGAAGCAAAGATGCGCCGCTTCACGCTTTGCTCAAACGCACACGCTTTGCCTTACAATTTTATGTGTGGTTTTCTCCTATTGGTCGCTTTTTTATCTATTCTTTCATTTTCCTGTTCTATTTATTTCGACTGGAAACACGCCAAAAAATGTGCAAAACAAAGCGTTTGCGGCGCTACAAAACACATACAAAGCGCCATAATGCTACAATTCTTGCATCGTAATGCTTTCACTATGATCGCATTGCGCTTTTTTCATACAAATTAGTTACATTTTTCTAAAGCTTTGCTTTGAGCGCAACTTTGCTGAAAGCGCGTACTCGGGATCTTAAAGTTTGGAAAGGAATTAACCCAAATAGGACCAATATGAGTTTAACAACAAAATTAAATTGGATTCATAAGTTTTCTTAATAATTCGAAAATCAAAAACAAATATTTTATAATTGGTGATCAAATAAAACATAGTTTACTGTTCTATGTAATATATGGCAAATGCTTATAATTATATAAATGGTATATTTATTTGCATAGATCAGCTACAGCTGGCCCACACTTAAATCGTCCTATAATCAAAATATAATCGGTAGCCCTACCACATTCCCATCTCTTTTATTTGAAACTTCTGCTGCCAACAATGATATTAATTCTACTTCTACTACACCGCCACTTAAACAGTCTACTTTTAAAAAAGTAGTAACGTCCGGATCAGCTGCCATAACGACTACAACAACCATTCCAACAGCAAAACAACGAGTTGAAAATGATCAACGTTTAATTATAGGGCCATCATCAGCTAAATTGAAGGTAGCAGCAAGGTTAAAAGTCACCTTTGTGTCTTCTACTCTATGTGTTGGCTTGCTAAACTCAAATCAGTTATAACTTTTTTAAATTTATTTAAAAAAAAAACTATTGCGAAATAATATTAACATGAAATTAACAAATAATGGTCGCGGTCGAAACATGCAGTATAACACATTACTGCCATATCGAAAATTAAAAAAGTTTTTTCAACTTTTGAACCGTTTTATGTACGACACAAGTAAAGATTATTGCTAATGAAAATGGTCCGAAACAGAAAATATTTATGTTACTTAAGGATTATGATACTTTCATTGGCTTGCTTTCTGCAGGTGTTAATCCTTAACTGTTATGTAACAGCACATTTTATAATCGTGTTAATTTTACTTTGAACTCTGCAAATAAAGAGTATACAAAATATTCTACATTAAATGTTGTTTGGATTCGTGTTTATAAATTGGAGACTACGAAACGAGTAAATTTTGAAAACTATCTTCAATAATCAAACATATTGTTTATGGTACAGAAAAACACCATAAACTAAAGGAACATTCTTTAAAGCTTACCAACATGTAATATTACATAAAATCGCCTGTTTTCGTTTTATTTGTTTAACTAAAAGCACATATTTTACATTTTTGAAAGATTTAATGCATCTGGAAACACTTGACTTACTAGATTTGCTTATTTTAAAGGTGATTGATGTTTATGAATCTTTGTTTTTGATTTTCTTGCGTTCAAATTTAAAAGCTTAACTAACAATGTGACAAAATATACATTATACTAAATAATGTACCTGGCTATCAAATGATCATATAAAACAAACTTTTTTTATAGGATGACGATGATGGACACCTTGTTGTACTCACAATAATCGAAGAGCTTATGTCCAAAACTCAAGACGAATTTTTGGATCAGTTTGCTCGGCTTGGAGTCTTTTCAAAAGTTCAAGCTTTAATGGGACCAGAAAATGAGAATGAAAAGCAACAAGTAACTAGCACAGCGACTGCAAATACACCAACAACAGCCGTGGCTATTACAGCTAGCGATAGTGAGCCAGGCACATCAAATGCAACTCTGAGCACGCAATCAAGTACACAGGGTTTGTTATTGAAAAAAATTTAATTCAAAAAAATAAAAATTATCGTATATTTTTTTATAACTTTTTTTAAGAAGACGCGATGGAAGATGCCAAAGAAATTTTGCAAGGTAAAGCCTATCACTGGCGTGAATGGAGCATATGTCGTGGGCGTGATTGTCTGTATGTCTGGTCAGATTCGGCGGCTTTAGAACTATCGAATGGATCAAACGGTTGGTTCCGTTTTATACTCGACGGCAAGTTAGCAACTATGTATTCCAGTGGAAGTCCCGAAAATGGCAATGATAGTTCAGGTAATAAAAAATTTCTTAAAAATCATAAATGTGTAGAGGTTATCAAATATTTCTAGAGTTCTTGCTTTGTATAACATTTTTGTAAAAAAAAAATTAGTATCACAAATATTGGTGTAGTTTCTATCTACTCTTAGAGGTAAATTTAGGTTGATTAAATACTGCCTATTTGGGTTTAAAGAAAAGTGGTGCACACTGTAAATATATGATTTTGTTTTATTTAACAGCACTTTAATTTAAAGCGCAAAATCTCTTTCAATACAGCTTGGCGTTTATAAAAAAACCCTATTTCAGTTATCTTGTACAAAATAATTATTACTTTTAACGTTTCCTTTAAACGGCTACAATCTTGCAGTTAAGAAATGTTTTCCATTATATTAAAATGTCAATAAAAACTGATATCATACTTCATAGTAATTTATAACTTTATGGTGACTACATGCAATTGTCTGTCACATGTTTTCAAGCACTTTGGAGTTTGTTTGTTTTGTTTATTTAAATAAAAAAATAGGCCTCTAAGTGTTTTGTGTTTTTGCTTAGGTACTATATGACTAATTCGATATCCCTTTTTAATTTAAATTATAAATAATTATTTTCGTTTCAAGATTTTGGTATTATTTGAAATATTTGCTTTAATTTTTAAATCGTTTCATAAAAGATTTATTTATTGATAAAAGCTTATGAAAATGTATGGAGAAATTTCTCACAACAGACAATTCAAAGATTTCGAAATATCCTTTTGTCCATTTACTCGAAAAGTATGCCACAAATCAAATAAATTATTATATCGAATGTAACAGTGGCTAAAAATTTTATCTTTCCAGAAACTAATGTATATATAGCTTATGTATACATTTCTTATTTTCATTTAACTGATTACTTCATTGCCATTACTCAATTCTCAGAATAGTCTTTGTCATTCAAATATTATTGTCAATAAATTGTAATAACAAATATGTAGGTCACGTTAAAAAGTTGCAACATAAAAGTAGTCTGGAGTCAAAACGTTTTACTAAATCAAGGATTTCAGCGTAGAAGAAAAGTGAGTCAGTCAATTTTAGCTCGCCTACAACAAATACAACACAATATTTCAATATCTTCAAAATTTCTCAGAATTAGGTAAAAAATGTCTTTAATGTATAATTTTGTTGAACAAGCACCGATTTTTATCCGCCATGGATCATTTTGTTAGTAATTAAACTTGGAAAAAAAATGGCTTATGTAACCCAAAAAGCAATCCATGCAAACAATTACATGCAAACGAAGTTTTTGCTGGGTTTTGGAATCGTAGTCACTTAAATGAAAATTCAATTTGAAAATATACATATACACAAAAAACAAAAGGACATGAAGTTACTCTTTTCGTCAAAGTTTCTTGCCGTTTAAGTTTATAAAATTTTTATCTAGTACAAGACAGTTTGGGTTTTCATCACGATATTTGCTCGATCAAAGTTTAACACATTTGTTTCGTTTTTTCTATGGATAGATGCATATTTTATTCATTTCAAGTTCTTTTTACTTGTTAACATTTTATTTTTTATTTCAAATGTATGTTTTTAACAAGAACATTTTACATAATATTTCTATGTCCTAGGAAAAGGACGAGGCATGGATTCTGTTGCTAGTGAAGGTGAGAGTTTTGTTTATTTTTTATCTTAATTTATCTAATTTTAATTTTAATTTTAATTGGCGTATTTTATTTATTTATTTTTCAATTAAATCTGGCTTAACTTTTAAAAGCACTTGTATTATTACAAAAGAAAAAAAATTTTGCTTCTAATATTTTTTTTTTTTTATTTGAAAATACATTTTATATTAATATCGTAGGATTTTGTAACTAAGTATTAGCTCGGTCGGTCGAAGGGTTTGATTAAGGTAACACTTGTCCACAGTAGTCGTTAACGTAAATTTGTCTTATGGGAATGTTTTTTGACATAAAATATTTTGGTTTGGCTAACATAATTATTGTATGTAAAAATTATTCGCAAGTTGGTTGGTTCAATAACATATATTTTCTCTTTAATTTTTGGTTCAAACGTCAGGTAAAGTTTTTTATTTTAATTCGCCTGTGTTTTTTAATAGAATAAATAGTTTCAAATATATAATAACACTTGTGAGTTGTCTGTTTAATTCGTGGCGTTATCGTTTCTCTATTTGCTTTATATGATTAAATTGTTGTAACTGTGAAAATTAAGTAAGCCAATGAAATGGAATAATTTTCACTATTTCTTGAAATAAAAATTTTATTTGTCATACTAGAGGTTTTTTATTATTACTATTAAAAATAAAAATAAAACCAATTTCTCATTACCATTACTAATAACTTGATGACTTTCACTCTAACATGAGATAATGATAAAATTTGGTTGAATGTCTGGTCGGACATTATCGATTTCTTTGTCTGCAAAATAATTTTATGCTTTCAATACGATTTTGTTTTAACATAAATTCAAATAAGCTTTTCAATTTCTGAATATCTATATTGGCTTGCTTACAGAAGGCGCTAACGCAAACTTATGTATAACTGTTTATAAAAGGGCAGAACTTCTGAACGATATAAGAAGAATACTCTATTAGTTATTTATGTAGAATTTAAAGAAAAACTATATTATGGCTTTTTTGAAATAAAATCAAATCAATTTCTTGCGTGCGACAAAATGTAGTAGTTATTATTGAGCAGAATCAGTAACGGCTTTATTTTAACAAAATTCTGAATCAGATAACTTTTTATGACTAATTTAGGGCCACTGATTCGGAATCTGGCAACCATTTCCTCTATGAGGTCCTGTGATTGGAGTAATCTTTCCTTTAAAGTGCAGATAACAATATTTTCATACATATGGCGCAAATCGAGGAAGTAGTGTAGTTCACTTTTGCCAACGGCATCGAATAGCACTAAACTTCCTCCTTAAAAAAAAAAGAATAACTTTAACTTTTCTAATTGGATCATCACTTTCCGCGATAACATCATTAAAGTAAAGGTGTCGCATATCCTTGACTATATAAAATTTGTATAGCTACCATTACTTCAATGGTTGATATCTAGGTAAATAATAATCCAAATGGAAAAGCTCAAGATATGGTTTAAGGAGAAAGACCAAGGCTATTCGATGCCGTTGGAAAAAGTTAACTGCATTACTTCCTGGATGTACACCATATGTCTGAAAAAAGCGGGTTCTGCACTTTAAAGTAAGTATAACTTGGATCACGAATGCCAAATTTGGAATTAGAGACCCTCTAAATTAATAAAAAAAAATATTGGATATTCAGATTTTTTCCCCTCAATTTTTTGCACTGTGTTATCATCCTACAAAGCAATAACAATACAGGAATATTAGACAACAAATTTCTAAATTGCAATGAAAATTGAGTACCATTATTGTTTCAAAGTTGTTTAAAAGATTTATCGAGATATCGTAACCTAAATATTTTTTCGTTATATATCTCATAAATAGGGGAAAACTATTTTAAGATCTGATCTTACATTACTCTTTGAATTACGTGCAATTGGAAAATTTTCGAGTATATTTTTCACACATCATACTTAATGTAAAATAAAAAGCAAAACCTTATTTGTCTTTTCAGTATCCCTGTTATAGAGTATAGAACAGAGTTGAGCGTATTGCATTACTTTTTCAATCCATTAAAGGAGCATTATTACTAAAGAATAAAAATAATGCATTGAATTTTGAAATTTAATGCAATTGAAAAATCTTTCATTGATTTTAGTATTTTAATGAAAATTAAAAATCTATTGCATTGATTTTTATACCCTACACCCAGGGTATATTCACTTTGTCCTTCCGTTTGTAACGTAGAGAAGGAGGCGTGGCAGATATAGAAAAGTATATATAAATATATTCTTGATCAGCGTCACCTCCTGAGTCGATATAGCCATGTCCGTCTGTCTGGCTGGCTGGCTATGTGTGGAAATACAGTTTTTGGGAAAACTGAGCCCTGCCTCCGTTGTCAAAGTAAGCTCGTGGGTTTGAAAATGAGCAAAATCGGTCAACGGACACGCCTACCGCCCATACAAAAATATATTCAAAATGCAACTTTTGGAGTACTTTTCACGACAATGCAACCAAAATACACATAAATACTACGAATTGTAAGCGCAAGATCAGAGAAAAACTGGGCGAATTCGGACAATAGGGCGTGGCATCTCTCATATAACTAAAAGTTTCAAAACGCTACACTGAAAACGTTTTTCGAGATAATCCAACCAAATTTCACTCAGACACTAAGAACTATAAATGTAAGCTCTGACCAAAAACTTGGTGAACTCGGACAAGAGGGCGAGGCACCTCCCATACAAGCAAAAGTTTGAAAATGCTTTACTGAAAGAGTTTTGAGGGTATTTATTTTTTGGCCAGGTAAAAGGTTACACCCTTACTAGTTGAAATTTAATGCAAATGCAAAATCTATTGCATTGATATTTCAATAATAATGCAAATGAAAATCTAAATGCATTTGCATTAAATTTACAAAATACTAGGTTCGCCTCTTTGTGGCCGAAATTCGACCACTTCAATTTTACTTTAAGTGGCACAGCCCATTTGAAAACAAAGGCCATATTATCGTTCCTTAATGTTAACCCTATATCTATACCGAATTTGATGAAAATCTATTGATCGGTTCAGTTGTGTGAGCGTATTTTCCATTTAGGGGCGTGGCATCGCCCACTTGCAACATAAAAACTATTTTATACCGTGAAGGTAAGCTACACCTATTCAATGGCACAAGTTTTTTCTTAAATTGGTTCATTAAATCGGCTGGAAAAGGGAGTCAAAGTTTTCTGCTTGCTGGTTTTAGAAAAAAATTTATTTGTCATTGCTTTGTATCAAACAATGATGGCATTCTTAGTCGGGCTTCAACGGGCCTGTGGTTGTCCTTTTTTAAATTGAAATAACATTCTGAATTTATTTTTGTTTTCATTTTTCATCTGCATTCAATTTTAAAAATCAATGCGATAGATTTTTATTTACTATACATTAAATTTCAAAATCATTGCAGTAGTGATTTTGTAATTGCACTTAATGCAACCTTAAGTATTTCCTGCCTTTATATGAGCTCATATTGGCCTTATGGCCTTATCATGTATAAACATACTCGGGAAATTCTTCTCCGACTATTTTTCTTGAAGGGCAAAATTCACAGGAAATTAAGGTTATTTGCAATAATTTGGGTGGGAATATTTTGACAAATTTTACAATTAATTTACTCCAAGTTTTTAGCAGCGCGAATAAATAATGATGACAAAAGTTGTGTGCGACAGTTTTATAGCTCATTTTAATGCCTTTCATATGACTTAAACCTTTTTTTTTATCCATCCAATAGTTTCCAACTTATACCGGTTTTTCTAAAAGAAGTATCAGGATCATCCGATGATTATATTACCGAAATTAGATCCGAGCGACACTTTGATAACATATTCTTTCTTAGAATTAAAAGCTTCATTAATATACAAAAAAATGTGCCGCTAAATTAAACTTTACTCAAATTTATCAATTTGTTACTTTTCACTTTAACGTTACTCCGTCGACTTCTCACAAATTGTGAAGGTTTGGAGAATTATTTGGCTGAACTCGTAGACCATCACCAATTTTACAATTTTATTTGTTTTGATTATTTTTAATGAAATTTAGATGTTTGTCTATTTTTAGTCTTAACTGGAAAGCAGTGATGCCAATTTTTAATTTTCAAAGTCCACTAAATGAATAAAAATCGCGTTTTTTATTGGAAAAAGTCACTAAAATATAAATGTTCGAAAAATTTGCTTTTTTTAAATACTAACTGATCTATATAGGTAGTAAATTTATTAAATTCAAAAGTAAACTTTGTATAAAATTTTTTGTCTAAATATTCAATACTTCATAAACACACGACACGCATAGTACATATTTAACTGCATATATTTGCTGCTATTTTTTTAACATCACATAAATTCAAAAACGTAGCACCGTTTTAAGAAGAATTAATTGTTACGTTTTTTTTTATTTAATTTTTAGAGAATCGTGGTGAATTCTTGGAAAAATTACTGCGAGCTCGTTCCGTTGTACGTCCAGGTACACCATCTCAGCCAATTTTACCAAACGTTAGCGTCTTGCGCTTGGTCGTTGGCAATTGGGTGCTACAATCGCAAAAACCTAATCAATTACAAATACACAACACTGAGGGACACCAAGTGACTATTTTACAAGATGATTTGCCCGGTTTCATATTTGAGTCAAATCGTGGCACCAAACACACATTCACAGCTGAGACATCACTTGGACCAGATTTTGCATCAGGTTGGTCAACCAGCAAAAAGAAGAAAATCAAAACCAAGACTGAAGTGCAAAAGACACAAGTCAAAAATTTGGCACGTGATTTATATAACAAATATTTCAAGGCAGCACAAGCAATTCCGCGCGGTGCTGTCGCTAAACTTACGGCAATTGTAAAACTCATCGAAGTTGCATTAGAGGAGCAACGTCTAGCACAGCCGCCGCATGCCAATGCCGCTAATAATTGGCAAGTGAAACTACGCCATGCACTCAATGAATTGTCACAATTGCTTCATGAAGATGGTGTTGTTAGCGCCTATGAGATGCATTCATCGGGTCTAGTGCAAGCGCTTGTCGCCGTACTTTCAAAGAATTTATGGGATAATGGACTATCACGTAACAAATTGAATAAACTGCATAAGCAACGTGTTGCCATATTCAAGCAATGCATACTGGAAAGCGCCTGCGCTACTGGTGGTGGCGGAGTTATCAAACAAGCAACGGATAATAAAAATACAACTGCTGGTATTTTAGTTCAGAAATTAGTTGCCGTCTTGGAGAGCACTGAGAAGTTGCCCATATATATGTACGACGCACCTGGTACTGGTTATGGCTTACAAATTTTAACCAAACGCCTACGTTTCCGTTTAGAAAGAGCTGCTTGCGAAACGACACTTTTTGATCGTACTGGACGCACACTAAAAATGGAACCCTTGGCAACTGTTGGTCAATTGGCCAAGTACCTGTTGAAAATGGTGGCTAAACAATGGTACGATATGGAACGTAGCACTTTCCTTTATTTGAAGAAATTACGTGAACATAAACAGGGTATGGTATTCAAGCATCAATATGATTTCGATGAGGAAGGTCTCATTTATTACATTGGATCTAATGGCAAAACTGCCGAATGGGTAAATCCCGCACAATATGGACTTGTACAAATAACCAGCTCTGAGGGCAAAACACTACCATATGGTAAATTGGAAGATATACTCTCACGTGACAGTATTTCGGTGAATTGTCATACGAAAGATAACAAAAAAGCCTGGTTCGCTATAGATTTGGGTGTCTTCATTGTACCCAATGCGTATACGTTACGTCATGCTCGTGGCTATGGGCGTTCCGCTCTACGTAACTGGCTATTGCAAGGTTCACGTGATGGCATCAATTGGGTTACTTTGGTTACACACGCTGATGATAAGAGTTTAGTGGAACCGGGAAGTACCTCAACATGGCCAATAATGTGCGCTGCACCGGATGAACAGCAAGGTTTTCGTCACATACGCGTACAACAAAATGGACGCAATGCTTCGGGACAAACGCATTATCTAAGCCTTAGTGGTTTTGAGATTTATGGGCGTATTGTCAGCGTGTGCGATGACATTGGTAAGGGCGCTAAGGAAGCAGAGGCAAAAATACGTCGCGAACGTCGGCAGATACGTGCACAGCTGAAGCACATTACAACGGGTGCACGTGTTGTGCGTGGTGTCGATTGGCGTTGGGATGATCAGGACGGCTGCTGCGAAGGCACTGTCACTGGGGAAATACACAACGGTTGGATTGACGTTAAATGGGATCATGGTGTACGTAATTCATATCGTATGGGTGCTGAAGGAAAATACGACTTAAAACTTGCCAATTGTGATAATTTGTCAGTTTTTGAGGGTGGAAACGCGGTTGCACCATTAACAACTGCTACAACAACTGTTGCCACCGGCGCCGCCGCAAGTACAACTGGCAAGAAATATGATAAAGCCGGTGGTGGTGTTGGTGGAACATCAACTGCACTCACATCGCGTAAATCAAGTTCAACACCTTCACTACCTGAGGCTACAACTGACATGCAGCATAAAAACTCTGTTGCAGCTTCAGAACAAGCTGCTTCTGCAGATAATATTGCTTGGAAGCAAGCAGTAGAGGCGATCACTGAGAATGTGTTCTCTTCAGCGAAATCGGATATGTTGAGTACTGCTAGTTCCGCTGGTGGTGCAGTTAGCCATCATGCAATTGATAGTCGCCAAATGTTGGCTGGCGGTGTTTCTGCTGGAGGCAAAGAATGTGGAATCGCTGTTGCTCCGCCAACTTCAACTTTGTTACGTGATAGGGAGCATATTACAGACCTTTCAGCTATAAATAATTCTATGCAAGCTATTAACGCTAACGCAGCTGTTTCTGATTTGGCTACAATAACAGAAAATCTAGCACTTAATGATGTGTCCACCACTGCGCCTTCACTTGGTTCAGCTGCTGGATCACTATCCTTTACAAGCGGAATAGCAAGCGACGTTGGCGGCATTGCTGCCGGTAGCAAAAATGCTTTAGCTGCCATTTTTGGTAATGCTGCTGCTGCAGCTGTTGCTGCATCCAGTTCAGGCGTTTCAAGTGGGCCACCATCCACAACTGGTGGTGGCGGTACGGCTCGCAGTCTATTAAGGCAATCCCAATCACAAAGTGAGGATTCCGCTACTAAGTCTAATAATATTGAGGCTAACAATAAAATGAACGCTAATAATTCAGTGAACAGCATTAGCAAGAGTTTGCTTGTCAACTTACGTGCCAATGCTACTGGACAACGTGTCTCACAATTTTCAACAGAAGCAATGGAAATGATTGATAAAATGCGTGACGGTGTCGATATGATACGCAACAATACGAACAATATATTATCAGCAGACATATTATCGATACCAGCTAGTAATCTCATGACAGCCGCTCCTGGGGTCAAATTATCAGCATCGGGCTCTTCAGCTCCCGCTTCAGCAAAATCAAATGAATCAGGTAGAGAGCAGCAGCAGCAGACTCCTGGCACTTCTACTGTGGTATCAACAGCTGTTGTAGATACATCGCAGATCTTAGTTGAATCAGAGTTAGACTCAACAGGTGGCAGCTCATTTGATGAATTGGGTCACTTCAAGAAGCAACTGCTTGAAGAGAAACAATTACGTGATGAATGTTGTGGTGGCGGAGCAGCTGCTGACGTTACAAGTGCTGTTAATCAGGTCGGAGGAGGAGGTATTTCAATTAAAACTGCGGATGGCGGTAGTGAATCTACTGCTGCGGCTGCTTTACTTAACGTACAGGCAAGCAGTGGCGATTCCAACGTCAATGTTGATGCTGCCGCTGGTGCATCTGGCGTTCCCGTATCCAATCAAATGAGCGTAAGTGTGCCCAATCTTACTACAACATCAGCTTCAGAGGCTTCATCTCAACAACAGGAGGTTGCAACACCTTCTGGTCTTCTTGAAACGTTTGCCGCAATGGCACGTCGTCGTACTTCACAAGGCAATAACTTGCAAAATAATCAAATGATTAATGCCAATGCCAACTCGAATGAACGTAACAATCAAAGCTCTGCTAGTGGAACTGGATCATTTTTCCCCAGAGGTCCAAATTCGGTTACTAGTTTAGTAAAATTAGCCTTGTCAAGTAATTTTCATTCTGGTTTATTAAGCACTGCGCAGAGTTATCCCAGTTTGTCTTCGAATAATGCTGGTAAGTTGGTATCAGTTTAATCAGCTTATTTAAAATTTTTTAATTTGTTTTCTCTTTCAATTTGCTGCAGCAAACAGCAACGCTGGTGCTGGTGGTCAAAGCGGTACGGGAAATTCAACAAGCACTGGTCAGCAGTCATCTATTAATCCAGCCCTTACGATGAGTCTTACTTCTACATCGAGTGACAGCGAACAAGTCTCTCTAGAAGATTTCTTAGAAAGTTGTCGAGCGCCAGCCCTACTTGGTGATATGGATGATGATGATGACATGGATGAGGATAACGACGATGAAGAAAATGAGGATGAATATGAGGAAGTTGGCGTAAGTAAAAAAATCGTGAATTATAATCTGTTTCATATTATCAATTTGCATATTGTATATTTTAGAACACATTACTCCAAGTTATGGTATCGCGTAATTTGCTCACTTTAATGGATGATGAATCTTTAGAGAATCGTCTGGCTGGCGTTAGTAAGCGCAAATCCTGGGACGATGAATTTGTACTAAAACGCCAATTCTCAGCATTGATACCAGCATTTGATCCTCGACCAGGTCGTACAAACGTAAATCAAACTTCCGATTTGGAAATCCCACCACCTGGAGCTAACTCAGAAACAACACGAGCTAGTGAACATATGCAAACAATACAACAGCCTGTACTTTCACTAACTTTGCGTGGACCTGGAATTGGCGGTGTGCCTGATGTTGAAGTAGAGCTACGCAATAGTGATTGGACCATTTTTAGAGCAGTGCAAGAATTACTGCAATCAACGCAACTAAACAAAGCTGATAAATTCCGAAAAGCATGGGAACCAACTTATACGATAATCTATAGAGAAGTACCACCTCCATGCCAAGATTATGTTGCCGCAGGAGAAAGTGCTGGTGATGAAGAGTGTGGCGCGAATACGCCCGTTGTTTCTTCAAAGAGTGGTGCTTCCACATTGTCGCCAAACTCACCAATGCGTGGTGGAGCTTTTAATACAACAGAAAATGTTACCTGTTCCGTAGATGATGTTCTACAGTTGCTTAGCCAATTGAATGCCCTTAACCGTGAAGATGACGATACGAACAACTTAGAGGCAACTACCATTGAAATTACCAACAACACTTCATCTCTACCTTCCGATATATTTATGAGCAAGAAAATAACCAATAAATTACAGCAACAAATTCAAGATCCATTAGTACTCTCCAGCAATTCGCTGCCCACTTGGTGTGAAGATCTCAATCAAACATGTCCATTTCTATTTCCATTTGAAACACGCCAATTGTACTTTAACTGTACGGCATTTGGTGCATCACGCAGCATTGTTTGTTTGCAATCACAACGCGATGTCACTTTGGAGCGGCAGCGCATGCCAGGCTTAAGTCCACGACGTGATGACCAACATGAATTCCGTGTTGGGCGTTTAAAGCATGAACGTGTTAAAGTGCCACGTAATGAGAATCTACTCGAGTGGGCAATGCAAGTAATGAAGGTACATTGCAATCGCAAGTCAGTACTCGAAGTAGAATTTGTCGGTGAAGAGGGTACTGGATTGGGTCCTACATTGGAATTTTATGCACTTGTAGCTGCCGAACTACAGCGTTCCGATATAGGCATGTGGTTATGTGACGATCAACAACATCACAAGCAACAACATTTGGATATGGAGGATAAGCACAGATCTGAGGAGGAGGAAGGATCGTCAGCGGTGCTTGGTGACAATACCAAACCATTCGGCTATTACGTGAATCGGCGCGAATTTGGTCTATTTCCCGCACCACTTCCGCAAGATTCAGAATTGTGTGAACGTGTATCAAAGTATTTCTGGTTTTTGGGTGTTTTTATTGCAAAAGTGTTACAGGATATGCGTCTCGTCGACTTGCCACTATCAAATTCTTTTCTTCAATTGCTTTGTCATAATAAAGTGCTTTCACGTGGCGTTCATCAGCTACAATCAGCCACAACATCTGATGATCTAATGGCGTCATCTGTTATGTCTGAAGATTCGGAACTGCCTGAAAGTTATTCAAAATTAATAGGCAACGCAGATTACATAGATTCAGCATGCTGGTATGACGGTGTGCTGACACAAGAAAGTCTTTTGGAAATCGATCGTATACGTTATGATTTCATTAAAGAATTACAAGAATTGGTAGCACGTAAACAAGCTATTGAATGTGATATTAATCTTAACTTAGAGCAACGTAATGAAGCAATAAATCAACTAAAATTGCGCACAAAAAATAATGTTGAAGTGGAATTAGATGATTTAGCTCTAACATTCACATATTTGCCAAGCTCGGTCGTCTATGGATATTCATATGCAGAGCTTGTACCAAATGGTGCTGACCTTGATGTAACAATACACAATCTCGAGGAGTATTGTGAACTATTAATTAATTTCTCCATACAAGATGGCATTGCTAAGCAGTTAGAAGCGTTTCATCGTGGTTTCTGCCAGGTATTCCCACTTAAAAAACTTGCAGCATTCAGTCCAACTGAAGCGCGTATGATGATATGCGGTGAACAACATCCGCAATGGACGCGTGACGATTTAATAAATTACACTGAACCCAAATTGGGTTATTCAAAGGATAGGTAAGTAAATTATTAAATTTTGTTAAAAGCAAAAGGATATTCTTGGAGTGGGGAAAAAAAATTATTTATGTAGTTTGATATGTTGTGGTTCTTAAGCTTATAGAATAGCCGGGGGCGGCTCGAGTTGGTATTTAAGCATTTTTTGTGCTGTACCTCTATGGTATTATTTAGATTAAGTTACTAAAATTATTAGGCGGAGAGAAGACGGGAGTTGCAGGAACGCGTGGGTCCACTTACAGTCGGAAACATCCTACCAATTATGGTGTTAAGCGAAGAATTGGTTATTAATTGGACGATAGACCTCAATCCTTATTACCTCGTTCGTTCTCAGCTGAGCGGTTTCACCCCTCCCGGTCTCCTCACCTTTTCTAAATAAGAAAATAGAGATGTTGATAAGGGCTGCTGAAGTACTACTCAGCCCCTCTTACTAGTGCAAATATAGCAGAGACCCAAAGTAGGCTAATGAAGAGATGGCATTTAATGCCTTAGTAAAGAGAACCCATCTGATGCAATGCCCAAAAATGTTTTTTCAGGGGAGGTATACCCGATGAAGAGGAGGTGTTTCATTCGGTAGGACGTTTAGCAGAGTTTGACATAGGTGGCACCGGAAACGATCAGGCTTACGAGCCTAAATGCTATTCACCCCTCAAACAAAAAAACTGAAAGCTTTTTTATGAATTTTCTGCTTGAGGGAGAAATGTAAAAATTGTTCTTGAAATGCCGTTAACCCTTTAACGGCGAGTTCCGAAAACATTAAGCTATTTCAAAATGAAAATTTAGCGAAATGAATGCTATGGGGCCTTGCAAAACTTTCATCCATTTTGAAAACATTGCGTATTTGGTCTTTCAAACAATACCTTTAATCCTTTAAAGGCAAGGTCCAAAAACGTGAAGCTATTTCAAAATGAAAATCAGTCAAAATGTATATAATGGGACCTTGCAAAACTTTACTCCAAGAAAATGGGGAGCTGACAAACATTTCGTCATTAACAAGGGTTTCGTCATTAACAAGGATTAAAACTAAAGCACTGTACATTAGGCCGGGTCAAATTTTTTTGTGACAGAGAGTATAGCAATAAAAAAATTACGAAAAATTCCAAAAAAACTTTGCCCAAGAAACCATGGGTCTAAAATCAATAAAGAGCCGCCGTAAATTGCGTTGAAGTTTGGGTGCAGTACTTTAAAATACAATAAAACTAGTAAGGGTGTTACCTTTGGCCTGGCCAAACATTAAATACCGTACACAGCAGTATTTTGAAAGTTTTGCTTATATGGGAGGTGCCACGCCCTCTTGTCCAAATTCACCCAGTTTTTTCTCAGAGTTTAAACTTATAGTTCTTAGCATTTGAGTGAAATTTGGTTGGATTATCGCAAAAAATGTTTTCAGTATAGCGTTTTGAACCTTTTGCTTATATGGGAGGTGCCACGCCCTCTTGTCCAAATTCACCCAGTTTTTTTCTCAGAGTTTAAACTTATGGTTCTTAGCATTTGAGTAAAATTTAGTTTGATTATCTCAAAAAACGCTTTCGGTATAGCGTTTTGAAGTTTTTGCTTATATGGGAGATGCCACGCCCTCTTGTCCGAATTCTCCTGGTTTTTGTTCAGAGCTTGTGCTTACAATTCGTAGTATTTATATATATTTTGGTTACATTATCGTGAAAAAAACTCAAAAAGTTGCATTTTGAATATATTTTTTGTATGGGCGGTAGGCGTGTCCGTTGACCGATTTCGCTTATTTTTAATCCCCCGAGCTAACTTTGACGCCGAAGGCTGTGCACCAAATTTCATTGAATTATCTTGCTTAATTTTCCCAAAAAGTGTATTTCCACACACAGCCAGCCAGCCAGCCACCCAGCCAGACAGACGGACATAGCTATATCGACTCAGGAGGTGACGCTGATCAAGAATATATATACTTTTCTATATCTGCCACGCCTCCTTCTCTGCGTTACAAACGGAAGGACAAAGTGAATATACCCTGGGTGTAGGGTATAAAAAAAAAATAAAAAATCAAAATATTTCAATAATTGTATATGAAACAAACAGAAATTTTAATTTTTTGAATTTTTTTTTTCACAAGTAGAAGTTATTTATTGAGAAAAAAGTACTTAAACATTAACTGAGGAGTGATTTTTCAAAAGGGCGTAAAACCACTTCCCACCTCGAACATACCTAAGAATGCCATCGCCATTACTATGCTAAAATGCATCCTCTAGTTCAAAAATCCTCACAAAAAAATGCATTTTTGCAAGATAAAATCGTGATCAAAACTCGCATTTCAGAACAAAGGGCTTATTTCCATATAATTTCATATAAGTTTTTAGAGTTTGATACAAAAAGACGTGTTTCGAATAGTGGCCAAAAAAACTTTTAATATTTTTTATATACCCCAGGCTATATAGGTGCTTACATACCATGCCTATAAACATCAGAATAAACTTCCAAATGGTGAATTAAGAGTGATTTCGAAACAGAAAGGCATATTTCCAAACGTTTCAAAACAAAAGGGCTTATTTCCAAAGGTTTTTTACTTTTTGCAGTTACTACAAATATGTTACAACAAAAATGTTAAGGGGATTAGAATCTTTGGTCAACTCACTGGGGGTTATAGTGAATCAAGATTCCCGGGGAATTTTCTTAAGCTGCAATAGAGAATGCACTACAGTCTGAGAAAATTCCCCGGGAATCTTGATTCACGATAACCCCCACTATAACACTGGAGACATTAAAAAAATAAAAGTTATTGTAAACAGCCCATAAAAGTTTTTTTCTCATTACTGAAAATATGTTTAACATGGTTTTACGCCCTTTTGAAAAATCACTCCTCAACTGATACATACATATTTGAAACAATAACACAGAAAAAATAGGCGATTTTTCTCGATAACACATCGTAAAGTGCTACTTAAAAGCTGAGCATATCGTTCCATCGCTTGTATATAACACGCAATATTGGGTGCAAGAAATGGTAGATCTTCAAAGTCAACATATTGTACCAATTGGTCGTATGGAATATTTGCTTGTCATCATTCAGATCAAACATTTCAAAATAATCTGTACAATTAAAGCTAATTGTTGATTTCTTATATGATCTTACTTCTCCAGGATTCCAAACTTTCTCTCTAATATGGACTATTTTTCTTAAAGCCATTTGACGAACTTCCAGTCTCTTATCAAAGAGCATTGAAAGTAATATTTTCGGAGTGGGCGTAGAACCCATTGCCCACAATAATTTGATTAACTATTTCGCGTAAATTTGGATCTAAATATAAATTTAGAACAGCACCGTTCACAAAAGAGTCAAAATACTTAACATTAAAGTACATCGGAATGTACACTTAGAGTGTAGCAAAAATTTTTAAGTTATTCGATGGTGTGTTTGTTGCTATATAATATCGTAGTATTCGTGATGCCTTCGTTATCCATCGGGAGTGTGCGATTGGCCCTGGTTTCTTATTTGCCAAATTTACCGGGCAGACACCATTACTAATAGCACGTGAGATTTCGTAAAATCAAAGTGACATTTTTATAAACTTGAAAATTATAATAGATACCCTGCAATTTGTAAATTTTTGAAATCAGCGCAGCCAGATTAACGAAATTAATACCCATATTGCAAAAAAAAAAACTGTGACCTCACTCCGATTTCGTATGGCAGGTAGTTGTGTCTATCGGTGAATTTTGCGTTTTTTAAAAAATTTTCATTCCTATACTTAACTCTTAGAGCATCTCTATTAAATTTCAAGGCTTAGCCAGCCATTCAATATAAACTCATCCACACTGTGCGTTATTCCGACGCTATGAATAACTTGAAATTGAAATTTTACTCGTGAAAAAAAAATTCTGTTCGTTTCATATAAAATTATTGAAATATTTTGATTTTATATTTTTTTGTATTATGTATATCTTAAAGTACTGCATACAAACTTCAACGCAATTTACGGCGCCTCGATATTGATTTTAGACCCATGGTTTCTTGGGCAAAGTTTTTCAGAATTTTCCATAGATTTTTTTGTTGCTATACTCTTTGCCAATTTTTTGCATCCCGAACAAATTGAACCGGCCTACTGTACATTGAACAGTCCAAAACATTGTAAATCTTAATAAAAAAAAACAACATTTCTTTTAACTTAAAAATTTTATTTTTACAGTCCTGGATTTTTGCGTTTTGTCAACGTTCTCATGAGTATGACAGGACCAGAGCGTAAGGCGTTCTTACAATTTACCACTGGTTGCAGTAGTTTACCACCTGGCGGTCTTGCGAATCTTCATCCACGTCTCACAGTTGTGCGCAAAGTAGATGCAGGTGATGGTAGCTATCCATCTGTTAATACTTGTGTGCACTATCTGAAACTGCCCGACTATCAAACAGAGGAGATTATGAAGGAACGTCTTTTAACTGCAACTAAAGAGAAAGGATTCCATTTGAATTAAGATTTATTATTTATTTTTCATTTGCATTTTTTCTTCTGCTGAAATTGGTTTTTAAATTTAGCCAGCGAGTTACCTTGTAAGCGTGATTATTATAATTATTTTTAGTTGTTTACTAATTTTGGATTTTTTTTTTGTTTTGGAATATTTGTGTGTAAATTAGGATGTGTAACTGATAAATACCAGAGAAAATATTTGTAAAAAAAATCAAATCAACTTTTAACTATAATGTTTGTTGATAAAAAAAAAACTGATAAAAAATGGTTATTTTATAAGAGTAAATATTTCTTATATGATTAAAAGAAAAAAAATATTGGTTAAAAAAGAACATATTACGAAAAGGCTTCAATGCAATTGAAAACTATTGGTGAAATTTACAAAAAAAAAAACACATTTGCGAACTTGCACTACATGTTAATTGATAATACTATGAACAAGTTTATTATTAAATGTTTATTTTAAAATATGTAAATAATTTTTAATTTATTCAACAAGAGTTAAAAAAAACTAATATTACAATAATTAATATTTCATTAAATATATTCTACTAAAAATATTAGGTAGGGTCTAAAATATGATCCATTTTATTAGTAAAGAGAACACCTATAATTATATTTCATTTTGCTTTTCAATAAATTGATGTCACATTTAAATTTATGGTAATGTATGTAATTGCATTCGTCTATGTTATGTTTTACAAAAAAAAGTCGAACAGCAGTAGAAACACCTACAATTAGTTTAATTTTAATAAAGGTTTTTGAAACTTATTTTCTATTTATCATACATAAAATATATATCTATAAATAATAAAAAAAATACTATTATTAATCCTACAAAGCAAGCAGCTAAGCTACTACAAACACTATTACTAAAATTATATTTAAAATAAAAAATAAAAACTTTTAGTTTTGCTGAATTTTTTCGTTAAAAATAAAAAACTACACATTGCAAGCTTATTTAAGCATTCGCTTAACAACGTTGAAACTCTTTTTCAATCAATAATACATATATCCAGAAAACATGTTAATTTATATATATTTAATATAGAGAATTTTAAATCATATTTGAAATCAAAAAGTAAACTATATGCAAAATAAATATATTAGTCAGAAAATTACATTTGTTTTATTTAATTATGAAAAAGCCACTGTTTTTCTAATTACGAGTACAATTTACAGTTCATAAAAGTGAGTGTGCAAAAAGTTTCCTCCTCGAGAATAAACTTCCTTCTCGAGCATAAATTCCCTTCTTGATAATAAATAAACTCCCTTCTCGAAAATAAACTCCCTTTTCGAGAATAAACTCCCTTCTCGAGAGTAAACTCCCTTCAGAGAATGTTTTATAAATGGAAAATGAAAACGCACAACAGAAATAAAAATAGTCATTACAAATGAGTTTTTTGATTTTGAATCTTCTATCAAGTGTGGATTTTGAAATATCCTAACGAAAATGTTTAACGGACTTAATTTTTGAGGTTGCATAGCGAGACAAGGTAATTTTTAGCCGTAAAACCTCAAGTCCTTATCTGTTTCTTCAAAACTCGAATTGAATTATGTCTGCATCTTTTTTTTCTCTCAAATATCCTAACCTAAAAAGTGCAAAAATACGGCGTTGATAATAAACTAGGAAATAACGTTAGGAAATAACACCCAAAAATAAACGATGAACGCCAAAAAAAAGACAATGCCGAGTATTCTCTATAGCAGTTTAAGAAAATGCCCCGGGAATCTTGATTCACGATAACCCCCAATATAACGCCCAAGAAAATAAACGCTCAAAACGAAATAATGCCCAAACTATTTCTATATTAATAATTTTGGGCGTTATTTCCAAAATGATTGTAGATTGTAGATGAAAATAATTTGGGCGTTATTTCGGGCTTTTTTACGTCATTTTATTTTAAACGTTTAAAAAAAACGAGATAAAATCAAAATTTTGGGCGTTATTTCTAAAATGATTATCGCCCAAATTTATATGAAAATAATTTGGGAGTTATTTTTATTATATTTTTGAGGTTACAAACAGGACGCACAAAATTGTTCTGCTGTTTCTTAACAATTGCGGTTAAGGTAAGGATATTGGTTTGTTGGTCTGGAGATGTCCATTAACCTCGTGGCGCTAAAATTGACCCCCTTCATATCGCACTAGCTTAGGCACAAATAGTGCTGTTGTAAACTTGGAACTGTTTGTTTGTAAGTGCGAACTCACGTAGGCACGTAGGGCACGTCAAATTTTAAGGCAAACGGAGGGAAATGAAAGCACTACTTCCCTCCGCTTGCCTAAAAATTTTAAGGCAAACGGAGGGAAATGAAAGCACTTCTTACCTCCGCTTGCCTAAAAATTTGACGGGCCCTACCGTGCCCGCCATGTGAGTTCGCACCAAGGAAAATGGTTAGCCACTTTTTATTTTGTTCTCATTTTCAAAATTTTAATACGAGAACCAGTAACTTTTGCCAACTATTTTCATGGAACAGATTCTTTCATATGACAAAATATCGTCCATTGGGCATTGAGCCTATCGTGTGTCTAATCTCATTTTGCTTTTGCTATATATTTTTTCGTTTTTGCCATGTCAGTCGTCATTTGCATTTGTTGGTGAGTTGCTGTCGTGTAGGAATTTATATTCCAAGTAGATTTTTCCGGTTCGCATATTTATTTTATTAATAATTTTGCTAATTGGGTTGGTTTTTTTTTTTGCAGTTCTCACAGTGCACTTTTTGGAATTCCGGTGGGCCATTGAATATCGACAAATTTTTAATTAATTTATAATAAAAATATAAGCAAAATGGTAAGTTTCCAGCAGATTTTCCGTTTTTTTCCATTATCTATAACTTAAAAGTGTATTTTTACATAAGAGCAAACAATTTGCTATTGGAAAAATAACCTACATATGACCTTTGCATATTACTAATTAATTTTGATTTGTTTTTTAAATTTTTGCAAATTATCAATTGTTTTTCATATCATTTATCTTGAACTTGAGAAATATATCTACTGTGTTGATTGATTTTTTCTTGAATATCAGAGAAATATCCAGCCGCTCCTACGAGTAATCATGAGTTTGCTGAAATGAGGTGTCACAGGGGTTTATTAGCAATAATACTCAATAAAAAAATAAATAGTTCAGCATAATTCAGAAGATATTGAAACCAATTTAACTTACTCTACAGAACAAAAAATAGAAATACAAATTTTTCGAGTTCTTAGTTTATTTCCTTAGATGACTTACGGTCTATTGACATCGATTATGACCAGTAGTCATCCGGCTTTTACCTGAGGTGTTACGTGAAAAAATTATAATTTTGGGCATCAGCGAGCCAATATTATAGGTACAAGAAAATAAACTTTGAAAACTAGAATTTGATTTTGTAAATCAGTGTTATATGTAGATATAAGCCGCACACAAAGCAAACTTTGAAAGGTTTGTTAGTGAAAGTCTCATATTAAATAAAGAAAATAAACCTATGTATGTACATATGCCCCCACTGTGCGTCCTTGCAAATGTGTAAGAAAATAAAACATTAAGTGCATCTACTTGAACAGTACATTTTTTTAGGTTTTGTTCTTTCTACGGCATAAAGAACCCTAGTCATTCATACTTATCTCTTTCGAATGTCAACTAAAAGATTTAATAAATGTCTTTCGTTTTTATTTAAAAGAGTACTAGAGCTTAACGTTCGTCCATTGCAATATGTGTATTTTATACAAATAATGGGCCTAAAAACACAGTGCAACAAATTGAGGTGCATATAATCTGAATGAGATGTCGATAACTTTTTATAACTAATTTAGGGTCGCTGGTAACGAATCTGACAACCGTTTTTTTCTATCAGGTCTGAGATCCGAGTTATCCTTGACTTAAACTGAAGAAAACGCTATTTTCGAACATATGGTGCACATCCAGGGCTTAAGGCTTTTCGATGCCGTTGGCAAAAAAGTGAACTACATTTCTTTTTCGATGTACGCCATATGTCTTAAAATCAAGGATAACTCGGATCCTTGACCTGATAGGAAAGAACGGTTGCCAGATTCGGATCAGCCACCCTAATTTAGTCAAAAAAAAGTTATCGAGATCTAATTGAAATTTTTGTGTTGCACATTGTAATTGATGCGGCCCGAAAAGATATTGTAACGAAAAATACACGAGAGGTAGAAAAATTTGTCGCCAGTAGATAAATAAGTTTTCCTATAAAAAACATTTTTCCAAGTCAATTTTACTTACTATCCAATAAGTAATAAAAGTTAGACACAAAAGTTGCATAAAATTCTAATTTTATACAGGTTTAAACTGTACCAATTTCATTTATACTAAAAATTTTCAAGTAACCTGTTTAATTTATTGATCATGACGAATTTTTTTAGCAAACAATACTTAAATAAGTAAAATTTCGAGTTATATACATGTACATACTATACAAATTTTAAAAGTCATTGCTCTACCGACACAAGAACATTTTACAAAATGTAATCAGTTTTTATAATCTTGTACAGATAAGCGTGTGATTTAGTTGTTTTTAATTTACTAAAATCAGCCGTAAATGCTACGATCATCAGGGTCAATTGTTTTTCAATATACTACTTCAAATACTACATATTTTAAAGGCAACGCAATTTCAAACTTCATTCCGTATTTTTGACGCTTAATCCGAATCCGAGGTCAGAATCGCTGAACACCTGTAGGATTTGGAGATATCCTCACTTTAAAGTACAGAAAACATTATTTTCAAGATTAAAGCGCAATGCCTTCGGACAGTCATAATCTTTCTCATCAAACTAAAGGTACCTTTAAATTTTTCCGATTGGACTTTTACTTTCCGAGTTCTTATCGAGTAAATTAATGGTATCTCAATTCCATACAATTATAATTTAGAAGTCTACACAAAGGGTTCATAGGTCCGGTCAACAGTTCTTTAAATTCTTTATTTTTTGGTGCCAGTGTAATTTATTGAAACAACTTTTCAACGATTGTCCCACACTTTAAAGTGTTATCATGAATTTGCACTGTGCGATAGGTAATCGTCATTGCATTTGTTTAATTCGCTAATATGTATAAAAATACATATATTCCACCATAACTACTTCTTATCAATTGTTTACAAAGTTCAAGCTTCAAAGTTTATATATAAAAAAACAATTTCATATAAACGTAAGTAAACGTTGTTTAGTAAATTATTTCAGATATTAATAAATCCGAGTACAATAATTGTATGTCAGCATAAGGAAATTTATTTAAATTTTAGACAAATATTTGGAATTGTAGATAAGAACGTAAATTTGCTTTTGAAAATATTTTTTTCATTTGATAAGTTTGGTTTGGACAATAGAAATAAAACAAATTATACTTCTTTAATTGCATATATGAATCATAAGGAAAAAATATTCAATTTCAAAGCTTTTTTTTATTTCACCCCAGAATTTCTGTATTGTGGCAAGATTTTGAGACATTCTTACATCCAAGATTGAAAGATAGCTTGAAACATGTAGATTAGATAGTCGTTCCCTAAATATATTAAAAAAGCTATATAAAATGGCTTTAGAAAATAATGCCCAAAACAATATAACGCTCAAATTATTTATATATAAATTTGGGCGTTATTTTGTTTTTGCCCAAATTATTTTTATATAAATTTGGGCGTTATTTCATGAAAAAAAACGACAACGCCCAAATTTTTAACAAAATAAAGTCCAAATTTTTTGGGCGTTACTTCCAAAATGATTATCCCCCAAATTTATCATAATATTTTTGGCGTTGTTTGGTTTTTTGACTATGTTTTTTGTTTTTTTTTTTTTTTTTTTTGCCGTTATTTCTTAACGCCTTATTAAATATACATTTAATATTTTTTGTTTTTAGATATAGTATCCACCCTTTACCAATTTTTTTCGTAACAAAAAAGACAAATTTTACTGACATTCAAAAATATATCTGTTACATATCGTATAAAAGTCAAGTTTTTAACAAAGAAATAGCAAGTAGGATTTATCACTAAAGTCAGACTTTTTGATGGTTGACCAAAGATATCATGATAATCTGGAAAAGTTAACTTATTGTAAATGCAAAAGGAATGCAATATGCTAAAATTGTAGAGAAATTTTTGCTTTTCAAAACAATAAAATATTACTTTTTTATTTGCTAACAAGCAAGCATAGATCAGATGACATTCTTGGTTTGAGCTTACTGTTCAATGTGTTTATTTAAAACACCAACAAAATTACAAAAACAAGGCAAAATGCATAAAAGAAAAAGAAAAAAGAAATAAGGCTGGTTTGCGTTACATGTTTCGGAACCCAACATAGATCAAACCTCATCAGATTATAAGGTCACCTGATCCATGCTTGCTTGGTAGCAATTAATGTTAATCATTTTCTGTTCCAAAATACAATTAACATTACTATTTGTTATCTTATAGATAAATTTAAGGCAAAACTTACATATGAAATTGCAAATGTTAAAAGGGCGGAAGTCAATAAAGGGCAAAAGTAATGTCATACACATTATGTGCCATAATAATAGGTTATTTGACCGATATTATTGTTAAGGCTCAATTCTATTAATTCCACTTCATCAAGTAAACTTTCTGTGAAAACAGAGATTAATTTTATCAATTTCTAACAAAATGACAGCTATTTGATATTATTACTTTTGCCTTTATTCCGCCCTTTTAACATTTGCCGATTCATATATAGTAGACATCTTAAAGATATCATAAACATATTATTTTCGTGTTATTTTTAAATTTTACTAAATTTTATAAATAAATTTTAATTCAAATTTATTACCTTTCTCTCTTTCACAGTCAGAACCTATTCGTGTTGTTGTTACCGGCGCTGCTGGTCAAATTGCCTACTCACTTCTTTACATGATTGCACGCGGTGAAGTTTTTGGCAAGGATCAGCCCCTGATTTTACATTTACTTGATATTCCACCAATGGTTGGAGTACTTGAAGGTGTCGTCATGGAGCTGGCCGATTGTGCACTACCTCTTCTGCGTGAAGTAGTGCCAACAACTGACCCAGCAGTTGGATTCAAGGACGTTGCCGCTGCTTTCTTAGTCGGTGCTATGCCACGCAAAGAAGGCATGGAACGAAAAGATTTACTGTCGGCTAATGTAAAAATTTTCAAAGTTCAAGGTCAAGCTATCGATCAATACGCACGCAAGGATGTTAAAGTGCTCGTCGTCGGTAATCCAGCAAATACGAATGCTTTAGTGTGTTCACATTATGCTCCATCGATTCCACGTGAGAATTTTACTGCTATGACTCGTTTGGATCAAAATCGTGCTACTGCACAAATTTCTGCTAAATTGGCTGTACCAATTAGTGCTGTCAAAAATGTCATCATCTGGGGTAATCATTCGTCAACACAATTTCCAGATCCAAGAAATGCCACTGTTACTGTTAACGGTACAAACAAATCTGTTTGGGATGCCATTGGCGATGCCAGCTATTTGCAGGGCCCATTTGTAGAGACAGTGCAGAAGCGCGGCGCTGCAGTCATAGGAGCACGTAAGATGTCATCTGCAATGTCTGCAGCTAAAGCTGCCTGCGATCATATGCATGACTGGTGGAACGGTACAACTGCGGGTCAATATGTATCAATGGGTGTTATTTCAGATGGTAGTTATGGTGCACCAAAGGATGTAGTCTTTTCGTTCCCCGTTGAAATTGTTAACAAGCAATGGAAAATTGTCCAAGGACTACATGTTGATGATTTTGCTAAATCGAAACTGGCAGCAACCGGAAATGAATTGAACGAAGAGAAACAAGAAGCCATGACCGTATGTAATGCGGATTGACTGACCGACCTTGGGGACTCAAAATTGTAGAGAACGAAACAAACAAAAAATTTTTGTT
Organism: Calliopum simillimum; assembly: GCA_951812925.1. Classification (NCBI taxonomy): domain Eukaryota; kingdom Metazoa; phylum Arthropoda; class Insecta; order Diptera; family Lauxaniidae; genus Calliopum; species Calliopum simillimum. Next base: position 21,094,200 of record OX638369.1, read on the forward strand.
AAGTTACTGTTTTCTTTGCAATATGCACAATTTAGAGTAGTAAAAAAATAAATTTTCAAAATTACAAACACAAAAAATGTAGTGACCAACACCACCCACCATACATTGTTTGTGTTTACAATCACTTTGCTTTTTTATATTGTACAATTTAATTTGTACAATATAATTTGAATAAAAATTTAGTTGTTACTTTTGTAGAAATGCTTCATAATTATAAAGGCATGTGTTTTCGGCATTTAATAAGTTCATATTTTTAACAACTGAGTTGTTTTAATTTATGTAAACTGCAATTTTAAGAATAAAAAGTTTTGATAGAATAATGTTAATGAATGCTTTTATTTTGAATATTATAAGGAATTTATATTTTACTATTAGGGGCCTCTGCACGAGACATCTTGACATATACTATGCCTTTCTTTGTTTGATACTGAACTGAAGTTTTTGATCCGAAGAATTCAAATCTTTACTGTACACTGAGTTAATATTGGCAGATTCTAACAAATACTTCAGTGTACTGTATTTTGTACAAACAAATACTTCAGGTCAGTGCGAAACGTGCGAGTAGAAAAACTACAGTAAAACTTATGGTACCACTTATAATATGCAACACCTTGGAAGCCCAGGATTGTAGTTTTCGTATATTTTCGTGAGAGAACATAAAACAAAATAGAGGCACAAGAGAGCAAAAAACTACTTTTGCCACTAACGTAGCATTCTGCACAACTACAGAATATGCACTGAACTTAAATGAAGCAAATCGAGCAATACATGTCTGTGAAGTTTTTTTTTTCATATTCAAGCACTATCAAGACATTTGCACGCGACGCTGTACTGAAGTATTTGATAAATAAAAAACAGGTGCAAGATATAACGTATCTTGAAATGAAATGTCTTTAAACATTTTATTTTCGCTCGCATTCTCAATTTTAAATTCACATTTGGACGAGAGAAACATTTCGCAACTCTTAGTCAACGTATATACATAAGATTTCGCAAAGGTTCTTTAACCAAAGGATTGCGAATGAAAAGTAAGGATGCATATGAACGAAATTTCTAGCATTTCGATTTAGCATTCGGCATTCCAGCACCTTCCAAACGCGACAATGAAGATTTTTAAGATTCCAAGCCTAAATTGGTAAAAAATGCTGCTAATAACAAAATGAAATTTTATCGAAGTCATCGAAAAGGATTGCATTCAATGGAGTGGATTTATATAAGCCCATTGGCTACAATACAAATTTAATTTTCACAAATTGCGAAAGACTATGAAATCATATTAATGAGAAATACGAAAACACCGGGGACATCTTAAACACTGATTTAATGGGGATAGATTTCTTTTTATTTCGCATAATTAATGAAAAATTTGACTCAAAATATTATATTTTAATTTAATAATTTAAAAAAGAACGGTGTACCTCATATCAACTTAGGTTTTCGGCTATGAGTTGCATACATACATATTTAATTTTTTTTTTTTAATTTTTAGAGCCTTAACCGACAAAATTAATGCGTTTCATATATATGTATATATATATTTATATGGTGAAAAAGATACTTTGAAGTAATATAGTTAATATAACTTCTCTCTTTGTTTTAATTGGGATATAATATATCGTAATGTCCTGGCCGATAGATAAGAAATACTTTAGGTGTTGTACCCTCCGGAAAGTCGTGAGCCTTTACAGTGCCGCCTTCACCACGATCCATATACTCAACACGAACGCCTACATTAAGTGCAGTACAAAGCGCAATGATATGTATGTGATCAGATTCTTTATACATAGGTTCAACTTCTTGATGACGAAATTCTTCAATTGTAAAATTACCCTCAATGAAATTCTGATAAAAATCAGCCTCTTCTTGTAATTTTCCAGATGTGATCAGTCGTAGATAGACAACTACGTAATCAGAGTAGCCTTGCTCATTGAATACTTTATGTAATTCTTCTCTTTCATTTGTATTATTGGTGCCAGTGGGGTCAACACGTTTAATAACGTCCATAAACTGTAGAGAAAGTAAAAAAAAATTTCAATTCAAAACATTAGGTGTGGTAATTGAGTAAGAAATATAAGAAATTGGTTTCAATTAATACATATTCATAATTACCGTCTCATGAAAATCTTCCAATGTAAAACTAGGAAACCCAAGTTGAACTAATTTCTCTTTTGATTTCTCAGCCAAATCCTTGAACTGCAAGTAGTCTTCTTTATTTGAAATTAAATGCTCCAAGTAAGAGTAGGCAAACGCACGAAAGAAACAATTACCATCTGGACGTGTTCTTCTCATATGTTTGTATTTACTAGCGAGATCTTGAATTTTAGATGTAAAAACCACATCGCCTAAATATTCAGCATTTAGACAGGTAATCGGCAGTAGGTCACTAACGAGTGGAATTGTCTCGCTTATCTGCAAGGAAAACAATTTGTCCCCAATGAATGTCATCAAATAAAAACAATCATAATTGTGCAGCCAAATCAGACAGACGTTATTAAAAGCCTCACCTCTTTTTCAATATCGCGTTGTTGTTGCAATATAAGTTCATCACGATTTGTATTATCATTTTGTTCACTTGGATCCATTATATTATTTTAAATTTGGCAATTAAAATTTATATTTCAATAAAAAATGTAATTAATTATTTTTGGGTCTTCTGCTTTCTGCGGCAAATTTTTTATTTTGACGTTTCTTTTATGTTTGAAATTTTATATGGTCAAGTTGGCAATGATATCGTGCATGTTCTAATTTCAAAACTCTCAATTTCAATTTAGTGCTGCCATACACAAAATTCGTTTGTTAATTTGTGTAGTCCATCAAACGCTAAGCATAAAGAAAACTACTCTATCCCTCCAAGAAAAATTTACGGTTCGTAAATTGCGTACCCAAGGCCAATCGCTTACGAACTGTGATTCACTAACACATGCATACATTGTATGCCTTGTGGCATTTAATTTGTTACTTTTAACATTGTTCTTGTACCTGAGGCCATACAATCACAGCCTCTAATTTTATAAAACTGAAATTGTTATCATTTTTATTTATTCATTGTTATTTTGTTTATAAAGTCTCAATAAAGAATTCAATTCAATTCAATTAAAAAAAAAAAAAAAAAAAATTGTGAAACAAAACCAAAATTTTTAATAGGTTAGCACAAATAGGCTGAAAGTCTTGAGCTTGCAACTGGAAAAGGTAAAGCTGATTCTGCCAGTTGGTATGGTGGTGATGCGTGCAAGGATACCGCTGGCCACATTGCGCATTGCTGTTGGTGGCTCTCTGATCAATCAAAAGGAAGTTTTAGCTTTTGCCGATTTGCAACAAGCTGTTGGCTCAAGTGCTGCTACCAAGAGTGGTAGTGATGCTGTGGTAAGCTTTGCTGCACTTAATGCCGGTATCTTTGGTTTTATTGTGTAAGCATTTGTTATCAGCATGGAAATGAATTAAAAATAGAAATATATTTGAGTATGTATGTATTAATTGGATTTCGTTTAGGTCATTGATGCTGCTTTTCGTGCTTTAAAATCTGGAAGTGTTTCCTCTGAAGGTGTCAACCGTGGAAGAGCTTTACTTTATACTGGCGTTTTAAATGCACATTCAACACAGAAAACGTTTTCTTTTGTGACATGTAAAATCTGGCCGTAGATCAAGACATATTTTTGGAACCCATAGGTAAGCTTAACATTATTATCATTTCCTACATTAAGATTTTTTTTTTTAATTTTCTCACAACAGATTCAATTGAGACCGTTCCCCAAGCGCGTTTGCGTCTCACCTGCTATGGTTGTCATAAAAAGCGTGTGGGTGAGCCATCCATATCATATGGGCCCAACAGGCTTGGTTATATTATGTAATGAATATTAATTTACTAAAATTAATTTTTTTGTCAATAAATGATATAAATTATTAAAAGTTAAAAATGGAATCTTATTTTAACCCTAAATTGTATACCTATTAAATCAGTTCGTATGCGATACCATTTTAACGTATCAAAAACGAACCGCTTTAAAGCTACGTAAACGTTACTATTTTGCGAGCTAAAAACGTAGTACCAATACATAGAAATTACTACGTTTTTAATTCTACTGTTCTTATTCAAACATTTACGTTTACGGTTCGCATTTGTATCGCCAAAGCGGTACGTTTACGATGTCTTGTATGAATTATAGTCTTCGCCGGCGTTACGTTTTCGTGCCGTTTTTCTTAGAGTGTGTTCGTTTTATATGGGCTCAAAAACCACTCGACCGATTTCGGTGAAATTTTCGAAGTATGTTAGCTCAGTGGAAAGCCGTAGGCTAGGAAAATGGGCGGTGCCACACCCCTAAAATAACAAAATTCGACGAATCTCAGAAACTGTTAGACGCGCAGGAATGATATTTGGGACATATGTAAAAGGCACTAAGCCAAATAACAAACATTAGAAAAATAGGCGCCTAAAAAATAAAATACGACATACCTCAGAAACTGTTTGACGCATAAAAATTAAATATGTAAAACAGCTTTGTCGTATGTGCTTGATTAATTTAAAAAAAAAAAAAATCCTTTTAGGGCCAATTTCACAGTGTGAGCTTTAGCGTAGTTTATCTGTTGAGTGTAGTTTAACTTAAAATTTCATTTTCACAGTCATTTTAAATTAAGGGCCGCTTAAGCGCCAGTCAATATACACTATAAATAGTTAGGGAGGTTTAAGCGACGTTTATGTCACAATTGACATTGTCAAAAAATAAATATTGAAAATAACTAAAAATTTACTTCAAAAATAAATTTCTTTATTCAAATGAAGAATTTTAGAAATTTTGGGGTAGACTTTTCGTGAGTTCGTAATATAAATGTTAAATATTTACTAACTTTCATAATTCCCAGAAAGAAGTCTTTCACCACTTGACCAGAAAGCTTTTGCTGGAGCCATCAGAAGGGTTTGCCAAACGTCGCACATAGGGAGATTTAACCCAAAAAGTTGGTCAAAAACGAGTTTTTGTAATTGGTTCAAAATGATTCAACTTTTTTTTTATTTTACAGCTAACACTTCAAACTAAAGAAATCTGGGACCCGATTTTATCTTAATCAATCTGCAGCTTCATACTACGCTGTCAAAGTTGAAGTTTTGTAAAACATTTTAAAATAAAATTTTAAAGTTGCAAAAGAATTGTTGATTTAAGTGCGTATATTTCTTTAAGTGCAGAAAAAAACGAAAAATTGCAGAATGGATTATTCTACGACAGGTGTGTTCTTTGCAATAAATTTAATTTAATAAAAAAAGAATCATTATAAGAGTCAAAATAGTGTGTTCAAACTTTATAATGTCGTTTTCCATTGGGAAATCTAGATTTTGCTGTCGGATCAAAAATTTTTCTTGCTGAATGGAACACAAAAGCAGAGCAAGTATTTTGTTTTTACTGGGGCGGATGACGGGTAAAAATGTTTTGACATTTGTGGAAACAAACGAAGTTGTAGTAGTGTATCGTCAAATTGTTTTATACATTTTGAAAATAAAAAATGAAAATCGAAGTTTTAGTAAAAAATGGAATCTATTTTAAATGGGACAAAACTCCTAGGACACTCCAGGCTTTGAAAAGTTTTTTCACCAAAGTGGCGTTAGATATTTTCAAGAGATTTTTTTTTTTTGTATGTGAATTTTATTGATGTAATTTGGATATTACAAAATGTTGCATTAGTTAATAAATACTTGAAAAGTCCTTAAAATGTATGATGTAGAAAGGCATTGTTTTCATTCGCCAAAATAGAAGAAATCGTTTGCAAAAGCAGTTGATGAGCTGCATAAACGATCCCTCGGTCTGCAATTCTTTTTTGATTTATGTTATTTAGGATACTGGTTTAAATGTTAAAGCTCCGTGTCCAACAAAATCCTGTTCTTTATTTGCTGACACAATTACTACAATATGTCTGATACGCATTTCAAATTCGTCAGTTTGATGGAAACCAGGTTGATTAGTATGAACATAACTTCCTGTTGCTCTGGTTTATCAGGCATTACATGAATATCAACATCTTTGCATCCCTCTTGTATGTACATTCATAGAGTGACCAACTCCATGACCAGTGCCATAATCGCAATCCAGTCCTATATCGGATAGCGTCTTATGAGCAATCGAGTCTTGAAGTTGACCCCGAAGGCTTTCGTTTCTTGAATAGGTGTTTTCCTTTTGGTGAAGCTTATTTTTCGGTGCAAGTGAAGTCAAGTAATTACAAAAATTGGCTGTTGTTCGTATTTTTCTATAATTTGTTATAGCAAATGTGTTTCGTTGACTTTTTAAAAATAATAAATATTTCATAATTGTCAAATGACGCTGCCAATTTCCCTACATTCTTGTAATAGTGTGAGTGCGAGCAAATGAAATCTGAGAAAAAATCTAGATTTGAAAAAATTGATCTGAGATCAAAAAATTTCGCTCTAGATTTTCCAATGGAACGCAAATTGTAATAGATTTTGATCTAGATCAAAAAAAGATTGCTCTTTTTTGCCCAATGGAAAACGACATAAGTAACTGAGAATTTTTTATTGAAAAATTGTAAATTTTAAAAGCAGAAAAGTAATGGATCCTCACGAGTCCCAATTTTATCTGCCAATAATTCTCATAAATTAAATCTTTTTGTAGCTAAAACTGCAAAATTTGGCTCCTAATATTTCCAATTGGCAAAATAGCTGCACTTTTTGCTGATGCCTATACACGTGATATTTTTAGTTTTAAAGAAATTATAAACGAAAAAATTAACGAATTTAGAGGACTAAAATTTTCAGAAATTATTTGATGGCGAAGAGTTTTCAGATTAAAATAAAAAATAATTGTTTTTCAAAAACTTGAGATTATTAGTTCGGAGATTGAAAGGTTGGAGTTTCGGTAAGCTATGTTGGCCTCTATTAACAATTTTTTTTATAATTCAGTATTACAGTATTATTCCAGTTAACAATACTAAAAGAATAAGCCATATCTATTAAATAAGGTACAGTGATATAGAATTTTTAAAATGTTTTTGTGATGTTTTTGTCTAGAGCGCCCTCCGTGGACAAATTTTCTATTCTGTAGTGTTCCCGGACTACTCTTCTGAGTTATATAAATTGATTGACACCTTGTTAACTAAAATCAATAAAGCAGTATACGAGATAGAAGACCCTAAAAGTTACTACATTTATCATGTGTACAGCGCCATCTATTGAATGTATTTCAAAAGTTTGATGCCATCATATTATCATTTAAGTAAAATAAAAGAGAAAAACTTTATGAAAACCAAATCGGCTCAGTACTACAGGAGCTACAAGTCCTCAAATATTTCACTTGTCTGCAGCGCCCTCTATTAACCATTTTTTTTAACGAGTCTGTATTTGTTTTGATCGTCTGAATAATCTGAATAAAATGACACCTCAATTTCCAAAATCGGACCAGTAGTTTCAGAGTTATTAATTTTGACCAGGATTTTAACTCATATACCCCTATGTGCGTCGTGCATCGTAACCGCTCCAATATTTTCATTATGAAACCATTCATTGTGTGATATGCAGTCTATGATCTGATGATGTTTGCTGCACATAATAAGCCGTGTTACAAGGTGGATACAGCAAAACTTCCCAGGCAAACGCGCAATATTTTCCGAGGCTTTACAAATGTGTGTGGCGCTATGATGGAAGACTGTTTTTTACTATTTATTCTTGTAGTATGCAGGTTTGAATGGCGGCAAAATGCCACACGGACCACAAGGATCCATAGTAATAATGTGGTACCCAACTTGAAAAATGTTTTTGGTCAGTGTATGCTTCATGTATGTATAGTTCCGGAGCGACGAAAAAATTAAAATAAAACGCCAATCATTTTCGAAAAGCTTATATGGCTTACATTTTATTTATGAATAACAACCAATCTACAGCATCAACTCCAATGAATACATTTGGTATTATTTGATTTTCAATAAATTCCCAAAAAACCGATGTTGTCTATCCTACTAAAAGGAAGAGCTGATAGTAGATAGCTCTGCCGGACGCCTGAATTAGTGGCTTAAGTCAATGAAACAATCCGTTGTGCATTTAAAGTCTTCATATCTTCATATGCCACATATGTACATAGTAATTTTTAATAAAAATCATGAGGAAATGATGAAATTTTTACCAAGTCTTGTATTTTTTTATAAACAAATTTGTTTATTGTCAAACTTCTTTACATGTATTTTTGGTTTGTATTTATGCTAATGACAAAAGTGAGCTAGACAACTGTGAAATTGGAAATTATTTAAAGGCCGCTTAAGCGACCCTAACGGTTTAGCAAAGCTAAACCTTAAGCTCACACTGTGAAATTGGGCATTAGTCTATCAAACGCGTGAGAGCAAAAAACTACGCTCTTTTTTGGAGAAAAAACTTAAAAAGTACCGGAACGTCTAAGATCACTTTTTGTGTCCAGATTAAAACGTCCATTTTAGCTACTTTTAACTTTGATATTGTAGTTTTTATTTTTGATTTTTTCAATTTAATTTTAATTTTTAATGAACAGGTCACTCCCTTGGACTAAAATTTTAAAATTAGTACAAAGAGGATCCAAGTTAATCTATCATTTTCACTCACATTTTAAAGTTTTTACGTTCGGATTAAAACCTGCAAAACGTTAATTCTGGACTAAAACTTTATGGATAACGAACACTACGTTAAATGATTATTTAGTCGGGATGCGATCGAAGCTTAATCTGCTATGAGAATGAGACTTCTTAATCAGCCAATAGCAAACGCTCATATATGCAGCAATAAGAAATTCAGCTATCGCCCGACTGCTTTGTTTCGTGTTCGAACCAGCTCTGAGTGCAGCAAAGTTCAAAAATATTTGTATATTATAAACCAGCTCTTATGAACACGATTTAACACTACCCTGCAGTTTATAGAAAAGTAGAAAATGCTGAATTTTCTGCGGTTTGAATGAGTCCCTCTAATATAATCATCATACAACTTTATGCAACATGCTCTCAAATGACGCGATTTCTTATTCAACCAACCGATTGTACAACTTTACTGTATCGCCGTATTTAAGAATATCGCAAGGAAAACGAAACGTCAAAACTCATTTTATTATTCTTCCATGCTGGCAACGCTTCAAATGTCAAACGTCAAAAAATTCCTTTTTCGAAACAACCTCTTTCCGGTCGGTCCGAAGCGTGTAAGTTTCTAAGGAAATTTTGTTAATTTTTTTATTCTAATGCATCCAGAAATTTATGCAATTTTATTAAATGATGCTTCCGAAATGTGTAAAATCGTAACAAAGTGAAATGTTTCAGATAAATATTGCTCCATAAAAATATGAAGATGAGCAACTTGTCGACTACGAAAGCTACGTGAAATTTTATTGATTGTGAGATTCGTAACAAAATTTGCGCTGCATAAACCACTAAAAACGCTGAAAAGCATATAAATATTTAGTGAAAAATTGGACTTTTGCCATTAAAAGCTTAAGCTACGTTCATAAATTGCTGCTGTTTTTAAAATTTTATTATTTTTATGTTCTGTAGTCAAGCCATTAACATATTTCGTTCTTCTTTTTCATTGACAGTGTCAAAATGAGGACAATCAACTCAAACCAATGTGTTAAGATCCCCAAGGACATTAAGGCCTCGGTGAAGGCGCGTGTGGTAAAAATCACCGGTCCCCGTGGTATGCTGAAGCGCAGTTTTAAACATTTAGCTTTGGATATGTACATGGTTGATAAGCGTACCCTTAAAGTTGAGAAATGGTTTGGTGCCAAAAAGGAATTGGCAGCAGTACGCACGGTTTGCAGCCACATTGAAAACATGATTAAAGGTATGATTATATTTGAATTATACATTAAATAAAAAAATGTAAACAAATAGTGCATACCTCCCTATAAGAAATTTAGAAAATATTGGAAGTTTAACGGCCAGCGTTATTCACCATGAATTTGCATTGTTAAGTCAAACGTAATGCTATAGAGAATTGTGTGCCGATTTGCAGTTTTGATAAAGACGAAACATATGTCACTATAGCCGTGTTTTTAATCCGTTCCTTAATTTGTCATAATTATGTGTTAGAAAATGCATTGATAGATTCGATCTTTGCAATGACTAAAAGTTCAATTAAAAATTAGTTTTGATAAAAGTTAGCGAAAGAGTGAACACATTCGACACATAACTTGCGGAATATTTTCATTTTATAAATTCTCTCCCGGAAAAGTGTACTATTCTGCCTCAAGAAGTTATCGCGAATCATCCGTGACTTTTTAAGTTTTTTTTTTTTTTTTTCATTATTGTGTGTTATTAGTTTTTTTTACTGATTTCGTAAAATTTTTAACGAAAAGTGTACAATTTGCCGAACCCGCAAGCCCGTAATCGACTATTTAACAAAAACCGTTATAGTTTTGTGATTTTTAAATTACAGAAACCGTAGACCTTCAAAAAATTGTAACTATCCATCAGCGAAAAAATCCGTATCCCCTTTAAATTTGATAAATTTTTTTGAGAGAGCTCCAAATTGTAGATTTTTTTTCTGAAAAAAAAAACATTTTCAATAACGCTAAATAAATTTCTTGATATTTAACATTTTTTTACTAGCGCTAAATTTAGTGAAAAATAAAATTTAATGCAAATCCGGTATTATCAAATTTAGATTCCTACATATAAACGGTTCAACAAATATGTATGTAATGATGCTACGTATATTATGTACTATTTTTGTACGTTATTAATTTAATATTTATCTATTCGACAGGTGTAACATACGGTTTCCAATATAAAATGCGTGCTGTATATGCTCATTTCCCCATTAACTGCGTTACATCCGAAAGTCACACCATTATTGAAATTCGTAATTTCTTGGGTGAAAAGTACATACGTCGTGTGGAGATGGCACCTGGCGTTACTGTAGTAAACTCCACCGCGCAAAAGGATGAACTCATTGTTGAGGGCAATGATATCGAAGCTGTTTCTGGTTCAGCTGCTTTGATTCAACAGTCGACTACAGTTAAGAACAAGGATATCCGTAAGTTCTTGGATGGTCTTTATGTTTCTGAGAAAACGACTGTTGTGAAAAAAGATAATTAGATACTAAATTCGTGTTTTTTATTAATTGAAAATAAAAGTAAATAATTCAATTTTATTTACTCGTGAGAGTAAATTATACAAAAAGTGTATTTTTTTTTTTTTGTGGCTGTGAGTTCAGGAGACTTCCTGGTCTGTTCCATAAAAGGCGCATAGCAAATGAACGACTGGCCACACAGTGAGCGGCTATAAATCCATCTGGAGCGTTGCTAATAATATAATATTGATGATGCATATATGCAAATTTATCTGGAGAAAAATAATGGAGAGTTTAGTGGAACCTACCAGAATGTGGACAATTTGCAGCAGGCACAACGCATTCGGTGGAGGTGCATGGAACATAGATAATACCTTTAATTGGAACCAGTACAGTTCAACAAAATAAACTAAAATTAAATTACATAGGCATAACAGTGGAAGGAAAGTTAGAATGTTAGTTTAAAACGTATAAAAATTTCTTTCATGTAAAAATAAACACTTGTAGCCTTAGCATGGATACGTAACGAAGCGAATAACTGATTTTCAACAGCTTATATCTTAAAAAAATAGACAAGAATTGAAAGTTTTGTCTATAATCTTTAATTTTCAAGTTATTAACGATTGACTTTCAGTCACTCGATTCGTTTCGTGTTTCATGCTATTGGTTTTAATTTGCAGATCCTGTGCAAAATATGAAAATCATCTTGCAAACAAATATTTTTAAAATACCATCACATTTGTGAAACTTAATGATTGATGTTTTATTCAAAATATGTAACATTAAACTTACCAATACAATTGATCAGATAACTATCGGAAATTTCCAAGCGCTTTTATTAAAAGATAAAACCACTTTCCCCTCGCAATGTTAACTGTTTCAAGAGAAGGCATTCTTTTTGATAAGTTTGCTGCTCAAATAAAAGGCTTTGTAACTGCATCAAACAGTCTATGCGAATAAATTTTTTTTTAAATGACATGCTTTTTTGTGACTTTTGAGAAAAAAGTCAGTTATTTATTTTGACATTTTCCAAAGAAGATTTGGAAAGAAAGGATATATTTTCAACTACCATATGAGGTTTAATGGCTAAAAAACGCATTCTAATGAATTTTTAAGTTGAAATTACTCAAAACCCTAACAGCAAATTAACCGTTGCCAGATTCGAAATCAGTGGTCCCGAACAAGCTATGTTTTTGACGACACTTTATCTGTGCTTGTGAGAAACGTATGGGGATTTAACAACAAATGTGCTTAATTTAACACAGATCAGAAACTGTCAAAAACAAGCTAATGATGGGAATGGTGTGATCTGGCAAATGAGAGAAAGATCTGAGAATAATTTTTTGGGTAGGAGAAGTGGGTCAAAAATTAAAGAGCGAAAACCTAGTAATAGTTGTCAAAATCAATACGAATTTGAGGCAATTACACGTTTTAAAGAATACCCTAAATATACTTCTTGGTTATTAAAGGATTTACTTGTTTCGTTAACTTTTTCTTTGCTTGATAAATTATGAATTTTAATTCAATCGATTCTTGAATACAGATTAATTTGGAATATAATTTCAGAAGACTTAAAAATAATATCAGGCTTATCACTGAATCCATCGTAAATACGAATTTCGTAAGAATTACGAAAGTTCTATTATTGAACTCGAATCGCTACGAAAGTGAATTCAAAATTCGTAAATTGAGATCACTCAATCAAAACTTAAAATTCTTTTAATTTTCGGCGACTACATTTAGCTATCGGAGACGTATCGTAATTCTCTTTGAGTACTGCAAAATATATATATATATATCTCGAATTCATGTCCGTAACGTAGTTTCGTAGTCCTTTCGGAGTTCATATCTACGATGGACTCAATGATAGGCCAGTCGCTTCTGAGCGACTTATTTACGTTGTGTGTCAGAAACGAAATGAACAAAGCATACTCAGCACTTCCATAGCCCATAGTCGGCTAAAATGCTGATTCTGCGCATGTGGTCACGTACTGAGTGAGTTTAATTTCACAGGTTTACAAAAAAAAAAAAAATGTCATGGTGTTTTGACCAGACTATGTGTTCCCTAAGGACTTTGACCTCCTGAATCCGATCCGGGGTCCGTTTTTTTTTTCTGACCGTCTGAGAAAAAAGATCAAGGTCATATGGAGGTCAAAATGGGGTTCATGTGTCGTTTAGTGATAAATTGGCTAAAATTCTGAAACTAATTTTTTATCATTTGAGTTCTTAGTCCTTAAGAAGAATATGTGATCAAGAAGGGTATCTCGGACCTAGTTTCGGAGATATAGCCATCGGAAGATCCGGATATATATCTTCTATGAAAAATTTTTTTAAATCGGAAAAATGCAAAAACTAGTTTTCAATTTTTGATTTTTATGTCACTTATTTGAAAGTACATAAATTTGTACATCCTGTGTCAAAAAATTGGTATCGTCACATTCATACTTTTGAGCGTACATTCGTTAGAAGTTTGTCATTTTAAGTGTGTTTTTAAAAAATATTTATTTGAAAGTAAACGGTTCACGCGAAGTGAAATATATTCCAAGCCGCACTGTATATTTTAAAACGACGCACAAGATAATTATAAAGGTAAGTAGATGACATATGTAAAAAAAATATTGGTCATCATTCTTAATATTGTATGTGAAATTGGATCTCAAATAGGTGCGTTCCATTAAACTGTGAAAATCTTATAACCTAAAAGAAAAGACAAAAATAGTTATGTACCCTGGAGATCCCTGGCTTTTGCGTATTACAGATAAAGAACTATTCTATTGAGACTCAAAATCGATATAAATTAGCTCCCGCACTGTCCCGCCAAAAATTTTGTGTACGTAAATCTTATGCGATGTGGGTTGAAAAATTGTTTTCTATTAATTCTATCCTAGATACTCAAATAGCTACTATCGTTCCTCTATATTGTTTTTTGATTCGTAAGGTTTGAGGCAAAAACCAGAGAAATCCATATTTTAAAAATGAACTTAGTCGAAAAATAAAATAAATTTTTACTTTCGGGCATAAATTCTTTTCTCCAAATTTTTATGAAATTGGAAATCAGTAGGCCCGAAAACTTAAAAATTGTCTTTTTATACTTGAGTTGAGGGGTTTCCATAATTTTGCCGATTTAAAAAAATTCTAGCCCACAGGGAGACGGTTACATGATACCTTTACTTCAGTCAGTCCATGATACTAAGGTACCTACTGGCAAATTAACAAACAGCAAAAGGGAGACAAAAAGCCATTTACATATGATAAATCAAAATTCGTAAATTTGTTATTGTTATAGCAACAATCTCTCACGCGGCGACCGGTTCTGCTAACAGGAGGGACCCAATTGGCTCGAAGAAAAAAACAAAAACTTGATTTATCTGTGATAAATTAAGCACATTTGCATTTGCTCTCCCATACGTTCCTTAGAAAGTGCTTAATTTAACACTGAAAACAGTCGTCTAAGACACAGCTTGTGCACAAACAAGCCACGACTAGTGCCGCTCGATTGAAATTCGTAAGTGTAAACAGGCTCTTCAACCCATAAATTTTTCGATCACTACATTTTCTTGGTGACTTGGCAACACCGCCATAACACTTCTTTTTCAATTCCACCATTTTTCAAACAGTCCAATTTATGTGGTTGTGTGAAGTCGAATGTTGAATATTTTTCCTCAATGGTTTTGTTTATAATAAATATAAAAAGTTCCTACGATTTGCTGTGAAGTTGAAAAGTAAGTTATTATTTTAATTGCATAGTGTTTAAAACTCAAATACTTTGTTAATTTTCATCATGGAAACAACAAAGCCTGCGCTTGCTTTGCTTGGTGTTGTGTATGTTCGGCAATGTGCGTGATAAATATGTTTGTAGCGACAGAGAGAGCATTATTTAGGGGATTTGGTCTAGGTCTAGGGGAAATATAGGGGATACTTTCCTGTAAATGTTAAGAAAACTTTAATTAAAAATATATAAAATTACATTATAGTACATGTTAACAAAAATATCTATATTTGAGCAGTTCAAAGTGACAATGGTGCAACTCAAAAACGAGGCAAAAGTAATATAAATTATGTGGCATAATAAATCGGTCATTTGGTCGATATCATTTTTTTTTAACTCAATTTCATATCATCAAGTAAATTTTTCGTGAAAACAGAAATCAATTTTATTCATCCCTAACAAAATGTCAGCCAATTTTATTATTACGTTACTTTTGCCTCATTTTGGAGTATAAAATATATTGAAACAACATTTACTTCATTTTGAAATTTGAAAAATTTTATTTTTTTTTTGTTACCAAAATATATTTAGGGGAAATTTCGTGAAAAGTCCAGAATTTGAGGGAAATTTTGTTATGAAAAATATTAATTTCGTTTTGAAATTTGAAACTTTCTTTTTTTTTTTTTTGTCGCAATATTTAACATTTTCTATTTAGGGGAACTTTCGTCAGAAAACCAAAATTTAGGAGAAATCTCGTGCAATCTGGGGGAAAATAGGAGAACCTACCTGGCAACACTGTCCCTAGCACCATTATCGCGTTTTTTTTTTGTCTCTTTCGTCTTTTCTCTCTTTCTTTCTTTATTTTTTTGACATTAAATTTTTGATATTGAATTCAATTTCGACGCAAGTAATTTTATTTATTTACAACGAAAAGTCGAAAAATGTATTCAAAATGCAATATTTAGAGCATTATTCGCAAAAAAAGTAATTTCACTGGCTAGGGATGAAATTGTTTTTCTTTACTGCTCTAGAAATTGTATCGAATTGTTTGAAAGGTTAGCTTGAATCCACGACCATTTGCCTTGCACCACCATTTTCATTCACCCACTTAAGGACGAACAGGAACCAAGTTAATAAAGGGAGTACAGACTATCGATCAAGTTCGTCAGTTTTGCTCGAATTTCTCTTGTTTGGCCGCTATTTTTCGTCAGTCAACCACGAAATGGTTGTTTTTGAGTGACAGGCAGCGGCCATTTTTGACTGATGAGCATGATAGCTAGTGTGTACCCGCTATTAGATGGCTGAAATTTTAAGGAGTCTCATGTGTTCTAATTAAGGTCCATCTGCACTCGCAACTAAACAGCCCTGTGACTGTTTTGTCGTTGGCTTTGTTGTGCAAAATTCAAGTTGGAATTTGAGTCGTACGATAGGTCATGGATTGTTTGAAATGTTGACGAGAAAGATACTCTCACAGCCAGTACACACTATCCATCAGGTTCGTCAGACAAAAATTCATTGGTTATAAAGATGGTTTGTAGCGGTCAAACTATCATATATTCGAGGTTCAAACACCCATTAACATTGTGACGTTACACAAGCAATCAATGTATGGGTACTGAAGAAAAAGAGCGGTCACACACGCAAGCCAGAGCAAAACCGACGAACTTGATCGAACTTTAAGGCTGAGATTGTCAGACGCAGTGGTTGGCCTTTCTAAGTAAAAATTAAAACCTTTTTAAAAATAGGATCGCTCAGATCAAAAGCTGCTTCACACGACCAACGAAATAGTTATGAAACTATCTTGTCAGGACTATTGCCTTATGTTTTTTCGAAACTTGACTCTGTGTAAGTTGGATTTGGATATGTCAGGATTTTGAAAATTTTGATACTATCTGAATGCTATTTGAACAAGCTACACTAGATATTGTTTTTTTCTAAAATTTTTACCAGGGTTTTTGAATAAAATGTAGCATTAAGCCATGTTTTTTGATTTTTGAATTTTTGTAATGAATAGTAGAGATTATCTGATTCGAAACATTTATATTTTTTCTTCTTGTTTTTCATAAACCCAAAAAAGCTAAAACACGGTTTTTGATTCAATATAATTTTAAATAAATAATAGCACAGAAAAATCAGGTGTAAATCTTAAATGAAATGAAAGTAACAAAATAGATTTCTTCATATTGTTAACTAATTGTAGGTTGGTTACAAATTTTTGGGGAAAATAGTTTTTAGAGCTATCACCCGACTTTTGTCTGCCGTGTCAAGCACCCCTACGCAAAATTTAACGCATCCCTGGTAAAAGTAACATCCCTGCATTTCAACTTTTGAAGCATCAACCCTGAAAAGTAGCAAAAAAAGTCCTTTGTTTCATTTCTTCATTTCGTTGCTAGCGTTGCCCGCGATATTTTGTGTTATTTGTTTGAAAATTTAGAATTTTCTTTATTTAAAAAAAAACATTAAGAGTGAAAACTATTTTAAATAAAGCATTGAATTAATTGTACTAAAAGTAATTACCCCGATTTTCTAGAGTGCAATATAAATTGCTTAAAAAAAAGTGCAGTCAGCAATTACATTCGTAATTTGATATACTCCAAGTATACCCGCCGTCTTTGAAGAAAAAAGTAAAATTTGAGTTGAAGCTGCATACGTAAGGCTTTTGAAGGAATGGACAGGCAAGTAGGAGGAGCTGCTGGCAGATCACGTGGTCTTGGCCGTGCAACGAACCCACAGCAAGGTGGTAACCGAGGTCGTGGAAGACGTCCTCCACAGGCGGTAAGTATTTTTTTTTATTTTACATACTTGTTGCGGCATGCTTTGTTTCTGTGTAAAATTGCGAAATGGCCATGTTGGATGGCGTCGTTTTATATAGGGTTGCCAACACTTTGTTGGCTTTATATTGTCGGGACTACGTTCGTAAGTAATGCCGAAGTAATTTTGTATGCGCTTAGAAATTTAAGATGACCACGGTGACCATCTATCTTGTATTGCGGGGGAAGAATTTCATGCCTGAATTATTTTTTAAGAAATCTGAAAATCATTTCTTTCGCCGAAGTTGAAATGCTCCGAAGGCAAGAAGAAATGGGCGTTCGAAAAATTCCGACTAAATTAAAATTGAGTTTGTTGGAAAGGTACAGTGCACACTTTTTTTTTTTTTTTTCAAAGCAAAATAAGCAAATTTTTTCCAAATTTATCCGTAAAAAAGACTGATTTTTTCGCCAATAACTTATATAACTTTTTATAAACATAATTCTCTATTATGGAACTTTTTATATTTTTGTTCCCATATTATCTCTATAATGGTTTCTTTTACAGTTTTGTTACCATATTAGTACAGCCATTTAGTAGTTTTACCTGGAAAGTTTTTCGGGATTTTTGAAAATGACTTGTTTTATAGATTGTGATGTGCTCTTTCCGAATTTCAACTTTGCCACCTTGTATCTCGCGCTCGCGCTGCCATTGCAAAAATGACGCTTAATTAACGAAAAAATTGATCGTAGGGACCTTCATAGGGGAGTGCATGTTCTACAAAAGGCATGAAAAAGTTTTTCAAGGTCGACACATCCTTTCGGAAATATTTTACAAAAACTGATTTTTTTTGTAAATTTTAGGATTTTTAAAAAATATTTCCTAAATTATAGGTTGGTAAAAGTTCCTAATTTGAAGGAAATTGATTTGGTCTATTTTTGTGGTTTTCTATAGAAATTTATTAATGATGCAATATCATATACATGTTGCATATCAAATGATAGGAAATAAATTGAGCTTCCTAATTTAGTTATTAAAATTATACGTTAGTAATACATTTTTTGGGAAAAATAACGGTTTTTTGGGAAAAAATGTGAATTTTTGAAAAATTCTCATATCTCGAAAACTATGAATCGAATTTTGTATTGCAATTATATAGCCCGGTAAAATACCTTTCATGTGACATCAATATTTTTAAAATCCATCCAAGGGTTCCCAACTTATACCGATTTTTATAAAAGATATTTCCCGATCTTCCGATGGCTATATCTCCGAAAGTAGGTGAGCGGCAGTTGTTGTAATTAATTCCCAGAAAAAAAAAAAATAAAAAAAAAACAACAGTCGCTTAAGTAACGTTAAGCCATAAAATTTAACTTTAAAAACGAAAATATCAAAACGAGATCAAAAAGTACCAAAAGAAACAAACAATTTTTACACAAAACAAAAAACTGTACAACTTTTCTAGCTACCGACAGCTGAAAAGCAGTATAAGTTTACATATAAGCATGTGGATATGTTCGCATAAGAACGATCAAATTTTCGTACAAATTCGTATCCAGTGAACCTTAGTCTCTAAGCCTAAAGTAGTGTATTTAATTTTAAAACTAATAATTGGTTGATCAATAAGTGGTTTAAATTCAGGGATTCAAAAACCGTTAACATATGTTTAAGATTCAATTACATAGTTTTCAATGAAACCATATGTTTGTGTATACGATAGAATAACCGACAGATATTGCGGGGTATACACTAGCGATCATGTTTGTCAGTCAAATATCGCCGCTGACTGTCACTCAACCACAAACCAAACCACACGGAAACAAGAGAAACTTGAGCAAAATTGACGAACTTGTCAATAATCTGTAACGCCTTTTTAAAATACTTAATATAAGATACTTAAAATTTAAATTCAAAGTTATAATGGATGGTGGCAAATCGGCTCCAAATGTCAAAAAATTACTCCCTAATATTTTCAGATTTTTACGGTGAGCACCTTGTTTGTACCTTTGGTTTATTTGTCCGTCTGTTTGTTAAAATAATATTATAGATAATACTTAGGGCCGGATTAAAGTGGAAGTTATCGGGTAATATTCACGTCTACTTATATGTTTGGCAGGCGTAATCATAAAAATCTGGAAAAACCAGGGAGTCATTCTGTTTTGAACCGATTAACCACTGAAGTTCGAAAAAAGCCATTAAACGGTCACCCTGATAGACACAAATATCGATATTGTCCTTTATTTTTAAAGCGAAGTAAATGTTGCTTCATAAGTGCATACTAATTTCATGTTCTCCTTTAGCACATATATATTGTTTAAAAAAAGTCACCTATTGGTAATAATTTTACAATTTTGTTTACACAAAGGGTGGGTTTTTTTTTACATATGTCGCACATATTTTGTTATGAAAAAATTTGTAATAAATTGAACGACCACACCAGTCGGTCTCATAAATATTAATGACCATAAAAAGAAAACATTTGTTCGATGTTGTGTAGAATTTACTGCACTCCATTTGAGAGGAAACGCTTTAGATATGAAAAAACCACTTGAAAGAAGTTATTTTTCTATTATATTGGGTGTACAACTTAAAAACCGGAATTTTTTAGCGAAATTTGATGCTTTATTGTGGAAAAATATTACAATATATTTTATTCAAAGTATTGTCCATTGGAAGCTACAACATTTCCCCATCTTTCAGGCAATTTATGAATTCCATCCCAAAAAAATTGCGCCGGCTTGGCGGCCAAAAATGAATCTATCCAATTTCGGATGCCTTGCTCTGATGTGAAGCGTATTCCGGTGAGGGCGTTTTGCATCGAGCGAAATAAATGAAAGTCAGACGGAGCAAGGTCCGAACTATAAGGCGGGTGAGCCAAAACTTCCCATCCACTATTTTCCAAATAGTTTTTCACGGGTCTTGCAACATGCGGCCGAGCGTTGTCATGATGAAAAATTATTGCTTCGTGTCTGGTCGCATTTTCCGGGCGTTTTTCGATGATGGCACGCTTCAAACGTATTAATTGTGTTCGGTACACGTCACCTGTGATTGTCTGGCCCGATTTCAAGAACTCATAATATAACGGCCCCTTCTGATCCCACCAAATACACAGCATAACCTTGGCGCCATGGATATTTGGCTTCGAGGTTGATTTGGCTGGTTGGCCGGGTTTCACGTATGACTTTTTGCGCTTGGGATTGTCATAATGGATCCATTTTTCATCCCCAGTCACAATCCGATGCAAAAATGATTTGTTTTTATGGCGCTCAAGCAGCATTTCAGACATACAGAAGCGCCGTTCAACGTCTCTCGGCTTCAACTCATAGGGGACCCAATTACCTTGCTTCTGAATGTATCCGGCGGCTTTCAAACGTTTCTAAATGGCTTGCTGAGTCACTCCCAACGATTTGGCAAGCTCGTCTTGTGTTTGACACGAATCCTCATCGAGTAGCTTCTCTAATTCTTCGTCTTCATACTTTTTTGGGTTGTCCTGAGCGTTCTTTGTCTTTGATGTCAAAATCGGCACTTTTGAAGCGTTTAAACCATTCAAAACATTGTGTTTTTCCTAAAGCATCGTCGCCATAAACTTCTACAAGCAAACTATGACTTTCCGCAGCAGTTTTCTTTGCAAAAAAATGACCCAACAGAACCTCCCGCAAATGCTGTCTTTTTCTCGAATTTTCGAAGTTATTCATCGTGAAAAATAATAATGATGCACACAAGATAAAATTGTTTTGTTGACTGATTTTGACAGCTGTCAAATGTACCTTCAAAATGACACATATATAAAGTTCGAGCTTTCACGATATTTGTTAGTACGGACATCCACCGTCAAATTCCGGTTTTTAAGTTGTACACCCAATATTATGATCTAAACATATCTTGAGTATGTACCACAAGCGATCTCGTTTTTTTACTCTATATTTCCGCGTATCCTCTTTCTAAATCTTTTGATCATTTTGACATGTATACACAGTAAAAATTTTAGTTTAATTTTAAAACCAAAAAGTATTTATATTGAACAATGCCAAAAAAAAGTATTAACTTTAAACGATTTTGGAATAAATTTCATACTTTTATTGAATAAATTACAACCTTTTTTTGGAAAAAAATTTAAATTTAGTGTCAAAAAAGTTTTAAATCAATACTAAAGTTAAAAATGCTATTTCCAAAAATGTAAAATTGGTTTACTATACGGCAAAACAATTAACAGTCGACATATGCGGAGTGTTTTCATAATGAAACCACCTTTTTTTATCAACACGTTTCATATTCTTCGAGAATTGCATAAAAAAAAACTTTGTAACCAAACACTGTCGGTGCGCATGTGAGAGGAAATCTACAATAAAAAAAAAAAACAAAATTAAAACTATTAAAATCGGTTCAGTATATTTTGCGCGAAAGCGTTACATGCGAGTTCCATATAATTCCAACTAAGTATAACTTGTATGTACATACTCATTAGGGTGGGCCGATTTGAAAACTGATCTCGGCTACCCCCCTATGTGAAAGTTCATTCAATTCTATGAATATTTGCCCAAGGAACTATACCTCTGCGTTCAACTTTAGTTCGGCGCATTTTTGAACGAAAATTGTACCTTTCATCATAATTTTTTTTTGTTTTCATACTAAATTTTAAAAAATTTTATAGAGACAAAAGTAATGTCATTATATGATTTGGCTGGTATTCTGTCAGTAATCAATTAAATTGCGTTCTGTTTACATTAAAAGTTTACTTGATGGTGTGGAATTGATGCTATATATTTAAAAAAGTGATATGGGTCAAATAGCCGATTATTATGACCGACTTTCAAAATAAACGATTCATATTTTTGGATGAATTTTTTCAAACAAAATACCAACCTAGGCTGAAAGTTCTTTCAATTCTATGAATATTTGCCCAAGGAACCATACCTCTACGTTAAACTTTAGTTCGGCGCATTTTCGATTGAAAATTTTACCTTAAAGTTTAACGTAGAGGTATGGTTCCTTGGGCAAATATTCATAGAATTGAAAGAACTTTCAGCCTAGGTTGGTATTTTGTTTGAAAAAATTCATCCAAAAATATGAATCGTTTATTTTGAAAGTCGGTCATAATAATCGGCTATTTGACCCATATAATTTTTTTAAATATATAGCATCAATTCCACTCTATCAAGTGAACTTTTTATGTAAACAAAATTCAATTTAATTGATTACTGACAGAATACCAGCCAAATCATATAATGACATTACTTTTGTCTTTAAAAAAATTTTTAAAATTTAGTATGAAAACAAAAAAAAAATATAGATGAAAGGTACAATTTTCGATCAAAAATGCGCCGAACTAAAGTTGAACGCAGAGATATAGTTCTATGGGCAAATATTCATAGAATTGAATGAACTTTTACATAGGGGGGTAGCCGAGGTCGATAAAATTTCCTCCATATAATTTGGCCCACCCTAATACTCATGTATTCTGATTTCCTTTATTTCAACAATATCCTATAGTAAAATGTTCATATTTTACTTATCTCAAAATATTTTAACAAAAAAGAAAAAAGTATAAATTTGTAAAAATAATAAAAAACTACTTTTTTAACCTCATGTAAGTCATGACTTCTTATCATTTGCTTCTGCCTACTGTTTAGAATTTTCGCTGTTATCTCGAACACTATTTTACTTATCTCAAAATATTTTAACAAAAAAGAAAAAAGTATAAATTTTTAAAAATAATAAAAAATTACTTTTTTAACCTCATGTAAGTCATGACTTCTTATAATTTGCTTCTGCCTACTGTTTAGAATTTTCACTGTTTTCTCGAACACTATGTTCAGCCGTGTCCAAAATAATAGCAGTGCTTTTTATAAAATTGAAAACGACCTTAAAAATATCTGAATTTTTATTTTGATCAAATTGAAATACATTGTTTTTATAAGATCCTAAGGAGAAATTAAAAAAATAATTAACAAGATTTCAAGGCAGTTGGGATAAAAAAATTAAAGTTTTCACAAGTTCTTAAAATTTGGCTGCTCAAAATAATAGTAGTGGTAACTTTGCAGTCGTGTAACTTTTGCAAAATAGCTATGTTTTTAAAATTATGGGTTATTTAAAACACAACGTTATCACTAGTATTTAGTTGCATGGCCTTTATTCGCAATAGCACAAGCACAGCGCTTTGGCATCGACTCCACAAAATTTTGGCATCTTTGGACAGGTATGGATTTCCAGGCGTCTTTAACTGTTTTCCAAAGTTCCGAAACATTGGTTGGTTGACATTAGGCGACTGTATTCTTCACGTCGCACCATAGGTTCTCAATGGGATTCAGGTCTGGCGACTGGGAGGGCCATTCAAGAACATTTATGTCGTTGGCCTGAAACCATTGTTTGGCGACTTTACTAGTGTGCTTGGGGTCGTTGTCTTATTGAAAGGCCCAATTCAGTGGCATTTGGTCGCTAGCATATGGCAACATGACTTCCTGCAGTATATGGACGTATAGGTGCCGATCCATGATTTCTTGGATCCAATATATAGGCCCCACACCTTTGTACGAAAAGCATGCCCAAATCATTATGCTAGCTCCTCCGTGTTTAATTATTTTTAAGGTAAATTTTGGATCGAATTCCGTATTTGGTAGTCGTCTTACGTATTGCCGAGACCCCCTTCCACCATATAGCACAATTTTGGATTCACCAGTAAATAAAATATTTCTCCATTTCTGAACTGGCCAGTCAATGTGTTTTTGAGCGAATTTTATTCTTGCTGCTACATGTTTTTTTATTTAGAAGCGGAACTTTTCTTGGGCTTTGTGCTGCCAAATTATTTTCCCGCAAATATCTTCATATTCTTTGTGTACTGGCATTGACTTTAAGTTCATCCTTTATCTTGGAAAGGCTCGCAAAAGGATTTAGTCTTGAGTATCTCACCACACGATTTTCTTCTTTCTTGGAGATTATTCGAGATTATATGAGGTCGGCCGCGTTTTTCAAGGCGTGGGGTGAACGTGATTGCGTTTCGGTGAACAACCTACTAAATTTTCCACTTCCTTGTAAGTTTTGCCCTTCGAAATCTATTTTTTTATAAGTGCACGCCGCTCAGAACTGCAATGCTTGCTTCGTCCCGTTTTTGGAAAAATTTTTGTTGCACGCCGATGAAAAACTGATAAATGATCATAATAATATCCTTTTTGTTAGGAATATCCGGTTTATTCTAATTTTTTGAAAAAATTTTCACATACACTACTATTATTTTGATCACACAAAAACCAGCTCAACTGCGAATTTTTCAAATAAAAATTAGAACAAGTACGTAAAAATTGAAAGTAGTGGGTTTTCTTATTATGCTTTCATAGCGTTACAAATTGGTAAAAAAAAAAAATATTGAAAATTCAAATAATCAGTTAGATATGACAAAAACAAGCTAATCGGTAGTATCCCTACTATGTTTTTGAGCACAACTGTACGTTCGAAAAATTCACCGATCTAATTAAGCAAATGGTCCTATGGTTAACTATTGTTGCATCTTTTATTGAATTGATGCAAAACAAACAGAAGATGCATTATACATATTTCTTTCTATGTTTGAGGGTTTTCTTTCTTTAAGCAATGATTAATCTCTGGTGCGCTTTATTAGTTGCATTTGATTGATAAAAATAGAAAATTTTTTCTATGAACCAATCGAAAGTCAAAGTCTATAAATTATGAAAACGCTAGGTTGTCCTATTTTTTTCCATTGGTAACTATTGGGTTGCCAGGTTTCGATTCGAACTCATGTTTAATAAAAAACTATATCAAAATATTCTATACTTAAGATTGGTGCATAATTTTTTTCTTTAAAGAATGACTGCAATGTTAAAAAAAAAATTCATTTGTAATTAATCTTACCCTTGACAGAAATTTTTGAGGCAACTCGTGATAAATTTTTTTACACTAGAGTGAGTTCGCCTTGTGGCCGAAATGCGACTATCTCGATTTTACTACAATAAAGCAAAAAAATTTTTTTTTTTTTCATAAAAATCTATGCAGTGTCTTAGACGTTAGAGCTTTTTCCATTTATGGGCGTACCACCGCCCACTTAAAACAATGAAAATTGTATCGTTCCCTAGTGCTAACCCTATCTCCATACCAAATTTCATAAAAATCGATGCAGTGGCTTGGACGTGAGAGCTTTTTTTTCTAATTAGGGGCGTGGCACCGCCCACTAAAAAACATAATGGTCATGTTATCGTTTCTTAGTGCTAACCCTATCTCCATATCAAATTTCATTAATATCGATGCAATGGTTTAGCCGAGAGCGTTTTTTTTTTATTTAGGGGCGTGGCAACGCTCAGTTTAAAAAAAATATCCTATGCACTGCTCCCCCTCACAACTTTCCAACCAAAAAAGAAAAAAAATCAAGCGAATATGATGAGCTTTTGGCATAGAAACAGGGACTGAACCGATTTCGTTTGCCTATTTATATATAGATTTGTCGGTACTGAATCCAGTATCGGAATTGCTCTATCAAGTATGGTTTTTGAGATATTCTAACCTAACTTTAAAAAACACGATTTTTTTAAAAAACTGGCTATAAGTTGAACCATGGAGAAAAAATTTCGAAACTGTGTTTTATAGCATTTTTTTTTGTTTTAAAGTTAGCGGTGACACGACCCTAAAGAGAAAATAAGCAGACAAGGTTGCTAATGAGACTTGATTTGCTTAAGTTTACAATTGCATGGCCGTTTTAAAGTCGAATCGAGATGGTCGAATTTCGCCCACAAGGCAAATTCTGGCTTAGAAAAATCTGGCCGAAAAATCTCTGCAGGCTGGCTCTGATTTTATAATAATTTAAAAAAATAAAAAAATGGAAGCAAAAATGTTGCTCATGTTGTCAACTTAATTTTCTTAAATCCATAATTTTTGTTAGGGTCAGACGGAATCTGGAAATGGTGGTGGAAACGGTAATGGAAAAGGTGGTGGTGCAACTGGATCCCAAGCACCACCATCTGCATTTAGCAATGTAGGAAGAGGTGGTCCACCTGCAGGTGCAACTGGTTCGCATGCAAGACCATCTGCATGGGGACAACAAGGTGCTACTGGAGCATACCCCAAAACAACAGGTGCGGCACCTTCACAGCCTGCTTGCAGTACTGCAGCTCCACAACAAAGAGCTCCAGCACCAGTTGCACAAGGGCGTGCAACAACACATCGTGATGCGCCCACCACCGAAGACGGTATTTTTTTTTTGTTTCTAATTGTCTTGTTCTATGATTCATATATAATTTATTTTTTTGTATTTCGCATTTTTAGTTCTAAAAGAAGATGCACGTGGTTCGGTTCGTGGCAAACGGATCATTACTGAAGTTGTACGTTCACGACCACAAACGTGTGCTACAAAAAATGGTGTAACTGGACGAAAAGTGGTAATCCAAGCGAATTACTTTCGCATCCTCAAGAAACCACAATGGTCAATCCACCAATATCGCGTGGACTTTGCACCAGATATTGACAATATACGTGTGAGACGTGCATACTTGGCACATCATAAGGCCCTTTTTGGTGGGTATATTTTTGATGGTACCGTCTTATTTTGTACCACATATTTGAGTGATCAATCAGCCCATGGCAACACATTGGAGCTTCTAACAAAAAATCGTGAAGAAGAAACGATTCAAATTAAAATAAAACATGTCGGCATTGTGGATGTTTCAGATATGCATCAGTTGCAGGTCCTAAATTTGATTTTACGTCGTGCAATGGAAGGTCTTAATTTGCAGCTTGTGGGAAGAAACTTTTTTGACCCTGTAGCTAAGGTATTACTATAATCACTAAAGCATATTTTGAACTGCATATAATTTCACAACTTGGTTGTTTTTTCTCTTTATTATAATTTTAGAATATGCTCGATAGTTATAGATTAGAAATATGGCCTGGTTATCAAACCTCTATTCGCCAACACGAACAAGACATTCTGTTATGTGCAGAAATTGCACACAAAGTTATGCGCACTGAGACTGTGTATAATATTCTGAGTAAATGCACCCAAGAACATGGTGATTTCCAGAGTGCCTTTAAACGCGAAGTTGTAGGTAAATACCTTCATAATGAATAAAAATAAATGCCTGCCAAAATGTTTTTTTTTTATATTTAATTGCTAATTTTGTTCTAATTTACAGGAATGGTAGTTTTGACAGACTATAACAACAAAACTTATCGTGTTGATGATGTCGACTTTAAGTCTTCACCGAGTTCGGAATTTGATACCAAAGATGGAAAAATTTCATACGTTCAATACTACAAACAGGTCTGTTAAACAAAAGCAAAAAAAATTTTCATTCAAAATTAATTTTCAAATATTTGTGCTATTTTAGCGCTACAATCTCACTATACGCGATCAAAATCAACCACTTTTGGTATCACGCCCTACAGAGCGTAATATACGTGGTGGTCAAAACGAGTTCATAATGTTGGTACCGGAATTGTCACGAGCAACAGGGATGACCGATGCTATGAGAAATAATTTCCAGTAAGAAACATTACTTTGTTTTGTACGAAATAATAATAATGAAATTTCCTTTACAGGTTAATGAAAGCTATGGGCGAACATACACGTTTAAACCCGGAACGACGTATTGAACGCTTACGTACGTTTAATCAACGCTTGCAAAATTCACAGGCAAGCGTTGAAGTTTTACGCTCCTGGAGTATGGAGCTTGACAAAAATTTGGTGGAATTGCCTGGAAGAATTTTGCCACCAGAAAAAATTGTGTTCGGAGCAGACCGGCAGGGTAAACCATCAGTGTAAGCAAAGTTTGCAAATATAGTAATAGTTCGCAAGTTAATGGTTTTTTTTACCATTTATATTAATTTAGTTACATGTGTGATGAACGCGCCGATTGGACACGCGAATTCCGGAATAGAAGTATGTATGCCCATACTGACATCAAACGCTGGTATGTCGTTGTTCCACGTAGAAACGTTCGTGAGGTGCAAGAATTTATTCATATGTGCATACAAGCTGCTAAGGGAATGAACATGATAATCTCTGAACCTAGATAGTAAGTATATTGGTTTTATTTGTCGTCACCTGAAATGCTAAAAGGCATAACATCATTTTGAATTTTTTCAAAGGCGTTGTTAAAAACGTCGTAAAACGCCAAATATTTTAGTTTTTAGAGCAAGTTTTGGCTAGTATTGCTTAATACCGATTTTATTTTAGGCAATTCTTCTCAAAACTGGGTTTAGAATCTCATATATTTGTAGTTTTATGACTTTTGACATTTAGAGTCGCCCGAGTTTTTGGAGACTACAAAAATTTTAAATGGTTTTAGTTCGTTTTTTAAAACCAATTTTTCTCACTAGTATTTTATTCTAACATTCAGTTCCTTTCAATTTTGATATGCTTGATTAATCCTTTTTACGATACAATACAATATAAAAACGTGCATTTTAAAATCAACAATTTTCTTCTAAAAACTGATGTTTCCGTGTGATTTCAATTACTTTTTGTCTAAAAGCTTTTTGATCAAAACGCTCAGTCGCACGATAAAAAGTATAAAGTGTGGAGAAAAAATAAAAATAGAAGTACATACAGACTCTACCAATAATATGGGTTTGTGTATGCGTGATAAGTAAAGTCCAAAATAAGAATAAAATAACGCCCTTTCTATTTTAAAAAAATTTGGGCGATAATCGGAAACAACGGCAGAAAATTTTCTGGCATTATTTTTCGGAAATAAAGCCAAAAACTAATAAGGAAATAACGCCAGAAAAATTTTTGCAAATAGCTCCAAAAAATCTACATACAAAATTCTGGCGTTGTTTCCATTTTGTTTTGGAAATAAAGCCAAAAATTAACTAGGAAATAACGCCAAAAAAACTTTTGACCTTATTTCCAAAACAAAATGAAAATAACGCCAGAATTTTGTATGGAGATTTTGCTGGCGTTATTTCCGGGATCCCCAATAATCATTTTGGGAATTTGGCTTTATTTCGTTTTTTTGGGCGTTATTTCGTTTTTTTTTTTTTTAAATGAAATAACACAAAATAAAACGGAATAACGCCCAAAAAAAAAACGAAATAAAGACCAAATTTTGGCAGATATTTTCAAAATGATTATCACTATTTTGTTTTTGGGCAATATGTCCGAACGCACTTAAGACTTACCGTTTTTAGTCAAAAGCTTTCGAAACAAAAAGTAATCGGAATCCCATGGATTACCATCGCAATTTTGTTAATTCTTTTTTTTTTTTTGGGATTTCAGTGAAGAGATGCCAGATGATCGTAATGGTTCCTATTCTAAAGCAATTGATTCCACTTCAGCTCAAGATCCACAAATTTTAATGTTGGTTTTGCCTACTAACAACGAAGAAAAGTAAATTTTAATTATGGTTAAAAAAGTGAATTTGAATTTTACACTGTATTTCTCTTGCAGATATGGCCTAATAAAGAAAAAATGCTGTGTAGACCGTCCAGTGCCATCACAAGTTGTAACTTTACGCACTATTGCCCCACGTGGTAACAAACAAGCTGGACTTATGTCCGTTGCCACCAAGGTCGTCATCCAAATGAATGCAAAACTTATGGGCGCACCATGGCTAATAGAATTGCCATTAAAGGGACTCATGACCATTGGTTTTGATGTTTGCCACTCTGCTAAGGATAAAAATAAATCTTATGGAGCGCTTGTTGCAACTATGGATATGACAAAATCAACACGCTATTTCTCTGCAGTAACTGAACATATGAAAGGACAAGAGTTGTCCAATGAAATATCGATGAAAATCACGATGGCCTTAAAGTCATACCGTGACGAGCATGGTGTATTGCCAGCTCGTATTATGTTCTTCCGTGATGGTGTCGGCGATGGGCAACTACATCAAGTTTATAATACGGAATTACAATTCCTTAAAAAAAAACTTGATGAAATATATCAATCGGCTGGTACAGCAGAAATGTGTCGATTATGCTTTGTCGTTGTGTCGAAGCGCATAAATACACGTTATTTTATTAACAAACAAAATCCACCACCAGGCACTGTTGTTGATGATATCATAACTCTGCCAGAACGTTATGATTTTTTCCTTGTTTCGCAGTCAGTTCGCCAGGGTACTGTGTCACCGACCAGTTACAACGTCATCTATGATAATTTAGGTCTAGCAGCGGATCGAATCCAAATGCTCGCATACAAAATGACTCATATGTACTACAACTGGTCCGGCACCTGTCGTGTTCCAGCAGTGTGCCAATATGCGCACAAACTAGCGTTCTTAGTAGCTGAGAGCATTCATCGTGCTCCAAATAATGTTTTGGAAAAACAACTTTACTTCTTGTAATTTTTTCCTAGGTGTTATACATTACCAATATTTGCATTTTCGAATTCTCTCTTAAATGGTAAAATTTTATAAATTTGAAAAAAATATAAAATCAGGGACGAATGTTAAATAGTACAACTATTACATACAGTATATTTTCATATAAATCAGGCAATTTGACAAAAGCAAAACATAAAAATATCTTTGACAAGTTACATTGTAAACAATTACACGTGTTTTTTTTTACACTTTTTGTGTAACATTTATACCAATATTTTTTGTTTAAATAATTATTTTTGTTTTGTTTAACAATTATCAATTCGATATGCGTTTATTTTCATAAGGTAAAGAAGGCTTACTTGCAAAACTTGATGTAAAATTCTATAGCCGAACTTATTCTGAAGTGTTGATGAATAAGGTTCTTATATGAATGGGTTTTTTTTTTAAGTTGAATAAGTCCATAAAGTAATGTCAATATAAATTGACTGCCGTTTTGTGAGGAATCAATAAAATTGTGTTTTGTTTTCATGGAGAGCTTACCTGATGGAGTTGAATTGATGGCATTAAGTTGAAAAAATGATATCGGTCAAATCGACCGTTTTCACAATGTCCAGTTAAAATTTAACTTTCAGATAAATAAAAATTTTGTATGAAATTTAATATCAAAGTGCCAGTTAAAGTTTCAGTTAAGGCTTAACTGAACATTGTGAAAACGACCCTTATTCCACTTTCAAGAAAACCCATTCATGTTTCACATATTTTTGAAAACGTTATTATTTCAAATTTGTTGCTCATCTTGTTTTTAAGATAAGCACCTCTTATGCATTTTTGAAAAAATGACATTTTGAAAATATTACATTAAACAGTTTTGTTCAACCAATGCCTTTTACTTGCATTTTATGGGTAGATTAGTTGCAATTGCAATGCTTTTATACAGTGCGAAACTTATCGCTCATTCCATATAAAAATTGACAACGGATTTTGGGTTATTTAAACATAAAGCATCCGGCAATGCAAATTATAGTTATACCTTAAGCGTTTGTGTAAATAAGCTCTAAAGGCTTTATCTTTAATAGCCGTGTTCGTTGAAAAAAAAACTTTATAAATATTTGTAAATATTCATATAGTTTTTAACAAAAAGCATTCGTTGAAACAAAAATTTGATACTTGCGTCACAAAAACTTCATAAATATTTATAAAGTTTTTTTTCAACGAACAAGGCTATTATCCAACACGTAATATTTTTTTTTTTCACAAATTGTATAATTTTCTTTTGTCAAATAAAGAAAAGAAAAAAAAACGAAGCCTGTCAAATTTTATGATGCCTTGAAAACTTTACAAATACTATAAAAATAAGTGATAGCTCAAGTAAGTTTTGCTAGCCATGAATAAAAGTCAACCAACACCAATTTCTTAATCAAATTTCTATGAATCGAATTTGTATTTTTTTATATGATAATGACAGAATTCATGTCAATTAATTTTAATCAGAATGATTATTTAAGTTTTTTTTATTTTTTTTTTAATAAAATGATTCCTATCTATATATTGAAATGAGACATTGCAATTACCTTGCTTCCGAATAAAAATAATTTGTAGATTATATTTTTTAAAATAATTTAAAACGACTACAAAAAATAGTTTGATTCAAAGCTTTAAAAAAAAAGGTCAAAGAGTAAAATTATAAGATTTGTAATATTTTTATTTTCAATATCTGAATTATTTGTAAAACTTCTTTTATTTTATACACAGCTGTGTCCAACAAATTATATAAATGTTGCAAGAAATTGAATATTTTAATAAATGAAACTGTTTATATAAAAAAGAAAAACGTTTTGCTACATTGCTTTTTGGGAGGCAAAGACAAAGGAGAAGGATTAATTTGGGTTTATTTTGTTTCAAGTCTCTGAAAATGTATGTATTGACAATACGACGGACTGATCATTTTTAAAAGAACGTAGAGAAGGAAAATCTTGTATTCGGGAAGTCTGTGATATAGAATCAAATAGGCCTGTTCCGTAATCAATTACTTTTCACTTATTAGGCTTTTTGATTAAAATGGTGAGTCACACGATAAAAAGTTAGAATCTTTTTTGTGCAGAATTACAGGTTCTACAAATAATATTGATTTATATTTACGAAAAAGTAACAGTTTCTGAAATATTTGATAAAGTTGAATTTTTCGGCATTTTACAGTTTTTTAAGAATATTTCCCCAAATGCAAATTAATGTTATTAGTAGAATCTGTGATTAGCCACAAAAATGATTCTAATACTTTTTATCGTGTGACTAATTATTTTCATCCAAAATCCTCTTAAATAAAAAACTAATTGAAAACACACGGAATACGGAACAGGCCTGAAAGTCTAGAAAATGAATATCTTCATTTTATTGGGCCACATCGAAAACAAATATTCTTGAAAACTTATTCTTTTACTCCATAGTTTGCAATCGCAAAAGAAATTTCTAGAAGTGCAAAATTCACTGGAAAAAAAAGGTAGTATTTTGACGTTTATTGGAAGAATTTATTGCCCAACTTTTTACTAGGAAACAATAATGTATAAATGAATAATAATGTTAGTCAAATTTAAAACTTCAGTACGACAAGTTTATAGCTTCCATATAACATCCATCAAAGCGTTTCCAAGTTATACCGGTTCTACTAAAACGAATTCTCTCTTCACTCTTTTTGTGAAAATTATTTATGTATATATTTTTATGTTTTGTTTGTTTTGCACTTTCAAAATAAACTGAAATGATAAAAAACCACATTTTTTAATCATAAAAGCAAAGTAAAATATATTTAAACTTATGTAGTTCTCGCAAATTGCTTAGCATTTTTTACCTTTTTTTTTTGAACCTTAGCTGTGAAAATTCAACGATATTGGAAAACCAGGGTTGCATGTTTTTTTTTTGTGAAAATTTGAAAAAAAAATCAACGATATTGGAAAAAAAGGTAAAAACAATTTCACGAAATATTCACGATGCAAATGCGCCCTAACGAAAAGCGTAACATTTTTACCAACATCTTACCCACTTCGGTTTAAACTGCAGTTCTTCCAAATGATTGTTTTTTATGGCTCTCCCTCAAATCCCCAAGACGCTGACAAAGTTTCGAGAGTAAAATATTTTATAAGAAGCTTTTCTCAACTTGTTTTCGCACGTTCTCTTTAATGCAAAGATGGAGAAGCTGAAGTTGCTATTAGTGCCCTTGGTTCAGAAGTTAAGAGTTCCTCGACTTAGCGTAGTCGACCGGGAACGACTTGGTTCATTCATTTCTGATGCCCTTTACATACTTACGATCTCATCCATCTGCGTCAAGTAGTTGCACAGGTTTGACAAATTTTGTTTCTGGAGGGCTAGCACCACTCACTTGTCCAATTGATGTTATTTATATCTGCTTTTTACACATGTACCAAATCTCATTGATATGCATCAGTAGTTTAAAAGATGTGTCCAATTTGGTATATGAGGAGCGTAGCAACGCTCACTATTTTAGTGGATATTATTTGTCCTTATGCCCTGCATACATATGTATCATATAGATATATGAATATTCGCAATAGTTTCAGAAATATTACACGGCTCGAAAAAAATCGAAGTTTTTGTTGCACCCATGAGGAATTGCAATATTGTGCCTTATCGGAAATATGCCTTGAGACTCCCTTTTCTCCATTCTCCAGAGGGAGCATTTGCAATCGTGAAAATTTATGAATTTAAATTCCTTTTTCAACAAGTATATTTTTTTTTTTCAATTTTCCACAAAAAAAACCACTATGCAACCCTGGTATTTTCCATGTTTTTCATTGAATTTTGACAGCTAATGTTAAAAAACACATATTGGGCTTTCGGGAAATAGAGTCTGCAAGTCTGTGAAAAAATTCTCATGGTTATTCATGATATGCCCTATTTTGTTATGTATGTGAGGGCCCATCTTAACACACATAAACCTTCCGTTCGATACTTACACACTGAAAATTGCATATCTCCTCTGTAAAATGAACAACTCTTTATTCCTATTGCTCTAATTAAAAAAAAAAAACCATTTTATATTTAGTTATCAAACGTAGGGTTTTTATTTTTTTGATGGCTTTTGAAGATATATTTTTTAATGTAACTACATATACTTTGTATTTTAAATGCATGCGCTTTAATAAAATTTTTAGTTGCAATTAATAAAGTTTTCGTACAAGATATATTAGCAATGTATGAATATGTAAAAAATAAAAAATAAAAAAATAATTACAATATCATTTGTAAAGCTAAAAATAAACTAAGCAAATTTTGTAATTATTTCTCTACTTAAGATAAGTTTTCTTTTTGTTTTGTACATTTGGGCTGCTTTACATGTATATATAAATATTACAACTTTGGAGGAAATTGAGATTTTGAATGCAGTACGTTTAACGAGTAGATTCAGTCTATTGCAAAAGAACACAAAACATTGGACGACCTGAAAAAGATAGAAAGAAAATTATAGTAGAATTTTTTCAATTTTCTATTAAAAAATATTCAGCCTTATCATCTAATTCGATTTCGATTAGAACTAAATCGAATTGAGATTTTGCTATCATATATTTTGATTTCCAGTATTGAAATTCAAAATGTTTCCGATCAAAATCGAGTAATATGATAAGGCTAATCTGTTATAAATGTCTTCAAGTAAGTGACGTATTCGGGTAATTTGAAAAATGACGTACCTTTATTATACAGTTAAAAATTATATCACTTGTAAGCATCAAAGTACTAGCTATGTTAGTTTTTTCGACTTCATTCCCTTAACTATGATGATTGCTCATCTTGATGTTCTTCATCTTCATT
This sequence comes from Calliopum simillimum, assembly GCA_951812925.1. NCBI lineage: Eukaryota > Metazoa > Arthropoda > Insecta > Diptera > Lauxaniidae > Calliopum > Calliopum simillimum. The sequence goes on from OX638369.1 coordinate 21,129,763, forward strand.
ATACGTCATTTTGATCTGATGCCACATCTGCTGATTGTGCGTCTGAAGCCTTCGAAAATTCAATCTTCGTATTCTCTTCACTGCAGATGTCACAGCCAGTGTTGATGGTCGTGTCACCATTAACGTTCGAGTCCTGAATGTTGGGTGCTATATTAGTATTTAATAGAAGCAAAGCAGGATGTGGAAGGGGTGGGGTTGGAAGAGTTAATTTTTGTAAGGAGAAGGGGGGGGGGGGGGCGGATAGGTTAAGATTTGTTTATAAGAGTTAAAAGGAAAAAGTTTAAAAAGAAAATAAAAAGAAAAATAAAAGCAAATATATAAGCAACAATTAAAACGCAGTTTGACTACTAATGAAATCTAATAATATAATTTTAACTATATATAAAGAACTGTTTTTTAAACTATGTATTGAAATTTTGTATACAAATATAACATGTATGTAGATTAACTTCAAGAAGGAATAGAACGAATACATGAATAAGTACATTTATATAATTGTAGGATGTTTATATATATTTGAGTTTTAATAAGGGTAAATGTATATTTTTTATTAAAGACTACAATTTTTATGATTAAATTACTCCAATTGAATAAAATCTTAATCAATAATTTTTGATGATAGGGTTTTCCACTGTTATCAGATTCAGATTTAGGTATATTCCGAAACTCGATTCTCATTGGTACCGGCATTGATTGCTTTGCTCATCGAAAAAAAAGAACGGAATTGTATTTCAATAAAAAAAAAACAATTTATTTCGGTTTGAATTCGAAATGCAGAGCACTTAAAATTTATTTTTTAATCAAAGATATATGTTCAATGCCTGGTAAACTACTGCTCAAATATAATATCAATCCCTTTAAAACTTTGCAAAATAAATATTTTGACAAACCACTGAAAGTCGTTAACTTTTATAAGTCTGTTGTTTTCACCCAGCTAACAAATTGAGGAATTTAGAATTATTTTTCTTAGGGCGATTCCGCTATTGAAGATTTTCGATATAAATTTTTAAATCACAGTATGTTTTTTTTTTTTTTTTTTGATGCTAATATACAGAAGAATGTCTAAATTTAATAATAAAACCATTTTTATTCGACTTGTTTACTGTTGACGCCTACCTACCATGCAATACTTTACAATCACGCTCATTTTTCATCCCAATCAGACTACGACCCTAAGTATTATCTGTACCAAATTTCATGCATCTAGCTTTATCCGTTTGGCCATAATTTTTTTTTAACAATTGGAGCCGATTTACTACCATCCACCATTAACGGACACTTTAATGCATGTACAATAGGGCGTTTCACGAAAAAATTTTTTTTTTATTTTTTCAAACCTTAAAGCGGATTTGGATGTCTTATGGGATAAAAATAACCTGTGAATTTTTTCAGATTTTAAATCAGTCATTTAGAGGTCGCGATATCAACTTTTTTAAAAAATACTAATAATATTTTTCGTATAACAAAAATAAACAATAAACAAAATAAAAAAAAAAAAATTTACAATCGTAATAACATATGAATAAAAAAATATTAATTTCAGTTCTGCACTAGGGTGCAGCACTTTTTCGAAATAATGGGAAAATTACAGGTTGCATCAAAGATTATCTTAGGAGCAGGACTTATTACAAAGACTGCATACTTAGTTTTGGTCAAAACCCCCGAAAAGACGGCCCGCCCGGTGCTTGAATGAAGGTCTAAATGACAAAAATCATTGTTTTTTCGCAGTTTTTTTATTTTATCTCAAAAACCACGAAACTACAGTTCTTGGGATATAATAGTACACATTTTTTACGGTATTTAGTAAGAGTGTGCAAAGAGCTGTTCGAACCTGTTCGAAAATTCCTTCATTGCATCGAACATAAGACAAGCAGATCGAGCGTTCGAGCAGCTTGTTTGTTCGAATGTTCGTAGCTTGCAACTTGTTTGCCAACTGCTTCGCTCTTGTTGCAAGTTGTTGCACAGGCTACTGTGTACGCAACGTTACAGCCAACACATTGGCTTGCTTGTATCATACAAGTTGTGTGCAGGTCCGGATTTAAGCTTATTGTTGGCCTTGGTTAGATAAAATGTTTAAGTAATTTTTGTGTAAACGATGTTTCTGTTGAATATTTTATCACATTCCTTGGCACGTTTCCTTTTGTCTATGGAAAAGTGATTGGGAAACGATTCTATACATTTATGGAAACTTTCTTTTGAAAAATCTAACATATATTTTTTGGGTTGCCACCTGGTTATTTTCTGAAATTTTGTTAAAATCATACTTTTTGTGACTAAATTCAATTTTTTAGTTTAAGAAACGCTCAGGTAAACCTTTTAAAAAATTATACAACTTTCAGGGTTGTCAACTGTTTTTTTTTTGTAAATTTTTTCTTAATGTATATAAAAAAAATTTAGTTTTAGTCTTAAAACGCTTAGATAAACTTTTTAAAAATCCTACTTATATTTTTAGGGTTGCCACCTGGTTATTTTTGAAATTTTGTTAAAATCACGCTTATTGTGACTAAATTGAATTTTTTGAATTTTGAATAAGAAACGAAAAATTTAGGGTTGCCATATTAGGGTTGCCAGACTTTTTTTCGCAAAATTGCGTTTCCTGTTAAGTTTCTTTATTGAAAAGTTACATTTTCGACCCAGAAACCCATAATAGTTTTTTTAGGGCTGCCACCTAGTTTTTTAATGAAATCAATATTTTTTTTCAATAAATTGCTAAGATCATCATTTTTTATCTATAAATTGACATCTTGGGTCCAAAAACAACGAAACACAAATTTAGGGCTGCCATTTTAGGGTTGCCAGACGTTTTTTCGCAAAATTGCGTTTCTTGTTAAGTTTCTTTATTGAAAAATTGTATTTTCGACCCAAAAACCCATGGTATTATTTTTAGGGTTGCCACCTGGTGTTTTTGATAAAATCAAAATTTTCTTTCAATAAATTGCTAAGATCATAATTTTCTCTCTATAAATTGACATCCTGGGTCCAAAAACAACGAAACACAAAATTAGAGTTGCCATATTAGGGTTGCCAGACGTTTTTTCGCAAAATTGCGTTTCTTGTTAAGTTTCTTTATTGAAAAGTTGTATTTTCGACCCAAAAACCCATGGTATTATTTTTAGGGTTGCCACCTGGTGTTTTTGATAAAATCAAAATTTTCTTTCAATAAATTGCTAAGGTCATAATTTTCTCTCTATACATTGACATCCTGGGTTCAAAAACAACGAAACAAAAATTTGGGATTACCATATTAGGGTTGCCAGACGTTTTTTCGTTATCTGTACAACCAAGAATTTCAATTTAGTCACAAAAAGTATGATTTCAACAAAATTTGAGAAAATAATCAGGTGGTAACCCTAAAAATATATGCTGGATTTTAAAAAGTTTGTATAAGCGTTTTGAGACTAAAATTAAATTTTGTATATTTTTAAATGTATGGTTTAGGAAAAATTTACAAAAAAAAACCATATGGCAACCCTAAAGTTTTTGTACAATTTTTAAAAAGTTTATCTGAGCGTTTCCTAAACTAAAAATTCGAATTTAGTCAAAAAAGTATGATTTTAACAAAATTTCCGAAAATAATCAGTTGGCAACCCTTAAAATATATGTTAGGTTGTTTAAAAAAACGTTTCTCAAAGTATTTTTCGTTGCATTCCTTAACAAAAAATATATATTTCTTGTGGCGGCCTCTCTTCATCAATCTGTTAATCCAACCGTGGTTGTTTGCAACAAATTGGAATTGAGCGCTCGAACGATACATACTGTTCGAACGCTCGATCTGATCGGTGTACTGATCGAAAAGGAATTTCTGTTGAAATTGCTCGAACTGCGAGTTGGTTCGAGCGAACTGCGTTCGTTGCACAGCCTTAGTATTTAGGGTATACAGTCGCTCATACTCAAAAAAGCCGTATTTGACAAAAATAGAAAAAAATCCAAACTCTCAGGCTGAAATTCGCAAGGAAACTACAAACCGATTTTAATATTTTTAGTCTTGAAAGTTGCGCTGTTTATTGTCCTTTAACGTAAAGTAATAATCATAAAAAAAATTTTAAGTTGTGGATGCAAAACACACTGTGAAACAAAAATACCCAAAATTAAAACTTTACAAAAAATACCAAGTATGTAAGAATTATCATATCTCGCGCAATTTCAATCCGATTTCCATTTTAAAGACCATGTTTAGAAGCTTTTAGTTTTTTCATTAGTTTCTAATAAAATTTTTGGGTATATTTTAAAACCAAACAATAAAAGGTCGCTTTTTCATGATACACAATTATTTTTAACAAATTTCGGCCTCTAGCGGAAAACCGTTTACTTTTGGAATCAAGATTTCAAAGCAAAACTATAGGAAAGCAAATTTCCTACATTTATTGAGCTCTAAAGTTTTTGTGTGTCTCTTGTATCTTGAGTTATAGGAAAAAAACCGTTTTTTGAATCAAAAAATTTTAACTTCTTCCGGGACTTCTATAGGGCAAACTTCACTGTAGAGCAATGAGAAAAACACAAAAAATGTAGAAAATTAATCCTTTTCAAAGATTTAGGAAGAATTACTACCAACAGTTTCGTGGTTTTTGAGATAAAATAAAAAAACTGCGAAAAAACAATGATTTTTGTCATTTAGACCTTCATTCAAGCCCCGGGCGGGCCATCTTTTCGGGGGTTTTGACCAAAACTAAGTATGCAGTTTTTGTTTTAAGATCTTAATCTATGATAATTTTTGATGCACTCATTTTTTTTGAATTTTGCTGCACCTTATTCTGCACATTCGAATTACTTCATGTTTTCAATCCTTTTTTTACTGACTGTTTACTGTAACTTGAAAAATTTATTACTTAATGTCGAACAGCATAGAAAAGATTTTTCAAGTTACAGTAAACAGTCAGTAAAAAAAGGATTGAAAACAAGAAGTAATTCGAATGTGCAGAACTGAAATTAATATTTTTTTATTCATATGTTAGTACGATTGTAAATTTTTTAGTTTATTACTTTGTTTATTTTTATTGTACAAAAAATATTACTATTACTTTTTTAAAAATTGACATCGCGACCTCTAAATGACTAATAAAAAATCTGAAAAAATACACAGGTTATTTTTATTCCATAAGACATCCAAATCCGCTTTAAGGTTTGAAAAAATCAAAAAAAAATTTTTTCGTGAAACGCCCTAATGTACAATGTGCATATGCATATTTTTATCATCTATAGTGATGGTAATGACGTAAATTATCACAAAACCTAGAGGCGTTGCACCCGCAGTGCTTAATACGTGAAGAACTTTTTCTTTGTTTTTTTTTTCCATATATTTTTTTCCTATTTTAGTTAATTGATTTCTTTTCTTTTAAACTGCAAAGCCATTATATAATATATGTTTCACAAATAACAGGCGTTTTTATGCTATGATTTAGAAACATGAGGCAAAATTTGTTGCACCCGCGATAGCACTTTAAACCTTTCTAGTGGCTATTTCAACATCTTTTTGAGATTTCTATGAGCTAATCATAAGAGAACAAGTAAAAATGTAGTCCTTCAAGGGATAATTTCATTAAAAATGTTTTTGTATAGACAATAACAAGCTTTAAATGCTTGAAAATGTTGCGCCCGCGAGAATGGAATCGCCCCTTAGATTTATCGTATTCTATTTTATCGGTTAGGTCAAAAGAGTTCGAAGATAACAACGTGAAATATTTTTTTTTTTTTTTACGAAAAACTTAATGGGGGTTATCGTGAATCGAGATTCCCGGGGAATTTTCTTAAACTGCAATAGAGAATGCACGACAGTCTGCGAATATTCCCCGGGAATATTTATTTACGATAACCCCCTATGACTTGGGTTCATATGTAGACTATGGGGGTTATCGTGAATCAATATTCCCGGGGAATTTTTCTCAAACATCAATGGAGAATGCATGGCAGTCTGAGAAAAATTCCTCGGGAGTATTTATTATAAAATACAAATATTTTTTTAAAACATATTTCAAGGCTTAGCTTAACAAATTGTAAAAAAATTCACCAGATCTTTTTTTAAGTAATTAACTAGTAATCGGTATTGTAGCAAATTTTGAATTTTAAGTAGAACTAGAAAAAAGAAATATAGTAAAATTTTCTCAGATTTTGATTTTTCTTACACCCTGCACACACCATTTGTAATTTCTTAAAATTTTAATGAAAAAGAGGGGGCCGAAATCATTCAAAAATAATAATAACTACAATATACTCAGTGACTTTGCCTTCTGAGATATGGGGAAGTAGACCAGTCAAATTAGAGATTGGCTATATATGTGATGCTTGTATTAGTTCCAAGGTTTATAAAACCTTTACCAATCGATAGAGAATTTTCCACTGAACAAAATATCAAAATGGGTCCTCGCAATTTTTTCGGGAAACTATATAAATTAGGGTTTCCACGTGAAGCACCAGGTAAAAAATGTTGATGTTCCCGATTTTAGTAATATTTGATTATGTTATACCTAAATATGATCTCGATCCATGTACAAAATATTTTGACAGTATATAGTCTGGTTAAAGAACTAGAGAAATTTAAAAATTTGACAAATCGGCAGGTATGCGTTACTTCGAATCAAATTTTTAAAGTCCTCTAGCTCGTTAAGGGGTTTGAACACTGTAAACGTTTTAATTTCAGGTGGTTTTTATTTTATTAATTAAGGCCCCTATTGCGGTTGTCGATTTGCGATAAAATCGATGGCCATCGATTGTTTCTACTAGCCCTATCTTCGAAACCTCTACACCGATTTAAATAAAATGTTCGCCATTTAATTGCAAATGACTGTAAATGACATGCAAGACATAAATCAGTGAAATCGGTGTTGTAGTTTCGACTATAGGGCTGGTAGAAAAAATCGATGGCCATCGATTTTATCGCAAATCGACAAACGCAATAGGGACCTAAGAAAAATTGGCTTGACATATAAATATAAAACTTTGTAGATGTATTAATTGAAGTAAGTACTACATGAAAAAATTTAATATTGATACCATTTGTCTCTTCTAAAACTTTAAACGCCATTTTTACGAAACCGCTATTTTTAACCGCGTTGACAGCATAACTTGAAGAGTTTTTGTCCGATCGACTTGATCCCAACGGCATTTTGTAGAAAAAACATGTCTCTATGGCAGGACGTAGCGAATTTTTTTTAATTTTTTACTCTTTTTTTTATGAACTTTTATTTAGAGAAAATTTCATGAAATTTTTTTTTGCTTTTTTCTTTTAATCGGTTGTAATTTTTTTGTAAATAGATATTTTCAAAATCCTCTACGTCAAGCTATAGTCATTTATATGTACTTTAAAAATATTTTTGGTTTTTTGCTATTAGACGCTCCGTTTTGCTGCAATGCTGTCAACGCCACTGGCATCAAATTTTTGGGCGCGTCATGTTTGATGGAGGACTGAGGCCAAACTCGATACATAAAAAAAAATATAAAATTTTTTCATGTACATAGTACTAACTTCATTTAATACATATACAAAGTTTCATATATATATGTCAAGCCAATTTTTCTTAATTAATAAAATAAAAACCACCTGAAATTAAAGCGTTTACAGTGTTCATACCCCTTAATCAGACTTTATAATGTAAAAATATTTTGTATATGGTTCGGGGACATATTTAGGTATAACGCAATCAAATATTACTAAAATCGGAAACATCAAAATTTTTTACCTGTTGCTTCACGTGGAAAACCCCAATTTACATAATTTCCCGAAAAAATTGCGAGTTGAATGTTGTTCAGGGAAAATTTTCTATCGATTTGTATAGGTTTTATGAACCTTGGAATTAGTGCAAGCATCACATCTAATATGACTGGTTTATAGGGGGTAGTATATGAAATGGTGTTGGATAGGGCTCCCGGAAATAATAACACCAGAAAAATTTCCATGCAAAATTATGGACTTATTTCCATTTTGTATTGGAAATAAAGCCAAAAACTTTTCTGGTGTTTTTGTTTTTAAAAATGTATGGAAAGGAAATAAAGCCATAGAAAAAAACGGTAGACATTTTTTTAGAAATAAAGCCAGAAATTTTCTGCCTTTGTTCCAAAAAAATTTCTACCGTTATTTCCAGGAGCCGTTCCGGTCCGGTGCTTGACCAACAAATGAGGTTCCCCTGTATATGAAAATTTTTGTTAAAATGTAACGTTGCAGATCATGCACAAAAGATTGATTGATGGACAGGAAGTTTTTTTAAAAAAAAAAAAACATTTACAAAGTAGGAATTTTTATAATAATTATGAATTTTTTCTTGCTAACATTATTGATAAATTCGATATCATGCTCTCTTTGCTTGAAAAACAAATAAGTATTTGAAGAACACATTTATTACATACTGTACAAAAATTTTAGAAAACTTTCAATCAAAATTTCTAGAAAAAACGTTATCAACTTACTTTTTCCATTGTTTTAAAATCTATTATGGCTAAATGGATTTGAAAAAAAAAAAAATGTTTTGAAAACCAAAAAAAAACATATCCAACAAAAATTTATTTTTGCTCATTTAGCACATCAATAAGAAAAGTGCTACCACTTAAAAAAAGCAGTCGGGAAGATTAGACCCCGTACCCTGAAGTAAAAACTAGTAAGGGTGTAAAATTTGGCCTGGCCAAACATTAAATACCCTACACTGCAGTATTTTTCAAATTTTGCTCATATGGGAGTTGCTACGCCCTCTTGTCCGAGGTCACCCAGTTTTTGTTCAGCGCTTGCATTTATAGTTTTTAGTGTCTGAGTGACAAACTTTTTCAGTAAAGCGTTTTGAAGCTTTTGCTTATATAGGAGGTGCCACGCCCTCTTGACCGAGTTCGTCTAGTTTTAGCTTAGAGCGTGCAATTATAGTATTTAGTATTTGAGTGAAGCTTGGTTCGATTATCTCAAGAAACTGTTTCAGTATAGCATTTTGAAACTTTTGCTTATGTGGGAGGTACCACGCCCCCTTGTCCGATTTCACCCAATTTTTGTTGAGAGCTTTCATTTATGATTCTTAGTGTCTGAGTCAAATTTGATTCGAATATTTCAAAAAACGCTTTCAGTATAGCGTTTTTAAGCATTTGCTTATATGGGAGGTGCCACGCCCTCTTGTCCGAATTCGCTTAGTTTTTCCTCAGAGCTTGCGCTTACAATTTTTAATAATAATGCGTATTTTGGTTGCATTGTCGTGAAAAAAACTCCTAAAATTGCATTTTGAATATATTTTTTGTATGGGTGGTAGGCGTGTCCGTTGACCGATTTCGCTCATTTTCAATCCCCCGAGCTAACTTTGGTGACGAAGGCAGTGTACCAAGTTTCATTGAATTATCTTGCTCAGTTTTCCCAAAAAGTGTATTTCAACACACAGCCAGCCAGCCAGCCAGCCACCCAGCCAGCCAGCCAGCCAGACAGACGGACATGGCTATATCGACTCAGGAAGTGACGCTGATCAAGAATATATATACTTTTCTATATCTGCCACGCCTCCTTCTCTGCGTTACAAACGGAAGGACAAAGTGAATATACCCTGGGTGTAGGGTATAAAAAAGAACATATCGAAATTTACGCAATTTAGCTTCCACACTTAACTAACTCGAGATACAACATTTTCTAGGATTTTAGTCATAAGTATAAAATTTAAACACGCTTATTTTGGTGTAATTGTCATGTCTGTATGACTTTAAGTTCGAGAGAGATATAAAGATATAAGAGTGTACCATAATTCACACAAGATTTGAATTTGCCGCCATTTTTGCGGTAACGTGTTCCCTTCCAAAAAGAAACAGTTGTCAGCTGACAGTTTAGGGTTAATAAAAATGCCTTGAAAAAGGAGATTCAAAGATGCGTCAACGAAATTCACCTAGATATTTGTATTCGGGAAGTACAGTCAAACGACGAAGAGGGATTATCGAGGTGTTAGGAAAACGAAACAATCACACTTATTGTTAATTCTATTTCACATTGTAAGCCCTCTTCGTCATTTCAATATACTTCCAGAATCCAAATATGTATCTATGTTTTGAGTTTATTCACCATGAGGAAATTCGGATTTTGTCTGTATCTTCAAATGGATTTGTCACTCCATACTCTTCCATATTCGTCATAATTCTGAAACTATTCGACGTAGATAGATGAGATATTTTACATATTTATTATATAACGGGCAGCACAGCGAATGTCACCAGCCAGAAAAATTGGCGGCAATACGCCCTGAAAGAAATTAGTCATAGCTCTGAAATTATTTGGCACAGATGAATAAGATTTGGCACCTCTGTCAAAGGCAAGACATCTTTGAACTGTTTGACGTTGAAAAAAAATTTCTCATATATCATTCCTCTATCTTCTCTTCTTATACGAGATAAAATTGTATGTACTTATGTACTTATGTATGTTTGTTCGGAACGGGCAAAACTTTTTCTCGAAAACGGGTGCAGCGATTATAATAAAACTTGGAACAGTGTTAGATATTAGCATACAATGAAGAATGAGCTAGGTTTGAACTTTGTAAATGCTCACCAGAGGGCGTGGCACCGCCCTAAATTTTAAATTTGATTTGGTCATAACTCGCAAACTATACAAGGTATTTGAATGAAATTTGGTAGGCGGGTACTGTTTGACAGTACCTTGTGACAGACAAAAACTGGGCGGGATTAAATAAGTGCCACGCCCACTTTTTAACGCTCGAAAATTTTGATTCAATATTACTCGAAAACGACTCCAACGATTTTAATGAAAATTTGGGAGATTTTACCTCTGCAAACAATTATTAATATGTGATATGCCATTATATTGGGAAAACTCGTTGAAGGGCGTGGCACAGCCCACAAAAATATAATACGGTATAAAAAGAAAACTAATAAAGTAATCAATCTAAAATTAACCGTGGGGAGCATACTTGCTATAAGGCATCTCTGATTTGAAAGCGGGCAAAATATCGCCGTTGCGCGTGGAACCTCCCATACAAGCAAAATACGTTAAATGCTATTTCTCGCAAATGTTACAAGGTATTTTAATGAAATTTGGTATGAAGGTACTGCTTAATAATATCTTGTAACAAACGAAAAGTGGGCGGGATCGAGTAAGTGCCACGCCCACTTTTTAACCCTTGAAAATTTTGATTCAATATTACTCGAAAACGACTCCTACAATTTTGATGAAAATTTTGGATCTGTAACCTCTTCAAACAAGAATTAATGTGTCATATGCCATTATATTGGAAAAACTCGTTCAAGGGCGTGGCACCGCCCACAAAAATATATTGCGCTATAAAAAGAAAAGTACTAAAGCAATCTTTCTGAATTTAACTGTAGGGAGTCTACTTGCTATTAGGCACCTACGACCTGAAAGTAGGCAAAATATCGAAAGTGCGCGTGGAACCTCCCATACAAGTAAAACACATTAAATGCTGTTTCTCGCAAATGATACAACATATTTTGATGAAATTTGGTATGCGAATCTGGATCAGGAGTATCTAAAGCATAACAAAAAGATGGCTTTGTTTAATAATTTCCACGTCCACTTTTTTATAAAAATAAAAATTTTTGTTTATAACTCAGGCACAAAAAAAAAAAATGGAATGAACTGTTTAATTCTTATATGCAGTCTTATGTACTTTTTGACGCTAAATCCGTGTTCATCAGCAGAACTGTCATTATACCTGCAGGATTTTGAAATATCTTTGCTTGAAGTTGAAGAAAACGCTGTGTTCAGTCTTACAGCGTAGCTACAAGAAAAGGCGAAATTCTTTTTTATTAATAGCATCGGATAGTTACACTCTTCCTTATCCAAATATTCTTTCAGATTTTTCCAATAGGATTCTTATTTTCCGAGTTATGATTATTTGAAGATAAGATATTTCAGCCGCCATACAAAAGACAAAATATTTTGGGTGCGTGGCATATCCCATTTATTTATTTTAGGGCATTATATCCACCAAAACGAGAGTACGCATTTTTGATTCGAATGTGAAATCGGTTTTGTTATATGGGTGCGAAACATGGCTTGTTACTGAACAACTAACGAACAAGCTGCAAGTATTCGTCAACAAATGCTTAAGGCGTATACTAAAGGTTTGGTGGCCTCGCACTATATCAAATGCCGAGCTACATCAAAAATGCAAACAGAAGGCTATAGCAAACGAAATCGAGCTGCGCAAATGGGGATGGATTGGTCACACTCTCCGGAAACCACACAGCGAAGTTTGTCGCCAGGCCCTTGAGTGGAATCCACAAGGCAGTAGAGGACGTGGTAGACCCAAAACCAACTGGAAAAGGTCGTTGGAAAAGGAAATTCAAGAATCAGGAAAATCGTGGCAAGAGATCAAAGTCATCGCAAGGGAACGTGACAAATGGAGAGATTTCATATTGGCCCTATGCTCCTCCTAGGAGTTAAAGGAGAATACATACATTCTATTTCGCCAAAAAAAATTTGAGTTTTTGATACTTTTCTACACCATTCGATATTTTCCGAATTTTTTGTTATTATTATTCTTATCGGTTAATTTATCATTTTGAAAGCAGAGCCATTAGAGGTGAAAAGGTACGAGTTTCATAACAAAAAACAGCTATGAATAAAAACATCGACTAAAATAATAAGATTAGATTGTTGACCGAGCAGGGATCGGTCTCCAGGTTCTATAACGTTATTTGTCATATCTCTGAAAATATTCGCCGTAGATGAAAAAAATTTGGTACATACACACGTGTGTAAAAGGCACCGGGAGGGGGGTGAGGCTATGTGGACCAGGCAACAGCTAGTCATTTATAAATAATATTGTAGATAATGATATTATACGTACTTATATACTATTATGCTCACAGTGGGCTCCTACGTGTTTTGAGTTTGACTTTATTGACGATAAAATCGTGGTATGGGGATGTGTTTGTACTCATTTCAGGATTATAAAACTGCTTCAAGCAAAATCGGAGCTGATCGGTTTCGTAAGTTGCAGCCAATTACATGAATTTTTATTTTCTACTGTATAGTAACAAAAAAGTTTAAGTCAAAATGTCATGGATTCAACACGAAATGATGTAAAATGACTCGTGAGCACTAATGGAATCGAAAAAAGAGGGTTCTGAAATCAAACCTTTGGTAGTTCTTTGCACTTTTGTAAAAAAATGCATTTTTTATAAACTGTCCCAAAACCTTTAAGAGGAATAAGAAATTAAAGCAAAAATTGTCACTTATAATGGATTTTCTGATTCTTAATCTGAATCTGGTCACGAAATTGCTCTATCGCATATAGTTTTTGAGATATCCCAACATATATAAAAAATTAATGACGATTTTTTGCAATTTTTGATGTTATATAATAATACCAGATGATTGTAACTCATAAAACCTGAAACAGAAGTTGAAAGATCCATTTCTTTTCTTTAAAACTCATTTTGAATTATATCAATATCTTTTGTTTTTCCCAAAATATCTTAACCTTAAAAGTTGAAAAATGGCTAAAAATCGGTTTTTGGCTATATTTGGGGCTAAACATAGGACGAATGAAACTGTTACGCTATTTAATATTAATTGCATTACTTAGTACTATTCTCAGTCTTCAGAATGAGTTATAAGATGGGCTCGTAATATTTTTCATTAAAAAGCTATGATCATTTTAAAAAGGCATTACATTTACATTTTCAGTAAATTTGTATGAGAGCACCCCAAGAAGATTGAGATAAGGGATGGACATTTATCATTTTTTCCTTCATAGGGAACTTTTGGGGTGTTAATAATAATTATTTATTATTTACTGCACAGTATAAAAGAAATAAACATGTAATTGGTTATAACTTACAAAACCGATCAGCTCAGATTTTACTTGAAGCAGTTTTATAATCCTGAAATGTGTACGAACACATCCCCATACCACGATTTCGTCGTCAACAAAGTCAAATTCAAAACACGTAGGAGCCCACTGTGTGCTATTGATAACATTGTGCAACACGAAAACTTGATTTTGATTTCGATAACTTTTTCTGACTTGTATGGGGTCGCTGATTCCGAATCTGATAACCGTTTTTCTATCAGATCTGAGCTCCAAGTTATTCTTGATTTAAAGTGCAGAAAACGCTATTTTCAGACATATGGCATACATCCAGAAAGTAGTGAATCTCACTTTTGTCAACGGCATCGAACAGCCTTAAACGTCATCCTTAAGCCGTACTTTTAACTTATTCATTACTTCCCGAGATATCATCCATTGAAGTAAATGTTGAGATGATGCAATTGAAAAAGTTAAAAGCATGGTTTAAGGAGGAATTAAGACTTCGATGCCGTTGGTAAAAGTCAACTACACTACTTCCTGGATGTACGCCATGTGTCTGAAAATAGCTTTATCTGCACTTTAAATCAAGGATAACTTGGATCTCAGACCAACAACAACGGTTGCCAGATTCGGAATTAGCGACTCTGAATTAGTAAAAAAAAATTATCGAGATCAAATTTAGATTTTCGTGTCCCCTCAATTTGTTGCACTGTGTAATTTTTTTTAATAAATATTTTGTTGGATATGTTTCGACTAAATAATACAAAAGACAAAGTTACACAGATTTTTTTTTATAGTTTTACTGAACTATTGCCAAATTTATTAAACGAATATATACGTATTACTATACGAATTTTAAGCAAATTTATTTTTGATTTTTTTTTTGTTTGTTTGTTTTAATTTAGTATTGTATTCATTAGTATTTAATTAACAACTAACAGATAAATTCTCAAAATGTTAACAGGTAATTATAAATTTTTTGTTATTTCGTTTAGTTGTAAAAAAATAACTACGTTCTTTAATTAACTTTAATCGTATACGACTGTTATAAACTAATTTATTAAAAAAAAAAAATATAATGTATTTTTTATGTAGGAGAAAGTAACAGTTAAGACAAGTAATTTCACAAATTTGTTATTTTTAGTAGGCATTATGTAGGACATAAAATGTATAGGTCACTTGAAATTAATAACTTTTCGAATAGTCTCGAGAAAAGTCTTACTATTTGGCTAAGTTAAACGATGTTTGCCAAACACACATGGAAAAGTTGATATACAATTGAATCAATTATTTAAAATTTTTTATCGAAATTTGTTTTTTAACATTTATGATATGAAAGGTTTTTTTTTTTAAATGGAATAAGTCCATAAAGGTGCAAAAGTAATATATTATTAATTGGCTGACATTTTGTTGGAAATAAATAAAATTGGGTTCTGTTTTCACGGATAGTTCACTTGAATGTGAGGAATTGATGGCGTTTAATTGAAAACAAGTCCTACACAAAGTTTCCAAAACTTAAATACTGAATGAATAAGAATTGGAAAACCTTTAAATTTTACCAATTTCATAAGTTTAGCTCTGTTAGCTCTCTTAGGCATCCTGAAACATTTTGAATTTAGTACTTTCCTTAAAATTTATAGTTGAATCTATAAAAATAATATTACTTATTATAATATTACAAGAAATTGCCCATATGAAATTTCAATATATAAGCCATTTTTAAGAAATATACTCTTAAGTTTCGAAAAATGGAATGAAATTTAAAAAAAAAAAAAAATGGATTGTTTGTTAGCTAAGGAATATGAATGTAATCTATACAATTTCGGAGTTTTTTTATTATTTTTAGTTCAACCTGTGACTTAAATAGTTATTAAAATAATTGATTCATTTAATAGTATAACATGTACAATACAAGACTTCAACATTGTGTGCTATGGCTTGGTCGTCACTAAGTTTTTTAAATGGAAGAGTAAGTAGTAGATTTATCGAATAAGAACTTTAAAATATTTTATAATAAATTCAACGTTTCACTTGTTGTCGTCATTAAAATATACATATACTAAGTAATTTACGTTATTTCGAAGACTATAAAAGGGTATCACATGGTATATATGTATGTCTCATGATAATATGTACGTTAATTTTAAACATAATGTTCAATGATTGTGGGGAAAATTATATATGCAAACTTTGTATGTAAAAAAATAAAATAAAGTTATTCACCCATATTCCCAATTGTCGTTTCTATTTCGTTTCTGAGTGTTTATGAAGCGATTAGGAACACGAAGCATATGTTTGTTTGGTTCGTTTTCCTAACCCCTCGATAAAATCTCCACGTCGTTCCTATATATTGAAAAATATTGAAATGTATTGGAACGACAAGGGGTGGTTATCGAGGGGTCAGAAAAACGATGATAAGTGTTATTGCTTCGTTTTCTTAACCACTCTACAAACACTTCTCATCGATCCAGTATATTTACAGGCTCCAAATTTAGGAACAGGGCGACGATAAGAACTAAAACGCCTCAGAAACGAAATAGAAACGACAATTGAGAATAGGGCCGACTATCTATGCCTGGGTTAAAATGTTATATCCTTTTTCCCTCATTATCGGTGGAGCCCAAAACGCAGCCCAAGGGCCGCTTCGTATAAAAGAGAGGACAGCACGCGTATCTTTTTGTATAGAATAAAACAAGACAAAAAAAAAGAAGAGATAGGGGCACCACCGTTCATTAGGGGAGAGTGGGGAAGGATACATGAACCACTTTTAATTTCAATCCGCATACATTCGCAGTATCAGACTTTCTTGGAAGTGAATTTACCAATATAAACATGGACGCAGAGGAGGTCGTTGATAAAGATCTTGAAGAAACCTCGATCATGGAAAATGAGATCACTATTCAGAACACTACTGCTGAAAAAAACAACTTAGTTCAGTCTGAGACATCTCATATCGACCTTGATGATCTTCCGTTGATATACCGAATGCGTGGGTTTCTGCCAGGAAGATCACCAGAAGACTTGCGAGGATTCGTGAAGGCTAAACCACGCAAGTCTACAACACAGGGAAGAAAACGAGGAAGGTGTGTCATTGCCACAGACTCACCTCAAAGAAAATTGATCAAGGAAAATCATGATAAGAAAAACTTGACAAAAACTTCTAGAAAAACAAGAAAACGAATAAAGATTCGTCATGTTAGATTTTATGCTTCATAAATGTAATGTATTGTTTTACAAGAAATAGCTTTCACAAAGAAATAATCATCTTTTGATATATTCGGACAATCCTTTATACTGCCTTGGACGGTGGTTCAAGTATCCCCACCCGTGGGAATATGAATAAAACTTTTATATAAAACTTTTACGTAACTTTTTATGTAATAAGAGTTAACTGCATATGTCACTCTCAAAACAAAACTTAATTTTGTATGTAATTTTTTTTTTTCATAAATAGTAGAAAATATGATCTTGAAGTGAATTGAAACATAAGGATATTGTGATTGTAAGCAATAATCTAACCAGCACTAGTTTATAAGTGTTAGTCGTAATCCATTAAATAACCTTACAGCTGGAATCACCATTATCCATGTTCCATAGTTCAACTTATCAGAAATGTTCAATAAATCTATTTTAAAATGTTACTGCATTTAATTTTTATAAAAAATAAAAACATGATATAACGTACAATCAAAATGAATTAATGATGATGATTGAAAATGGGTTATGCTAAAATCATCAGTCTAACATATGTTTTTTGCTCTTAAAATTTTACGTGTTTGTATAATTTACAAAAATATAACTAATCGAACAGAGTGTTACGGATGCGACCATTACGAATACGATGGCAGCAATTATGATTTTAAAATCCATCTCAGAAATTTGATGAAGTAGTCCTGCAAAAAGTATCGTTGTTACACAAAAATATGTTAAAGGCTTTTTGTATTTTTTTTTTTTAGTTTTTAATTAGGATGAATGAAATGCTGCTAGTGAGAAATCTTATTGTTTTAATAGTTAGTTGATTAAAATAATAAAAAAATAAAAATATACACTAACTAAATGCTTAAAGCAAATAAAAAATTGCTTCGCACTTTAGGAATATTGTAATTTTTGATAAAAAAATTATTAAAAAAAAAAAATATGTAGCTTTGGTTCTTTGATAACGAAGTTTAATTTACCGAAATAAACTTTAGGTATGCTAATATCTATCTTGCTAGTAAGCTTAAACAAATGGTAATGAATTTAAGCTAAAGCTAAAAGTTGGCAATTTGTTTTGTTTTTTCAATCATATTTTGTAATGTTTTTTTTAAGATTTTATAAAATTGATTTGGACTGAATTTTCTGGTTTTAGGTAACAAACATGAAATTACAAACCCACCTGCAGTGCTTTCAATGTGTTCTTGTTCTGGTGGCAAATAATATGTAGTGTCATCGTCTTCAAAATACTACGAGTACAACATACAAGTTACACAAATCATCAACATATAAGATGTTAATTTAAAGTGAACAAAAAACCGAAAAAAAAAATAAAAATAAAAAAACAAAAGTTAAGAAAAGAAAATAAATAAAAAATCAAAGTCAAAAGAAATATTACAAAAAAAGTTTCATACATAGCAATTGAAATAAGTTTTACATAACTCTAGGGTACAATATTGGTTCGCCTTTCAGATATTTGGTAAGAAGTCACCGATCAAAAGGAAACATTTCTATTATCTAACGTTTTACTTTCTATCGTCCGCAAAAAAAAAAAAAAACCGAGGAATGAACTTTTTATTTCTTATACGCAGTATTGTATACTTTTTGACGCTGATTCCGACTGCCACCTCAGAATTGTCTATATATATGCAATATATCGAGATATTCTGGGTTGAAGTTGGAGAAAACGCTGTTTTCGGAGTTATGGTATAGCTAAATGGCATCGAATAGCCACACTCTGCCTTGTCAAAATATGCCCTCGAACTTTTTTAATAGTATACTTACTTTAAGAGATATGAACGTAGTTATTTCAGCTCTCATATAAAGGACAAAATTACATTAATATCGAAAAATCAATTTATTGCCAAAAAACACCCAAAATGAGTTAAAATCTTCCTTGAGATAAAAAAATGGGCGATGTCCTTTGTATGGTACTGCAAAACCTTCTATTCAAAGGATCGTAACTCTTAAACTAAGAGTCAAACTTTGATAAGCAAGATTGTGGCTATTCGATGTAATTAAAAAAAAGAATATAACATTTTCCTATATGAAAAAGGCTGAAAACAGCGTTTTCTCCAACTTCAACCAAGGATATCTCGAAGTTGTGTAGGTATATTTACAATTCTAAGGATGCAGTAGAATTCAGCGTCGAAAAGTATTAAGACTCCATATAAGAAATACAAAGTTCATTCTATTTTCTTTTTTTGTGTGAATATGTTAGTTGCTTAATATATCGTCGGGTTAAAACTACAACTAGACATCTACATGTATTGATGTTTTGAGTTAAGTATACAGAAACATGAAGAAAAAACGGTTCTATGCTCCACTCTAGTCGGTTTTTTAAAATGTTGACGCCATCCAATTTTATATGAAGAATAAAAACCAGAAAACTGCAAAATCCTATATAAAAATGTAGATGTCTAGTTGTAGTTTTAACCCGACGATATGGCGGTAGAAAATAACCGAAAAAAACGAAATAACGCCCAAACTATTTTCATAAATAATTTTTGGCCGTTATTTCCAAAATTTCGTCAAAAATTTGGGTGTTATTTCGTTTTTGTTTTCATATAGTTTTGGGCGATTAACACTTTGGAAATAACGCCCAAAATTTGGGAAATAATGCACCAATTTTTAGCGAAATAAAGCCCAAAAACACTCGAGAACTTCTTTTATTTGAGCCATTTATTGTAAAAAACCAGAATTCAAATATTTCGTTTTGATCGTCGAATCGTCATATAAGGCAGATTTAAAAAAAGGGTATGTATGCGTAAAACATGGTCAAGAAGTTTTTAGTTTAATTTATAGTTTTTTCACTGAATATACTGTACTACGCAATATCTCGAAAAGTAAGTAAAAATTAGTTTATGCTAAAAAACTAATATTCCCAATACAAATATTAATTAAATTAACATTCGTCGTGTTCGGTTTTTGCAGCATAAAAATATTGTAAAATCAAAAAGTCCACATTTTTTTGAGCATCTTAACTATGAATCCTGCAAAATTTACAATATTTTTCATCATTCCCGATTTTTTTTCAGCTGATTATGGAAGTTCGGGACCTTCTATATACGAATCTCAACTTGGTTTTTTCTATAACGGCAGAATTCCAGGTTAAATTGCACAAAGCCTTGTACTCAGTCATAAAGCACACTTCCAGAAACAAGTGGAATTTATTTAAGCTAAAGGCATCGGATAGACATGATTTTTTTGTTATGGACTTCGGCGCTAGTCAGTTAAACTGTATAGATATTATTTTGTTATAACTAAATTACAATACAATTAAATTCAAGCATTAATATTACACATACACACACACAAACCTAAAAGCAATTAAACGCAACTTTAAAATTCTTTAACATAAACTTCAAAGCACATTAGATTCTAGAGGCGATTTCGACTTAACCTACTTACTATATGATTTTGTTTTTCTTTTCGTTTTATATACTTCATTAAAATAAATGCATTTACGTTATATTATTTTTACTTTTTGTAAATCACAAATTGTTTTATAGTAAGTTCACTATAATATTTAATACCAACAAAATTATTTTCAACTTTAACGATTTATGTATTTATTTTCCGAACAATGCAGTCATTTATTGGTTCGTAACATATATGTATATTGAAACTATATTTATGTTTTCCTAAAAAAAACAAGAACTTGGTACATTTATTTACACTAATTAAAATGTTTTTATATTTATTCTAAAAAAATTGCTGTCAGTGATTATTATTAACAAAATTTTGGGCAATATAAAAATTTCATAGAACATTATTTTAAGGCTTTGAACATTAAGAGATAATAATCGATAGCTTTGGCGTTTTCTTCTTTCTTTCATTAAAAATAACCGTCAGTTTTGATTTCACAAAAATTACCATGTTGATGGCTTAGAAGTTTTTAGGAAGACCTAAGGTCAAGAAAAGAAGACGGCACCAGATGGAGCTTTAAAAATCATTTAATGCCTAAAATTGGATTTTGAACGCTTTTTCTCAAGTTTTAAGCAGTTCTCATCTTTGGAGACCCCTATTGAAATTTTTTGTAAATACTTTAACCCATTACATCCCAGTTTTTGGGAAAAGGCGTTAAAAAGTCCCATAAAAACAGAATATAATGGGTTAAAGTGTTCTAGAAAAATGTTCCTTGCGTGATTTCATTATGGCCTTGGGACAAAAAGTATTATCCAAAATGTGGTTTAATACAATTACATATAGTAGGGTGAAATTTCAAAAACACGTTACTTTTGAGGATTTTAGCTAAAAAATCAATTCATGGTTGATGTTAAGTTAGAGATATTATTTTTTTTATATGCCTTGAATTCAGAAATCGCACAACTCATTCCGAACATTTTTGATAAAATATATACCTACCGTATTAACCGTGATTTTGAATACTGTAAAATTCTAAAACTATATTTTGAAAAAATCTTATTTTCTGAAGGTCATAGCAAAAAAATCTTATTTTCTGAAGGTCATAGCAAACTTACACAAGGAAAATTTTTTAGAACATCTTAACCCATTATATCCTTTCGTTATGGGGTCTGTTAACCCCTTTATCCAAAAACTGGGCTATAAAAGGTTAAAGTATTCCACCAAAATATTTTACGAAAATGCTTCAAGCATAAGAAAATGCGTTAAAAATCCAGTTATAGGCATTAAAAGATTTTTTTAAAGCGCCATCCGGTGAAATATTATTTTTTTAACCCTAAAGCAAAATCTACTCTGTAATTACTCATGTGAAGAAAAATTTTTTTAGTATTCCGACTCCATTGGGAATAGTTCTGAAGTTTTTTTCATAAAACTTGAAATTGTTCAGCGAAATTGGACCCAAAATCTGAGGTGTGCCGTTTTCACCAAAAAAAAAAAAATATAAAGAACTCTAAAGCTCTTTCGTGTGAGCTCAAAAATGTTATCAGAGCTCCTCCGATTTGTGGTCCAATTTCTCACTATTCGAATTTTGTGAAAAAACTCCAGAACTATTCCCAACGGACCCAGAACTCTAAAAAAATTTTCGGTTTTCGAAAATTCCGGAGCCAACTTCACATGAGCCTCTACCGGTTTCCTAATAAATTCTAAGCCGGGTTCACAGAAAACCTGACCTGACGCAACAAAACGGATAGCATATTCGTGCTAAGGAGATCAAAACACACTAAAAACACTTACTTTTTAAGCCTCTTGGGGTTTTTAAATAATTCAACTTTGTTGTACCGTGTAATTAGTCGTTTTAGTAACACTGATATTGATAAATGTTATATGAAATTTTTATTGCAAGCATTACTGTTAGTGAAGTATTACTTAATTTTAAAAGAATAATCATTAAGTTTTTTGTTTTTTAGTTAATGTTAATATCACACATCATTTTATTGTTTAGACCGACTTACGATAATGCAACGCACGACAGCGCCAATATATAGATTGAATAGCACGCCAACAACCCTCAAAAAATTAATGATAATAATGGAAATATTTTAAATTAATGTAGGCTGATAAGACTTGTGTATGCTTAAAAATACCAAATACTATTATTTTTAAGTTGAAAATTTGTTTCAAAAATATTTTTAAGTGAATTTAAAGACTGTAATTAGAGTCGCAAATTCTTATTTTTTTCCTAAGGTACATGGACCTATACTGCCTTAATTTTTTCAAGGGATTCTGTTTCTTTTTCAACAAAAATACATATAAATGAGAAAGCGAAGCATATTTTGTAAAAAATATTTGACTTTATAAAATTACCTTTTTCGCTGGTATTGGTGGTACTTCCAAGTGATATCTTAGGCTACAATATTTACGTAACAGATTTATTCCTTCAATGCGATTATTTCCATATCGACATTCCCAAGCATCTAATAATCGATTATAGTATCGTGGCGTATCCGTATATTTAAGGTATTTGTGCGTGTGGGTTGTTGGAAATATACGTTCCAAAGGTGAACAACGCGCAAGTTCATCTTCAGCAATAATAAGACAACGTACATCATCCGGCGTTAGATGTTCAATTATTGCATTTATGTACTGAAGGGAAAAAATGTATATGTAATGAAATGAATATTAAACTACACATCCAAATTTTCTTGACCAAATCTGTCTGTCACTTTTCGACCGTTAATAGAAAATATTTACTTCGGATAGTTTTCGTAAAAAGACATATTTATTTACCTCGTCTCTATCCTCCATAGATTTACGTGTAAAAGCATTGTGTTTCATTTTCTCTGCTCGTGACAAATAGTTAATATATAATCTCTTATCAAAACAAATCGGGCCTGCGGGTAGCGATAATTTAACAGCCATTTCTTTTTGCTTCTCTAGTGTTAGCTTTGGAGGAATCTTGTTAATAAAAGAGAATTGATATTATAATAGTAAATTTAAATATTAATAAGCAGATTTATCAATAATTACTTACATTATACAGCGCTGTATTAAGTACACCTTGCACTAAAGGAGCTTTAACATGCGCATCTAATGGCAATTCAGAATGCAAAGATGGCGATATGTTAACCTCCAACAGCCAAGGTATAAGCTCAGAATCTAATAGCACATCGAATCCAAATAGTTCAAAAGTACTATATTTCGATTCAACATTCATTTTAATCATATTATTAATAGAATTTTCTCCAGCAAGTATTGTGCGCAATACTAAATTACGCAAAGCATCCCATAATAAATCTGTACGTATGCCTCGATTGGCTAAATATGACCAAAGTGATTTTAATGTCCATTTGTGACCATGACAAGCATTGACATCTTCATTTTTTGAATAATTTGATGAAAATTTATTAATGCTATAGTTTGTCAGATGCATACAGCGATCATTTAATGTATCCGATTTATCGCTGTATTTTACTAAAAAAAAAAATTTAGTAAACGTACAATGAAACTCTTAAATCATTTTTACAACATACCTGATGCAAAGCGCGCCAAACCATTGTGGTACATAAAAACTCGAAGCGGATTAATGGATGTAACCAATACATATAAACGCAAATCAAATTTGCTTCCATTTATAAGTAAAGGACGTTCAATATATCTAGTAAAAAAAAAATTTTTAGTTAACAATGGCAAATTTTAGCTTGGATTTAAAAAAGAAAAAAAATATTTTTACTTTTGAACAATCAGTGGTTTTCGTTTTGGTATTTGAGCCCAACGATTTACAACTCGTATGCCCGTTCCACGGGCGCTAGCTGGTGGCTTAATTATCCATTTAACATTACGTTGCGCATACTTTGGCCAACTTTTCCTCAGTAAATTTAAATCGTTTGGTATAACAAACGTTCTGAAAAACAAAAAAAAAAAATTAATTTTGGAAAAAAATATTTCAAAATACTGTACATACTTAGGCATAAAACCAAAATCTCTGCGCCCATGTCTGTTCATTTGTTTTTGTAAATTTTTCCAACAAGCATCTTTTCGGCCAATCTTAAAAGAGCCAGGTAAATGGTTGATTTTTTGGTATGGACGTATTGTTTTAAAGCACGGTGACTTCATATGTTTACCCCATGTACCCATCCAATCGTTTGTTTCTAATAGAGTTTAAATGAAAAATTTAATTGAAGAATATATATTTTTTTTTTTTTAAGTAACATTGTTGTAATGCATTCCCAAAAAAAAAAAAAAAAATTGCAATCATGAAAAGCAAAGCTGATGCTTTTAAAAAAGGAAAAGCAACAGTCAATTAATTGAGGGTTATAGAAGCAAAGGCAGGAATCTCCATTTTTTTAATGAACTTGTTTGATAGTCAAGTTCAACTATCAAACATGTCCATGAATGAAGAAGAGATTGTCACCTTTGTTTCTATTCCTCTAGATAGTGCCGTCTACTTGCATAGAGGTATAGAAACAAAGATTTAATTAATTCAATATAAATTTATCATATATATATATCAGACACGTTCATGAAAAAAATGGAGATTACTGCCTTTGTTTCTATACCCCTCAATTTTACGTATTTTCTACTCTCAAATAATTTCCAACTTAAATGCAGTACGCCGCACAGATGTTACAAATATTGTAGCTTACTTTTTAGCAGCCGAACGCCACTATTGGCTAATACACAACGTACAACCTTTGGCATTACATTAGTGACTCTCCACTTTAATATACGATATAGTTCAGCCGGTACTTCAGGACCCTTCGTTGTATTTGATGAAAAAGCCAAATATGGTGGAACATTTGGAAAAAGACTGGGCACCAGAAATGACTCCGGATTCATTAAACCTTCATCAGATGATGAATTTGAAAGATTTGAATCGGTTGTAAATGAAATTTTGTCAAGTGATTGTGTAATTTTGTAACTTTGTGTTCGAAAACCATTTTCATAATCAGATGACGAATCAGTAGAATAGCTATCATCAAAATCTGAAACTAAAAAATCAATAACATAAAATAATATACAAACAAGAATAAAACTCCAAAATAACATACTATTATCCAAGTCATCATCAAATTCATCATCGGTGTTAGAATCAACTGCGCTATCATTATCATTAGCATCAGCAGCGGCATTATCATCTAAATCATTTTTGTTTGCTCTAGCATTGTCTTGTTTATCACAATTTTTATTAGATATTATGGTTTTTTGATTAATTAATGTTTTTGTTTCATGCACATAACAATCCGCTGATGTATTTTTATTACTCTCAACTAAACGATTTGTGTAAATATGCTGATTTGGCTTCGTTTTTGGTATTACAATACCGCCGAACGAAGGCGACTTAGCACGTATACGACGAACTTCTTGCATCCGTGATGTACTTGGAGATAGACGCGGACTATGACGCATTGGTGCACGTGGACTTAAGCTATTATTATATATTAGAACACGATGTGCTGGTGGTGATTGCTTCTTTTGCGCAAATGGTACTGCTGCTCCATGTGCTGTTGGTCATAAGCATGAGAATATAATAAACTTTGAGTTTTTGCAAAATATTAAAAAAAAAAAAAAAAAAAGTTTGCTTATTATTACAATATGTATATTCTTCAAAAATTAGATAAATCCGATATTCCTCAAGCGTCTCCCGAACATCTGAATTTTTTTTGGAAATAAGCTAGAAAAATCTCCATTCAAAATTCTGGCGGTATTTCTATTTTGCTTTGGAAATAAGGCCAAAAACTTTTCTGGCGTTTTTTCCAAAAACTATGGATTACTTCCAAAAGTTACAAAAAGGAAATAACGCCAGAAAATTTTTTAGAAATAAAGCCAAAAATAGGCTCCTTGAAATAACGCTTTATTTCCAAACCAAAATAGAAATAACGCCAGAATATTGTGGAGATTTTTCCGGCTTTATTTCCAAAAAATTTTCTGGCGTTGTTTCCACTTTGTTATGGAATTATGCAAGAAATTTTTTCTGGCTTTATTTTGAAAAAAAAAGAAAAAACTGCAGTCATTTCCTATTTAGCTTCTGGCTTTATTTCCAAAAATTAATGGCAAAAAATTTTTGGCTTTATTTTCAAAAATTAATGGCAAAACATTTTTGGCTTTATTTCAAAAAGTTTTAAAATTTAATAAGCCACATAACTGTTGTAAATAAAGCCCTACGTTTTTGAATAAAACGCCGGAAATGTTTTAGACTTTATTTCAAAAACAAAAAGGAAATAACGCCTGAATTTTGTATGCAGATTTTTCTGGCTTTATTTCCAAAAAATTTTCAGGGATTATTTCCTAAAATTCTGGAGCTATTTCCTAGTTAATTTTTGGCTTTATTTCCAAAAACTAATGCCAGAAAATTTCTGGCTTAATTTCCAAGTCATTATTTTGGAAAATTTTTTCAACATTTGAAAAACGTTGGATAAATCGACAATATTGAAAAACTCGTAAAATTTTGGTATTATCAAAAAGTATTAATTAAATAAGTTGAAAAGTCCAAAAATATTGCAACAATTATATAAAAAAATTTTAAAACATGTTGGCAAATTCGAGAAATATAGAAATAAGCGAAAAATTACAATTCAATTAAAGATAATTCAATTCAAATATACCTTTTGTATGAATCGGTGTAGCCGGAAGCTTTATTTCACGACGCAACGCAGCACCACTATGTGAACCATTAGTTTCAGCATCGATATTGTAATTTTTATTTGCATTATTATCGTTACCGGCTTGTAGCCGATTCAATTGACATTTATTAAGAACAAGAGCTGGTAATTTTGATGCAAGTCCATCGTCACTTTGTATGAACTGTTCATCAGATGCATCAAAATCCTTTACATCAATAAAATCACCGGCAGCATTCATTAAATCTTCATCGTCAACACAACCATGGTACCAATCATCAGATGAAAACTGTTTTGTTGTAATTATATTGTTATTAGGCATTTTTTCGCGTAAAACATGCTGTGCTCCACTGCCATCCCCACCGCCACGATTATCAACAACATTCGTTTGATACGAGTTATGCATTTGATATTTATTGGTATGATGATGATCGCGCTTAGTGTTGTGACCATCTTGGCTGATAGCATTGTAGTCAGTTTTGGTAGTTGCCATCTTATGTGTTGGTAATTTGCGTCCTGGCTTACTTTCAGATGGGGTTGTTGCTGTTGCGCTCGGCGAGTCTCTGCCAGCTGTTGGATCTCTATTATAATAGTAAGAATAATAATGTTGATAGTGCTGTTCAGTCGATATATTTCTGGTTGTTTTACTGTATCTAAAATTGAAGACATTTAGAGAATGGCGAAAAGAAAGATAGATGTGATACAATGTTAGTAACACCATTCATACACAGTCGAACTTTGATAACTCGAAATTTTAACCATAACATAACTCTAGTTTTCATTAGTTTAATAACTCGAAGACTTGGCTTGATTTGAGTTATAAAAATTTGACTGTACTTAAAGCGTTTATGTTGAAGTTACTAAACTCGTTCTAAAAATTTATAACAAAAAATTTGGAGAAAATTTTCAGTATCACGATATGAAGTAGCAAGTTGAGTAACACGGTAAAACTTGCGTGGTTAAGAGATTTAGTAAGTTTATGTTTAGTTACAGGCAAACCAAGTTAGTAGCAATATTATTTTAGCAATTAAAATAAAAAATTCAAAAATATAATTTAAAAAAAGTGCGAATAGAGTAGTGATTTGATTAAAGTCGTTACCTTGTTACTCAGTACGTTACTTAAAATCGGGAATGCCCCTATAATTTTTATGGCAACAACATTTTTTAAAATTTAACAAATTACACAAGGCAACCAAAAAGTTTTTTAAATATGAACCCGCTTTAGAAGGCTATAGGCCCGATGCATCCGAAAGCCATCTCTAATATTTACATAAGTCCAATCAGTTCGAGATAAATTATATCAAAAATTTCTTTAATTTTTGCGGATAAATTTCATAATCGTAAATTATCAATCTTTATCTTAAAACTAAATTATTTACTGACTCGGCAAATTCTGTATCTTTTTTTTCCAAAAAATTCATTCACTTTTGACTTCGCATGTCTGTAAAACTTATCCATAAAAAATTAATCAGGTTTTCAATATTTTCTTTTTTTATTTAGTTGCCTAGTGTAATTTATTTCATTTTTGTTGCGATGTATTTTGATCCGATTTTAAATATATTGTTTGGATGTGGCATGCAGTTTATGAATAGGAATAAACTCAAATAATACTTAAATTTTTGTTTTTTTAATAATGGCGTATTTTGTACATAATACCTCAATGCCATATTAAAAAAAAAAAAAAAAACGACTAATGGTTTGGCTGAGTGCCCTAAATTATGCTTTATTTTTTTTAAGTGCATTCTTTATGTAGCGTTATACGAAACTTAGTCACAATAAGGTTACGCTTCAAGCCCAATATACAATTGGGCGTTAGGAAATAACGGCGCAAAAGCAGTAAAATTTTCATTTAAATTTGGCGATAATCATTTTAGAAATAACGCCCAAAGTTTGGGCTTTATTTTGTTATCTTTTTTCATTTGAAAAAAAAAAAAATATCGCCCAAAATAAAAACGAAATAACGCCCAAAAATATGAAATCACGCCCAAAAACAAAAACGAAGAAACGCCTGAATTATCTTCATATAAATTTGGCGATAATCATTTTGGAAATAACGCCTAAAAAAACGAAACAAAAGGCGTTTTTCTTTTTTTGTTCAGAGTAGAGCTCTGAACAGAGCGTGAGCACGTCGAGTATAACATGAACAGAGGACGCTCAGAGCGCCCTAATTTATTTATGAAATACACTTGAACATTTTTCCATCGACAGCCGGTCAAACTGCCAAAAAATTCAAATAAATTATTACATTTATTTTATTTCACTTCAAAATAACCAGCACAATCTAAAATCAATTTTGTTTTTATTTTATTTTGTTTATTTTCTACTTTCAAATGTCTATTTTGATGTGCTCCGTCTTTTACTCTGAACACTCCGTCGTTTCATTCTGAGCTCATAGAGCGCGCTCTGATTTCTCTCTGAACAAAAAAAGAAACACAAATTTTATGCTCTGATGTCTCTGAACAAAAAAGGAAACACAAATTATTTTTTGACAACTCAGACTCTACTCCGAACGAAAAAAGAAAAACGCCTAAAGTCCAAATTTTTGGCGTTATTTCCAAAATGCTTATCACCCAAATTTATATGAAATTAATTTGGGCTTTAATTCGTTTTTGTTTTTGAGCGTTATTTCATATTGTTTAGGCGTTATATGGGCACGGCCACGTAGGACGAAACTATACGACTTTTTTTTTTTTTCTTTAAATCATTTGCCCATATTTCATAAGTAAATATATTCTGTCGGAAAATAATATTGTCAAGTATAAAAGTTGGTTTCTGGGGTGATTTTTTACGAACAAATCATGAATATGAATCATGTTTACCATAAATTTATTCTTACAGAATGAAATATGATGGGTCGTCATCGAAAAAGCTCCAATTGTACATTTGAAAGACGCATATAAAAAGCCTGTTGGCCGAATTACGACTACATAAGAACAAAAGTAAGAAGATTTATCCATGGTTTTCATCCAAAAAGAAAGTCACATCGAAACCATATAGAACTCTTCTTAAAACAACCATTTTTATGAAAATCTTACAATATTAAGAAGAAATTTTATTATTTTTCAAGAAGATCTCCTATAAAATTAAGACGATTTTCACACAATTATCAATAAAAATCAAGAAGAAATCGTATGAAAACGATGAAATCTTTTCTTAATAGAGGTTTTCATATAAATATCAACAAATATATTAAGAAGATTTTCTCAATGGTTTTGATGTGACTTTGTTTTTGGATAAAAACCATAGAGATATCTTCTTACTTTTGTTCTATTTTGTGTTGTACTTTTGCCTCTGTGTAGAGAAAAACAAGACATCGTTCGAATCGTCTAAGTAATTCGTGAGAGTTTTTTTGGAATTTTTTTAACATATTGCGGGTATTCCTTAAAACGTATAAATGCCTTGAAAACCTCATAAACTCGTAATACTTAGTTGTCAATATCAATAAGAATTTTGACAGTTTTACGAGTTTACGAGGTTTTTACATGTTATAAGGAACATCCGTATTAAATTATGTTTTTTGAAAAATTTTCTCAGTAAATTAAGAAAAATTCAGACGTATCCATCCATTGGACAGTTCTAAGCATTATGTGCCACATACACTTTTTCGTAAGATGCTTTGTTTTTCTCTACTATTGAAAACAGACATGCACGGCATCACTATATTGTTAATAACTTAG
Organism: Calliopum simillimum; assembly: GCA_951812925.1. NCBI lineage: Eukaryota > Metazoa > Arthropoda > Insecta > Diptera > Lauxaniidae > Calliopum > Calliopum simillimum. The sequence continues at coordinate 21,160,351 of OX638369.1, forward strand.
GAATCAATATCGATTGCCGCAATTTTTTTCTGAGATATAGTTCCTAAACATGTAGAGAATGCCCACATATTTTTTTATAACTTTCACAGGAGCGGAGAATTTGCTTAAATTTTTGTTTATTTATTTAAAATATTAAATGAAAATTGTTGGTCAAAAAAAAAAAATATAAATCATTTTATTCACTGCTTTATGCGTAATTCTAAAAAAACAGAAATGTTTCCAAAATCTTAACTACATAGTTGCTACATAAAATAATTTTTTTTTGAAAACTTTTTTTTTGTTTAAATTCTTTGTAGTACAATCATTTGGGAGAAAAAAATGATGTTACCTGGAAAGTTTTGCGGGATTTCTGCAAATGAGTCATTTTATAGATTTCGATGTGCTCTTTCAGAATTTCAACTTTGCTACCTCGTATCGTGTTCGCTCGAGCCGCCATATTGGAAAAATGGCGTCCAAAATCAGTTTTTTACAAATACCTCTTTAACGGTCATATTTAGAGAAAAATTTTTTAGGACAATGTTGTAGCTTATAAAATTTTCTATAAAAATTGAATTGTTTTCGTACGACTTATAACTCAGGAGATATCTTTATTCAAAATTTAAGAAAAATTAGTAAATTGTGAATGCCACTTATGAGTAGGCACAGTGATGTGTCAAGCTTATAATTACGATAACTTATGAACGGTGAGTTGCACGTTTAAAATAAAAACATTTATTTATAAGGAATAACTTGCGCTACAAGTTACATATTATTTTTTTTCATATCACCTATAGTTAAGGAGATATTTTTCCCACAAACATAAAATTTAAAAAAAAAACTTTTTTTCCAAATGGCTCCTAAACGGTTCGTCCTAGAAAAAAAATTTCTCAATGCATTTTGTAGAACGTTCAATTTCCTATAAGAGTCTCTTCGAGCTGTTTTTTCGTCAGACTTACCCTTCATGAGATATCGCGACTTCAAAATCATTCAAAATTGAACATAGTAGGGCGCATAGAACAATATTCAATTTTGAATGATTTTCAAGACGCTATATCTAGGACGAACCGTTAAGGAGCCATTTTGAAAAAACTTTTTTTTTCAAAATTTTATGTTTGTGGGAAATATATCTTCTTAACTATAGGTGATATGAAAAAAAAATAATATGTAACTTGTAGCGCAAGTTATTCCCTATAAATAGGTGTTTTTATTTTAAACGTGCGACTCACCGTTCATAAGTTATTGTAATTATAAGCTTGACACATCACTGTGCCTACTCATAAGTGGCATTCACAATTTACTAATTTTTCAAAAATTTTGAATAAAGATATCTCCTGAGTTATAAGTCGTACGAAAACAATTTAAAGGTCATTTTTATAGAAAGTTTTATAAACTACAACATTGAAAAATTTTTCTCTAAATATGACCGTTAAAGAGATATTTGTAAAAAACTGATTTTGGACGCCATTTTTCCAATATGGCGGCTCGAGCGAACACGATACGAGGTAGCAAAGTTGAAATTCTGAAAGAGCACATCGAAATCTATAAAATAACTCATTTGCAGAAATCCCGCAAAACTTTCCAGGTAAAACTACCAAATGACTGTACTATTGGTGGCTCATCATTTTTGGACATGTACCTTGAATCAAAAACAACAATTTAATATATCGCACAAATCATTCCCAGCATTTTTTAGATCGAAATTTTGCATAAAATGAATATGAGCGACCTCTAAATGACCTTCAAAAATTTTGAAAAAACTCTTTGCTTACTTTTTGACACCGTTTTACAGATTTTCGGGGTATTGAAATTTCCATTAGAAGTCATATGTTTTAGATGCTTCGAAATTGTTCTTTGCACTGTAAAGTAGAGCTATCTCAAAATCTTTACGTTTCTACGTTTCTAGGCAATTTTGAGTTTGGATTTGTTTCATGCGTCCAAAAATAATGACTGGAATAAGTTAACCAGACAACTAACAACTTGACCTAATTCTTATCACAATGTTTCGGAACTTTATATCGAAGCTATTTTTTATAAGAAACGCTAACCTTATTAATCCATTAAATGTTTAAACTGATAACCCTTTATACCAGAAGTGCAAGGTAAAATAAACTGAAACGTAAAAAAAAACTTATGGATGCTGCTTTGTTGAAAAAAAAAAAAAAAAACAACAACAAAAAAAAAAAAAAAAAGAAAAACCATCAAGACCAACAAAGCAAATACATATGTGCATAATTTCAATGAAACATTAAGAAACACTTAAAAAACAAAAATCATTACGATTGCGCTATTGAACGCTTCTGGTGATGTTCTAACTGCGGCTGATATACTCTAACACAATTTTGCAGATGTTGTTGATTATTTGCTGTGATATTGTTATTATGATTTAACCTATTATTAGTAGTGCTTGCATTATGAATCGGTTCGGGTGGACTATTTTTACGTTGCGATAATATCTTGTTCAACGGCTGTTCATACTTGTGATGATGATGATGATGGTGATGATACTTTTGCTGTTTAAGTTGTTGCTGTTGGTGCTGCTGCTGCGGTTGTTGCAATTGTTGTTGTGAATATAAATTTTGATGTCCATGCAACATGAAGGTTTCACAAAAATGTGCTGATTCGACAGCAACGTTGGCGGCAGTTTGATAGCTTCTTGAACGCGGTGTATGTTGTAATAATGATTGCGTTGCTGTTGGTGATGGTGGTGATGATTGCTTTAATGATGTCGACGGTCGTAGCAGTTGCGGCTGTATGGCACCACTTTTTTGATTTAACATTTTTAAGCCAGTTAAAAAGAAATTCAATCCATTCTCGGGTGCGTAATGCGTATGATGACCACGATGATGATAGTGATGATGTTGATTATTGTTGTTATTGTTATTGATTTTGTTATATTCGGAATTCATTTTTTAATGTTCTATTTTTTCTTATGCTGAAATTTCTTTTGTTGCCGAATATAATTGATTATGGGAAATAATTGCACATATAAATTGGTGACTGTGAATTCTTAAGCATTTTTTTTTATAATTTCAGATGTTTATTTTTAGCTGCAAATTTAATTTAATGCAATTTTGTTTTTTTAATAATATCACTTTCAATACCAAAAAATTGTGTAAAGTATTTCCAAAAAATGCAATAAATGTATTTGTTGTTTGGTGTCAAAAATATTTCATCTATATGGTGTGTGATTGTATTGTTATTGAAAATGTCTGAAGTCGTTGGCTAGTTATTTTTGTAATCCCCCCAAAAAGAGAAAATGTTTCCATAGCAAAATTTAAGATCTTAAACAAAAATCTTGATAAATAAAAAAAATTGTCGTATGTTTTAATTCAGGACATTAAGCCTGTTTCTTTAGACGCGTACATGTACATAAATATATAGATGATACGAGGGAATATTCTGCAGCCCACCTAATTTTTTATATCTTTTGTAACAATATTTCATTGATTTATGATCAAAACTAAACATCTAAATTGTTTCTATTATGGCAATGAAAATTAGCTCGATCCCACAAATATTTCATGGGAAAATTGTACCATAAAATTCCAAGTCCTCAGTCTCCGGCCATGTCTCTCTTCCGAAATTATAGTTTTAATACCAAATAAAACTCAGTTTCGAGTATGTGCATTTTGTATGTACACTTTGCATTAAAAATGATAAGTGTAATCAATAGACGGCAAGCCTTAACCAAAATAAAGTTTTATTACAACCACGAAAAAATCTGGAATGTTTATTCTACTTAGTTTCCTTTTTTTGTTTGTACTTTTTTTAAATACGTAAAAACCGATTTTATAAAAAAGCTTTAAAAATAGGTTTTCATTTGTCTCGGATCGTGAATATTTTATTAGTCTATATGCAGAATTTTGTGTGTAAAATTGTGTTGTGGCCAGTCAAATTCTCACGTCCCTGGCAAGTATTTTCGTTAAAAATATAGAATTTGGTAGGAAACTTTTATTACATTTATAAGTTATAAATCAGTAACATTTTAATGCAGAATTCTATGATTTCGTCATTGAGCGTTATATAGACGATTTATTTTTTATTTGTTGATTTAAATTGCTTGCATAGTAGAACTTAGTCTTTAACATGCCACTTATTCATAGTAATAATATTGACTGAAAAGTGAAAAAACATCAGCCCTCTGGCCTCAGTCTCCTGGAAACTTGAAGATCTAATTGTTCAAACTACTTTTTTGGCTTTGTATGGGAAACAACAGAATTTGTTTGAAAAATTTCCTCGTGTAAACTAGGAATTAGTAGTAAAAATTGGGTTTTAACAAATAGCGCTTAATAAGATTATTTCCTTAGTTAGGTACTTAGCCTCATAAGCTAATTTATTTTTTTAATTTAATTTATTGAGAAGGTTCATTAAATTGCGTTTTGAACATAAAAGTCAATGGCGAGCGCTATCGCACCATGATAACAGATTTTTTGCTGCCTGAAATTGAAACCCGGCATGTCGGGCATAATTTGCACAGTGCGGCGAAATCCAAATAACATGGCCAAAAGTCCAAAGAAAAACTTTAATTCCGGGAAGTTTTGGTAAGATACTTTGAAAAACAATTGCCCAGGAAATCAGTAACCGAGCAAATAATATGGTTTCGACGTACATATACTTTATAACGTTCAAACGCTAAAACATAGAAAATTGTTTGATATCGAAAATTGTGATTAAAGTTGTGCCAAATTAAAATCGTTGGACATGTTTTGTTTACAATTTTAAATATATTTTCGGCTACAACCCTTTAACTCTGTTTTTTTCTGAATATTTTGGTGTATCAGTAACTAATAAAAATGGCGAATTTCTAATAACGTTTTCTTTTCTCGACTAAAAATTCTGCCCTTTAAAGATGCTGAATTTTTTAAATGTTGACCTGAAATCAAAAAATGTTGACCTGTTCAAGTTTACAATAGATCAGAAAAAATGCAAAATTTTTTTCAATGTTTAGATATTGGCTACACTGTTATTTACTTTTGACGAACACACAACAGATTTTTCATTTGTTTCTTTTAAAAATTAACGCTTGAAATGTGTGGCAAGGAAATTATATTTGAAGGTAAATATCTCCGTCTTATGCAATCTTTAGAATTTATCGGAAAATTTTTATAGAATATCTTGTTGATGAACCCATGCTGGAGTCTTCACCATGCAGAGCTGTGGAAAATAATGAAAAAATAATGGTGATGAACTTGTAATTAATTTCTTATGCAATAAATTACACCAAAAGCAGTTTTTTTTTGTCCATTTCGAAGTTATTTTTGTTTTATTTATTTGTTACGTTTTTATTTATTTACCGCGAATAACAGTTTCAAATTATTGACATGACAAATGTCAAAACAGCATCAAATTTTTTTACAGTTGGTAGCACTTACAAGGCAGAATTCTTTGCACCTTCGAATTTTACGGGTCAAAAAATTCTACATTTTTTGCATTTTAAATGTAGCATTTTTTCAGAAACGAACACGACTAGTTTTACAGGTCAGACTTTTTTTTTAGAAACGAACGGAAAAAATGCGACTTTCAAAAAGAGGGCAGAAAAAATGCAGAATTTTTTTCAGAAAAGAAAACGCTATAAGAAACCCAAAATTTCTATTAAGTACGTTGAAAGCTAGTGCCAAAAAAAAGTTCCACTTGATCCCACCGATTTTTTGGCATGATTTGATAGATTGAAGTATTGTTTACTTTCTCCTTAATTTGCAGACTCCACTTGTGTCCATAACTCAAATTACACTTAATAATACATTGATACCTTTGAAAGGAAAAACATTTCTTTTTTTCATTTGAAAATAAATTATTTTTTTTAAGAATTTTTTTTACTTAATGACATTTTTATATTGAAAATTGATTTTTTTTCAATTGAACTTTTAGTCATATATTTGCAAAGATCGATTTACATATAAATCTATCAATACATTTTTCTAACACATGCTATAGTGACATGTTTCGTCTTTCGCCACAAAGACTCATCAGACTATTTTTGTTGTAATTATAATATTTCACTAAATTAATTATAATTGAAAAATTGCAAGTTTGAAAACTTTTTGTGTTTTTGGCCTGGGCGGGAGTTGAACCAAGGACCTCCAGGTTGGTAGCAGAAGTCGTTACCACTGCACCAGCCTTGCCCGGCTGCGAAGCCGACTTTTGCCAGTTTTGTTTGTGTGTTAATATTGATACATCATAATTGTTGTTTTGTGTTATTTATTGATATTTGGTATAGTTGTTCCTTTGGAACAAATTCAATACCGATTGCAGGTGTTACCATCTTATCAGGGCGTGTTCTCCCAAATAACTTTTTAAGAATTTTTTAAGTGTGTTACTTAATGACATTTATACATTGAAAATTGATTTTTTTTTAATTGAACTTTTAGTCATATTTTTAATCCGTTCTTTGATTTGTCATAATTATGTGTTAGAAAAATGCATTGATAGATTTATATGTAAATCGATCTTTGCAAATATATGACTAAAAGCTCAATTAAAAAAAAAAAAATATATTATTTTTTTTTTTTTATAAAAATTGATTGTTGTACATGAGATAACGTCTATTTTTTGCGAAAATCATTACTTATTTTTATACTCTTATTTCACTAAATTTAAACAATTTTTGCTGAAAAATATAAGAGTTATGAGCAAAATTCATTTCAGGTCATATGGGAGGTGGCCGTACTAGATTTTTGGGCACTCCAATTTTTTGTGAATATCGGAAGTTATTTGTATGCTCTTATTTTACCAAATCTTAACAATTTCGAATTAAAAATGTAAGGGTTATGATAAAAATTGTTTTTAGGTTACATTGGAGGTGGGCGTGTCCGTCGGTTAAGGAATCTTTAGGAATTACGTCCGCCTAGTTTGAAAATTCAATCGTTATTTTCTTGATTTATGGCCAGAAAATTGGGATTTAGTCGCACTGTGCAACGGTGTTACGGCACAAACAGCGCTCGGAACAATGGCTTTATTGAGAAATCATTTTAGTGGGTACCAAATTTCGCGTGTCGGACCTGTCAACTGGCCGCCTAGATCATGTGATATCACACCATTGGATTTTTTTCTTTGTGTTTATGTGAAGTCAAAAGTCTTCGTCGATAAGCCAGCTGCGATTCAACGCTTGGAAGCCAACATTACTCGCGTAATTCGCGATGTACCGGTAGCAAATGGTGATTGAAAATTGGACCTTCCGAAAGGAACACCTATAGCGTATTCGCAGCAAATATTTCAACGAAAATATCTTTAAAAAGTAAGGGTAGGAGATTGTTCTTTCATAATAATAATTCCGAAATCCAATATTTTAAGTGTTTTATTTAAAATTAAAAAAAAAGTTCTAAATGAATCACTTTTTACTACATATAAGTAAAAATGTTTGCGACTGATTTAAATATTTTGTGGGTGTTTTTTTTTTTAACTTTTTTTATACAAAACTCTTTTTGCTAATTTGTCTATTCTATAAGAATTATTAAATAAATAAACAAAAACAGATGCAAGTGCGGGAATTGCATATTTGCAAATACTGAATCTTGCTATTTATATGAGGATTCGTTTTCATCAACACAAATTTATCAAATTATACACTTGCAGCATTTGCAAATTTGGTTGTCCGTCGGAATAAGGACATCCCTAAATCAAGCTATACATAAAATCCTAATAAAGTGGGTCAACCCACAACACAAAATTGATTTCATATGCAGAAACATCAAGATAAATCATATACAATGCTTTGCATAACATTGGCCCTGCACATATTCACTTTAATTTTAAACTGAATTCCTTAATATGGTCATAGGAACAATACATATTTACATATATTATTGAATAGTTCTCACAACTCAATACTAAATTTCAATAATTATAAGAAACTATATTATAACAAAATCATTTCAAGTGTGGGAACATTGCCAACATTTCCAATATCCTTCCTGCTTCCCCAATATGCAATATGTACCTACTCATTTTTGTTAACTCTTGACAACTTAATGGAAAAACTAGGTCAGTTGTACAATACAATGATCCCCCATTCCTGCAAAATTTTATTTTAACGATCTGAAAGTGTGAAATTAATGTTTTGTATAAATGTAAAAATAAAAACAATAAAATTGTGGCAATGACATTTAGGAGCCTATAAAATTGTGTACACGTTTTTTTAATTTTTCATCGTTGTACTCACCTTATTTTCTCGTTTGAATTAAGTCACCAACTAAATATTGCTATTTTTGGAGGTCCAGAGAAAATGTTTTCCTTTGCTTTGATTTAACAAGATTGAGTTTTATTTATTTTAATTTGAAATGACTATATTTTATTTTAATTGTTGCTCTGCACAATTTATATATGTATATATATGTATTTATTGGCATTAAAATAAGAAGACAAGCACAATGTTGTATATTAAAACTGGAAGACACGATTAAAATTTGCTTGTTTTGAAGAAAATGAACCGAATAGATTCTTTTAAGAAAAATTTTTTCTTACAAAATATTATCAACAAAAAATAATGAAATATTAATGGCAGAAAAATCAAAAAACGTGCGACGTCTTCAAGTAACAACAACAACAGAAGCAGAGCTGTCAAAATGCATATGACAGCAGCAAAAACCCAAAAAGTAGAGTTACAGACCACGCGTCGTCTCTTTATTGTGTCAAAAAAAGTTGCAGCCCTGCATTGGTAGGGAGTGAGCTACAAGGCAAAATGCGTTGAAAGTCAAAAACTTTTTCTATGCTTTCTCGGTCAAGCTTATTTAACAAACTTTTCAATTTAATAAGCATGTTTTTTATCAACTGTGAACTGTCTAAAGGGCCGTCCACGCGAACAGTCTTGCCTGCGCAAACCCCTAGGCTCGTGCATCGTTGAATTACCCTGGTTGCAGCGATAAAAAAATGCTGCTTCAGATAGTGAACTTTAGTTTAAAAATATCTTAACTAGACATTGAGATTGATTGAATTTAGGGTGGATGACACTGCTTTTTTTGCAACATGTAAACCTCCGCCTGTCGGATACTACTTAACTCACTGCCCACTTGCCTAATAAAATATCAAATATTTCGAAAAGTACTTAAGTCAGTTTGAGTTAGCTAGGTCTTGGACGTCACTGAATTAAAATAACAAAAAATCGTCCCCGAAGAAAAAAATTAAAAAAAAATATATTTATATGTATAAAAATTCTTTGGATTGACCATCAGCTCATTTTGACATTACATTAGTGAAAAGAGAAGCTTTAATCTTATACTGCACTGAAACTGTCAAAATTTGTAATTGGCAGCTCTTATGAGGTTTTCGAGTCACATGGACTTTTTGTGGACTACCATTACTGAAAAATATGTATGTTATTAACTTTAAGTGGTACATATTTATTTCAATAATAATCTTTTAATAAATACTGTAATATAGACACATACAAAAAGCAACAGCCAATAAGATTTCAAACGAGAGTGTCCATCATCGAAGTCGCCAAAAACTAAATCCCGTTGTATAAGCTATGAACGAAAAAACCATTTATAATTTTATGACAATATAGATTTGCAGTTATTTCTTACAGTTGTTGAGTTCAAATCTCCTTTACACTGCATTTATTCTTATGTAAGTTAATTGAAAACTGAGTTTTGAATTCGCTAAAAAAGAATTTAGTTTACTGACCATTTAAGCTGTTTTTATTGGCGTTAGGAAATAACGCCCAAATTATTTTCATATAATTGATTATCGCCCAAAATATTTTCTCATAAATTTTTTAAACGAAATAATGCAAAAAAACGAAACAAAACCCAAATTTTTGGGCGATATTTTCAAAATGATTATCGCCAAAAAATTTAGTTTTTGGGCGTCATTTCATATTTTTTGGGCGTCATTTCATATTTTTTGGGCGTTATATCGTTTTTATTTTGGGCGTTATTATGTCATTTTACTTTTTGGGCGTCATTTCGTTTATTTGGCAGTAGGTCGTCGGGTATTATTTTTTGAGGCCGTTTTTATTTCATAAAAATAAGCTGATGTAGTCAAAAAATTAGTTTTGGTTATGAATATATTCAAATGTTTAAAAAAAAAATTATAAAAAGTTTTTGAGTGTAACTTAATTTATTTCTCTAACTGAAGCCAACTCTGGATTCTGCACTTCCATTTCTCTCAGTTCGACAGCTGTCAGTTTCATTTGACGTTTCTTTTCTAGATACGTTCGTGTGTCGTAAGTCGCGCAGAAAGCGAACAGTTTTTTGGCCAAAGAAAAAGTTTTCGGGCAAGAAAATTACGTCCGTAAATTTTCAATAGTTTTCGATTTAAATTTATATTACTAGTTAAAATCAAAAACTGAAAACCATGATTAACGCCGTGTCGCGTGCCTATTTGCGTGCCAGCACCCAGGCGGTGTCAAACGGCTTGAAGCCCGTTGTAGCATCGACATCATGCCAAGGTTAGTAGCACAGACAAATCAACTCCTTGTTGCTTGTGGCAGAGTCAGCACTGGACTTCTATGTGAATATTCCTTGACTCTTAGAAATTATTAATTTGTATTTATATGAATTGTATAATGGGAAGTTAACAGGAATAGCAGTTGAAAATCTGTCCATTTCATTATGTAATTGTTTTTGAGGTTAAGGCGAAGGTGAAGAAAGTAAAGAAGAAATTGGAAAGGTATTAAATCATTGGTGGATCATAGTGCTTCGAACGCGGAAAGTGGGCTTTTTATTAAATAGTTATCTCGTGGTACACTGTGAGCTAAGCGAGAAATGTTGAATTGCATAAATAAACATTTTGTTTGGATTTCGGGTTATTGTTACATTTGGTAGTATGTTTATAATTTTATACCATCGAGTTCTACAAGAATTGAATTCTCGGTGTTACGGAACTAAAATCTTTACGATAATTTAACGATGAAACATTTCTTGGCTCTATCTACTATACATACCTATAAAAATGGGAATAAGGACTATGAAACTAACCCACCGATTTTATTGAAATTTTTACGGTGGAAAAATAAAACCAAATCAATTATCTTCAGAATACTGTGATGCACTAAATAATATTACAAAAAATGTTACTTACTAAGGATAATTTGTTTGAAATATCCTTTCTCCAAACTCCAAATATTAAATTAATTTCAGGCTTTAAAATAAGCAACATAAAAGAGAGATCCTTTTTTCCGCAGAAAAAATTTATAGTCATTTTATAAATAATATTGAAAACCGATACCAGTGACATTTAAAAACAAAACCGATTTGAAAATTGAATTACTAAAATAATTTCTCCTTCTTTAGCCACTCAGCAAGTTCGTCAGGGTCACACCGACCTGCAGGTTCCCGATTTCTCACCTTACCGTCGCGATTCGGTACAAAGTGCGAATAGAAAAAATGCTACCGCCGAGGAACGTAAAGCCTTCTCGTACATGTTAGTCGGCGCTGGTGCCGTAGGTGGTGCCTACGCTGCCAAAGGTCTTGTGAACGCTTTTGTAAGCTCCATGTCAGCTACAGCTGATGTCTTGGCCATGGCAAAGATTGAAATCAAATTAGGTGATATCCCCGAAGGCAAATCAGTTACTTTCAAGTGGCGTGGTAAACCTTTGTTCATTCGCCATCGTACACCAAGTGAAATTGACACAGAACGCAACGTTCCCGTTTCAACACTACGTGATCCCGAGTCTGATGATGTATGATTTTATAGTTTTTTTGTGTTTATTCTGAATTGAAATTTGTATTATTTTCTGATAACTTTTAGCAACGTGTCACCAAACCTGAATGGTTGGTCGTCATCGGTGTATGTACACATTTGGGTTGTGTACCAATCGCAAATGCTGGTGATTTCGGTGGCTACTATTGCCCTTGCCATGGTTCACATTATGACGCTTCTGGACGTATCCGCAAGGGCCCAGCCCCATTGAATTTGGAGGTGCCAGCTCATGTTTTCCCCGATGAAGGCACATTAATTGTTGGTTAAGAGCACTTAAAACATAACTAAATACAATAGTAAAATGCAAAATATATAATTGTTTTAATTAAAAAACAAATGAAAATAAAAAAAAAAACTGAAAAAGGACAAAAATGATATGAACGACAACTACGAAGTAAAATAATGTAATTTGAATATTAACAAAAAATCTTTGTTATGAAATGTTTCCACATTAAACTGATGTCTAAGGATGCTGTATTAAACTTCATGTTAAGTTAAATTACAAAATAAAAATCTTTAATTTAATCTTGTATTTCAGGAATAAATTTCTTTTAAACGCTCAATTGGACATATTTAGAGTAGAAATGTATCACAGCTTACCGCTCGCAAATCCGAATAAGACCCCTTACGCATTTTAGTTAATGGATTCCAAATAATGAAATGCAGTTACAGTACCCTGGCTATGGGAAGCTGCTATGAAATTTAATTGTGTAATTAAAAAATACCTTTCAAGTCAAGTACTTACAAAAAAAAAATTCCATCAAAATTGGTCAAATATTCTTCATAAAAAAGCATTATTCCGTTTATATATGAAAATTAACGTATAAACATAACATATAAAAATTCTTAACAAATTCACTCATAAAAGGATAGATATTACAATCTCATAATTCAAAATAAATTAAATTGTGTCAAGTAAATGTTTTTATTTAATTAAAAAACTAAACTAGTGTAATTTAAAGAATACCTATATAAGTGAATTTAATTTTGTATTCAAATACAAAAAAAAAAAAAAGTTAATATGAGTTTGCGTCCATTAATCTCTGTTTTTTCTTAAAATCAAATAAAAGGTAAGTGATTTTTTCAACTAATTCATCTTTTAAATTGGTGTCTTTGATACGCTTTAGGTTCTCTCCAATAAAATTTAAGAATGCTTCATCATGCGAATCTACATTAGGCTTTCGATTAATCCGATTAAGGGCCATCGTAGCTGCTTCCAAAACGCCATCTTCTAATGACACACTATTGGATGTGCTGGCTGTGCTGACAGGAGAATCTATATTGTTGTATTTTATTTTTTTAGAGTTGCTCTGAGGTGTTGAAAACAACTCGGTAATAGATTTACATGAAACCTCTTCGATCGGCAAAGGAGCCTGTAAAGTAGTAACTAAAATAGAGTTGCTCTGCGGTATTGAAGACAACTCGTCAATGGAGGTACATGAATCTTCTTCAGTTTGCACAGGAGTCTGCGAATTAGAAGAAAAAAAATGTTTTTAATGTCTACAATAAACAAAGGTATAGGCAGTTTCAGAAATATAATGAATTTGTCATTTTGAGTGCGTGGCACCGCCCAATTTTCTAGCCCATAACTTAGCATTTCCCGATAATAACACAATGCAAAAATTTCATCAAGTTGGTTTCCCAGTCTATTAGAAACAAACACACAAAATCTAATTTTTATGTGCTAAAATCAATGCATTTTAGTCATTTTCATACGAAGTGGTACAATTTATATACCACATACTGATATTTGAAACGAAGTGGTATGATTATTAATTTACCAAGTGCTTTAAGCCACACAAGAATTGCAATTAGGCTACTTTTAGTCAAATTATGCTACACCCCCAAAACTTGCTAATAATTTTGCCTTGATCCTGTGATGCAATTTAAAATAACATTTTTTGTTTTTGGTTGAAAAATTTTTTTAACAATTTTTAAGTCTGAAATTTATTTTTCAAAACATCAATTTATGGACTGCTTTTGCAAGTTACAAAGGATTTATTTACCTCTTGGGATTTTCCAGCTGAGTTCGAAGCATGCTTCGCAGTACTTGCATGGTACTTTACAGTTGATAATGCAGATTTAAACTCCGCATCGCAAAGCGTACACTGAGCGCGATAAAGATTACCCCATACAGGTTGTAACCAACTTTTAAATTCCGGCATTTTCTGCCATTCTTCTCTGTATTTTTGCAAACGGTAGCCCTTAGCGCATTTGGAAGAATTACTGCCGCGTTTCAATCCTCTTTTTTTCTGAATTTGTTCATCTTTATCACCATCATCACTAGAATATTTGGACATTTAATATTACTTTTATTTTTTTTTATTTTTGACAACAAATAATAAAAACAAGCCACTTTATGGATAAATAAATTACGTAGCATAATAAGGCTACACTTGGCAATACTGGGCCGACGTCACACGGAGCCAGTGCTGCCATGTTACAAGATTTTCTACTAGATTTAGGTTTAGGTCTACATCATGGTTGAATTACCCTGGTTGCAGCGATAACAAATGCTGCTTCTTCTTGAACTACGAAAATGTCAAAATTTTCTAGTCTTTTGACAGATAGCAAGGCAAGATCAGGGTTCCATTTTTGTTTATTTTGACAACTTGCCATAACCATTGTTATTGAATCATGGGTATAGGTCTACATTATATCTGGGGGATACGTTATTTATGTGATTTTGTAAGGTCTATGTGGTAATCTGTACAAAACGTTAGCAACGGGCAAGCTGCATGAAACATGTGAGATTTAAGGCTGTTTCGAGACTAAGCACCAAAATCTGGGTGTAAATTTCATGATATTCCAAAAAAAGAATCTGGTCATGAATTACAGCAGGGCTGCCGATTTCCGCTCTTAACTTTAAAAATTGGCTCGTTAAATGCCGTTAAAAACATGTCATACAAATCTCAGCATAGCTAAATCTCGTGTGAAAACGCAATATCAATGAATAATTTGTTTTTGGATTACAGTGGTACGTATATATCTTAAAAATCGCATCAAAAGTCAGAATAAGTGTGCATTAGTAGGAGCAGTGTATGTTTTCAGTAAACTTGATTTTTTTGTTCTAATATTAATCGTATAATAGTATCATGGATAGAAGTAGGTTGATTCAATAACAATGGTTATGGCTAGTTGTCAAAGTAAAAAATGGAACCCTGCATCTTGCCTTGCTATCTGTCAAAAGACTAATATCAAAACAAAGAATTTTGACATTTTCATAGTTTAAAAATTATAAGAAAATCAGCATTTGTTATCGCTGCAACGAGGGTAATTTAACCATGGCTGCGAGTTGAACCATGGCATTTTCTTTCATATAATTGTATCATAACCTTAACTACTTCATAAAAGTGTTGCCAACACAAAAAAAAATTACAAATGTCAAAACACTGAAAATGAATACACAAAGGATAAACAAAAAAGAATAAACTGTCCAGCGTTGCCAGTTGGTTACATTTTATACATTTTGCGTAACTTTTTGGCCTCTCACGTAACTTGTAAGTAAAATTTGTATTTTGGTAATTTTTCGTAACTTTTTAAGTTATTCACATTACTCAATTTATATTAGTTTTTTTTCTTAAAATTTTGTTGTATTGAAAAAACGAAATTTCGGTATGGCACTGCCATAAACTATACAATAAAAAACAATAGTAAAACATAATGTGGCAGTGATTACGATCTCCCTTAGCTTAGGCACCGAATCGTCTGAGCTTTATACTAAGTTTTCGCCGGAAACTTAGCTGTGACATGATTTATAAATCTAGTCGTTAAATCTTATCCGTTTCCACCGATCGAAAGAGATTTATTATTGTTCATATATTGATATGTATGAATGTTGGTTTTCCTTTTCTTCTTAATACTCATCTTCGATTTGCTTTGTTTTTAATTACATATAATGCCAATTGTTCAAGTTAATGGGTGCCAACTCATCAAAAATCACAAAGCCCGGATGTGATTTATACGCAGATTTAAAATAAATCATGATAGAAATAGATTTAATTTTTGTATGGTAGATAACGTCATAAACTAAATCTCGAAACAGCCGTAAATCACCTCTTAAAATTTGCGCTAGAAACGTTGTATTATTTTATTGAAATTTCTCATGACCAATGAAATATATTATTAGGTTAAGGTGATAAGCTCAAATGGAAGCTCAGCTATGCATTGGATTTATTTGGAATTGTTGTCATATAAAATATAATAAAATATTTCCTGAACAAATTTCGGCGAAATTTTTTGTAATTTAAAAGCTATGTATGTATATACATTGCATATAATGCAATTGAAAATTGTTTCATTTATTTAGAAAAAATTAATCAAAATGTAACTTTTTATCAAAAAATGTATCTTTTTAGCAGCAAAAATGTAACTTTCTTAAAAAAGCCCTGGCAACGCTGCAACTGTCAAAACGCAGAAGCATTTAGAAAATACAGAGACGATAGATAGATTTGTCAAACGGTTTAAGAACATTGTCGAGTACGGTATTCTTTGATTTGTTACTGAGCTTTGACAGTATATTCCGTGTTTTCTGTGACGTTTCTGTATATTTTCCACAGTGTTTTTCAGGGCGTGAAAAGAAAATATTTATTTTTTTTCCTTTTGAAAGAAAATGCTGTCATTGACAGTTTTTGTTGAAAGGAGTCGAGTGAAATTTGTTGATTTGATTTGAGAGAAAAAAAACAACAATACAACTTTTCAAGTGCAAAATTTTGATAAATTTTTCGTATACATAAAAATAAAAAAAAAAATTCAATAGAAAACCTATTTTGCTAATAAGAGAAAATTTTAATTAAAAAAATCAAAAAATCCTCCATACATTTTTCCTTTCATCTACGTGTCATTTGTGAACTTTTTTAACGCGCTGCGAAGCAGCCAAATAACTTATTAATAAAAATATTGCAATTTAACCAATAAACAAATGAAACGAAATATGTTTACTTAAAGAAAATAAAACGCGACTGAATTCATAGAACGGAATTTGAGAAAAAACTGAGAAGTAAGATTTTATTTTAAAAATAAAAGATCAAGAAAACAAAAAAGACATTCTGCCTTCCGGCTCGCCTGCATGATCCTTGGTCAACTGTTGCAGTGCACCTATTTCTATGACCAGCTGCTTCTGCAATCACAACAAAACTTTGCACAAATTTTCCAAGAACTTTCCCAACTATCGTTTCCATCGCTTGTGGAACGCACGCAGCTGATACGGACTTTGACCACTATGTCCACTGCATTTCTAACCGCTATTGCCGTCATACTTTGCATTCTTTTTCGTATTCTGAATGTCAACAGTCAGCCACTAAAGCCGAGTGTCTGGTGTTTGGATCAACAGTTCCTAGATTGTATTTATAAAATCGCCCCAGTGCTGCGAGAACCGTGAGTCACATTAAGTTCTTATCTAGCTAGTTCGTAAGCCAAAAGTGTTCATACTTAAACAAGAATTTGACCTAGCTCGAAAATATCTTTCTAAAAACACATAAAAATGATATTCAGCTATTTGCCCAAAACCTGGTTTTATTAATTTATACCTCCCTAAGTCTACACTCTATCATATCACAAGAAACTCTACTCTGTGTTTAAATGCCTGAACACTTCCTGAATGATCGGCAAAACATTGGGAACAACATAACATGTCATTAACAAAGTAGCCATTAGGTGGCGCACCCTTAATTTTTAGAGAAATTCACTATTATTGGAATTTTTTGGATTTCTAATAACACTGTACTAGTTGAAAATTTGGTCGGACGAGAAATAGGTCATTCTTACCTAATTCGGGCATGGGGAATTCAGTGGTGTTAACCGTTTTGCTGGATTGGTTCATCGCCCCATACAAAAAGTTCAAATCAAAATTTCGTCTAGATAGTGGTGTTTTTCATACAGAATCTTTTATTAAATTATGGTGAATCAATGATTTTTCATCAAAAGTATGTTTTCCCGTTCAGGATGTATTAATTGGCAATGGTGTTGCTAATTTTTTTATCAATTCATCGGAAACTTCTTAATTTAAAGTTAATTTTTACCGAATTTTCTTACAGAGTGTGCGCTAGACGGACTTGAGTATGGAAAATATGAGTACGAAAAACTTATCTGAGTTTCTCATAAGTCGGACTATGAGTAATAAAAAATTGGATGCTTCCAGGATCCGCGGTGGTCCATGTTTTTAAGCCCCTACCCCGGTCCAGTCCAAATATGGTTTTCCGTTCCCAGTTTTTATAGCAATTTATGATGGATCGGGACCTTCTTATTCCGATTATGATCTTGGTTTTTTTCTATCACGTCAGGATCCTGAGTTATCCCTGTACAAAAGTTAAAAATTCACTGTTTTGAGGATTATGAAAAACTATATAACAAAAACAGCAAATAGTAAAATTAATTTTTGTTAATGACTACGGATAGCAAAAATTACCTTTAACAAGCCGTACTTAAACTATTTTTCAATTGGATCACTACATCCTGAGTAATAAGCCTTTAAAAACAGGATATCTTACAATAACATCCAAACAAAGGCCATTTCCGGACCGATAACTAAAAACTTTAAATTTTATTATTTTATTGCAGAAATTTCAATCTTTTAGAGAACAAAATCATATGACAAATGTCAGTTCTATTCTAGTAAATAAACCCACAAATGACTGAGCAAAAATTAAAATTTTAAGAAAATTCTGAAAAAATTAACGATAAAGTAAAAAAATATCCAATAAATTGATCTCAAAGTTAGCAATTCGAATGTCTATTAATTCATCATGGACTGGAAAATATACTTCTGAACAAAAATCATTGATTTATCAGAAGTTATTAAGAGATTCTTTATAAAAAACACCTCTTTCTAGACGTAATTTTGATTTGAACTTTTTGTATGGGGTGATGAACCAATCCAGCAAAACGGTTAGCACCACTGAATTCCCCGTACCCGAATTAGGTAAGAATGACCAATCTTCTGCAAGACCAAAAAAAAAGTTCCCAAAAACTAGTACAGTGTAATCTGAACTTTTTCAATAGTATTGCTATTTTTGGATATCAGCAATATTTTTCCGTTTATCAACATCTTTTGCCTATGATTTCTTCAAGTTTTAAGTATTATTACATTTTACTCTTAAATTACAATGGAGTAAGTTCATAAAGGTGGTAAAAGTAATGCCATATACATAATTTTCTATAATAATCGATTATTTGACTGATATCATTTTTTCAACTTAATGCCATCAATTTGACACCATCAAGTATACTTTCCGTGATAGCAAAGTTAATTTTATTTATTTCTAACAAAATGTCAGCCAATTCATATTATGGCATTACTTTTGTACTTTGAATGAACTTACTATTTTTGCATTCTAAGGCCTTCATATTTTGAATTTGTGAGCTTGTTTCAAAGTTTTGAGTATTTCAATATCTTTCGGCTTTGTCGACATTTTTGATTTTTTAAACCCTTTCGACTGTGTTCATATTTTTTGACTTTTACAACAATTTTTATATGTGCAATATATTCACTTATTAAACGATACTACCTCAGTACTTTTATTTTGCTATTGTGTACAAAATAGAAAAACTCATTTATTATCCCTGGTACGATGTAAAGCAAAACGTAAACAAAACAAAAAACATGAAGCCACTCATTTGTTTTGTGCCTTTCTCTGTGTGCTTCATCCTATTTGGCAGCTATGTGTGACCGCGTATTTCGTTGTTTTGAATACCGAAAAATGTGTATTTAATATTACCTAGCTTAAAGGCAACAGATTAAAATAATTTTGTGCAAATCTACACACAAATACCTTTCTTATGGTATATAACTCAAGACCGTACTCCATTTCTAACATAGTAAAAAAAGGGTGACAAATTTTTGTCCAGCGTATTAATATGTATACATAAATTTTATCGTTGTCAACATCTTTCGCTCTTGCCAAAATTCATAGGGCTTGCTCAATTTTCTAAAATTTTCAACAATATTTGATGTATGCAACATTTTTCGCCTTACCCTCATTTTTGGATGCTGATACAATTTGCAAATGTAATGTTTCAGAGATATGGAGAATTTTGTGTTTGGTGATGTTATATGTCCAAGTGCCTACACAATATACATGCATGTATTAAACTATACCGAAGTAGGAAAAGACGAACAAATATACATTTTATGTTATCACGAGCGAGACGCAAAAAATTTTATAATAAAATATGTTCTAAAGCTATATCTATGACAGGAAAAAAATCACGCCAATCGGTTGAATGGTTCTCGAGTTATGGGATTTTTTAATATCCTGGGCGAAGCCGAAGAATTTTAAACAAGAGTTTGTATTGGAACCTCACCGAATAACATAACTGTGAAAGAATAAAATCATGCAAATCGGATAACTGGTTTTCGAGCAATAGGAGATTTTAAGAACCCGGGCATTTCGAAATATAATGTAACCTAAAACGTCACCAGGCAAAATATCTATGAACGAAAAAATAAAATCATTAAAATCGGACAAATGATTTTCGATTTATTTACTGTCAAACAGTTTCAGAGATTTCTGTCAGGGTGCCTTCAAGACAGACGGATAATATATTTTACGAAATCCCAGGAGAAGTCTCGAATAATGGACTTTTTTTAATATCTCCGGCGACGCTGAAGAAACTTCGAATTAGATTTTGTCCTAAAACCTCATCGGTATCATGTCTTTGAAAGAAAATTCAAAAGCATGCAAATCGGATAACTGGTGTCGAGTAATGGGATTTTTTAAGAACCCAAGCTAAGCCGAAAGTATTTTGAAAGACAGCCAATATGATACATATAGCATTTTTCACCATTGTCAACATTTTTCGAATTTATCAACATTTTCGAGTTTTCTCTTAAAGTTTTTGTCAAAATTTTTTAGGTTTTTAATATATTTTTTTTCTATATTTTACGACTTTTTCAACCTTTTTCGATTTTGTCAACAGATTTTTTTTTTTTTTAAATTTCAGATTCGTTTTTTTCTTTTTGAATAAACTGTCATTGTTTTTTATGAAAATTATTTTTCTCAAAAAACTTATAGTTATTGCTCAAATTTAGAGTACTTTTCAAAATAAGCTTTGGACGTAAAAATAAAGCTTTCACACATTAGTCTGAATTTTCTTAAACTTATAGTAAAAGTTTTCTGGGCCTTTTTGCCTCATATTTTTATAACCATTTTTTTTTTACTTTTGCAACTTAGGAAATTTTTTAACCACTCGTCAAGTTTGACTTAACATTCAAGTTAAATAATTGAAAGGCAAGAAAGTGTGAAACCGAAGCATTTTGTTTCAACTTTATTATTGTTATAACCAAAAAGAGAGCAGAGCAAGAACAACGAAAACTTTTTTATTATAAAAGTTTTGGAGCAATCCTTACAAAGATACTTGTGTGAACTTTGAACATTTTTTACCGCAAAAATATGAGTTTATGTTTTAGTAAATAAAGGCAAAAGTAATATTCTTTTAGATGATTGTTCCTTTTTAAAAGAGCATGCCAATTTCATTTAAAATTACGGTATGATTGTACATATATTTGATTGCTCATATCATGAAAACTCTTTTGTTTCATGTGCGTCAGAACTTTCGAAATTTTGGAATTTTCCTTTATTTTAATTGTTATATGTATGTATTACAGTTAGCGCTAATCAATTAATTCGTATTAATCCTTGCCTAACGACTAACTATACATATGCATAAACATACATAAACAGTCACATTTATTGATTACTCAATTTCTAAAAGCAATTCCGAAGTGTGCTAAACTATACAAATCACACTTAAGTGTTTCATCCACTTAATAGATAAAAATCATTAAATTTGATTACTTTGATAAGCAATGTTTTACTAACGCATGCAAAATCTTTTGTTTAGTTTCTTCTAAACGTAAGTATGTACTTCATTATTTATTTAAGATGCATTCTTTACTTTCAGTGCATTATTTACAATTTCATGAAATAATTAAATCAATTGTTCACAGATGTCTGGATCAACAAAGGGATCTGTAGTTAGGTGAATTGTGAAATTCAATGAAAATGTGTCATTGTTTAGGTGACACAATTTAGTGTTAAAAATTTTATTTAGAAAATATTTGAAAACATGTAAAATTTAACTTTTAAAGTAATGCTTAAAAACATTTTCCTTAAATTAAATTTAATCCAGATATTCCTATATCCCAGATATTCCTACTTTTGTTAAGGGCTTATCTTGTAGAATATGATAAAAAAGGAAGCAATTCCAATGTAAACTTTACTTATAATGAGATAATGGTTAAATGAAGCATTATCAACAACTTTTTTTATTCCAAACTAGGACATATTCAACAATTTTACGTCGGAGCTGCTCTGTATAGTATCCCTCGGTAATACAGTGCAACAAATTAAGTTAAAACAATTTTGAATGAGGTCTCGATAACTTTTTTTGCGGTTGCTGATTCCAAATCTGGCAACCATTTTTCTCTGTGATCCGACATATGGCGCATATCCAGATAGTAGTGTTTTTGTTAACGACATCGGATAGCCATAATCTTTCCCGTTGAACTTTACCTTTTTTCCTTTTCAAATTGGATCGATATTTTTCAAGATATCCATTGAAGTAAGAGTAACCCCATTCCACACAAATTTAATTTAGGCCCGGATTCACAGTCATTAGTTAATTAATAAGTAAACTAAAATACAGACAAGAGTTTAACTAATGTTTTATATCCACAGACTCATCTGAAAATATGTTTAGAATTGTCACAAAACTAATGTGGATTCTTAAGGTCGTAGGATTCTATTTCTTCAGCATTAGCTGTTGGTTGACTAATGGTTAACCAATGAAACTTGGGAGCTTGACTAATGGTTAACTAATGGCTGAAAATACAATTTTGTTGGTTTAACCCTTGCCATTAGTTAATTAATGACTGTGAATCGGGGCCTTAGTCCTTGACATAGAGTTGCCATATATTTATTTCAACGGAAGTTGCCTCAGAAAGTTATGATCCAAATGAAAATTTCTGAATGAGCACCATATGCCTGAAAATATCGATAGAGGAAAACGGTTGCGATTCAGCATATAAACCAAAAGAAGTTATCGAGATCTCATTCAAATTTTCGCGTTGCAGTTTCAAACAGTCGATTTATAGTATTTCCCGTGAATCCCAAAAAAAAGTCATAATCTTCTTTCGTGCACGAAAAAACTAATTCTGATTGCGCTTAAGCATGTCTAAACACTTCTTCGAAGTGATCAATTTGAGTCCGTCGCAAATGTACGCAATCATTTAATGCCCTACCAAATTACTGTAAATACACTTAATGAATATATCATCTGTTCAGATGTTAAACTCACTAAGTGCATAGGAATTGCTGTGAACAGACGATATGGGCATATCCGAAAAAAGGTCAACCAAGAGAAAAATTATAAAGTTGCCGTAAAAGCGCATTTTGCCACTAGGTGAGTGGTATTGCCCACTTAATAACTAAAGGTTTGTAATATGCTTTCTAAGGGTTCAATCCCCATTCCGAGTTTCCTAAAAATTGGTCCACCGGTTTTGCCGCGGAAATGCATTTCGCCTTTAGGGGCGTAGCACCGGCAGCTACATAACAAAAAGTCTTTAATAACGCTGCATTCCAAATTTCATAAAAATCGATGCAGTGGTTGAGCTGCAACAGCGTATTTTTACCGTGAGACGCGGAGCCTAGAAAAAATTTTACTTTTGTGTGCACTGCACTTCTTTACAACCTTTTCCACAAATAAATCAAGCGATTATAATGTGTTTAAGTTAGTTGGAAAGGGGCTGCATCAATTTTCGATAGCCTATGTATAGGACTCTTTGATTCCCTCAAAAGCAGTTTCGAAATGCTCAAATATTCTTCTTTCTTTGGAGGATTTTTCTCTTATCGTTTATACTGGAAAATTCGCAAAAAATTTTGAAAATGTACATTGATCTCCACAATGACTTCTGTTTTTTGTAACGTGCGAACACCACTTTATGCACGATTATATTGTAACTGATACAAGCTAAGAAATATTTTGAAATGCCTTCTGAAAGTACTCTCAAAGGGTAACATACCACTGCAGGTAAATTAAGAATTTAACATTCAGGTCGCCTTCAGGATTTAAAAATATGCGTACAAATGTAACGTTCGCAACGCAGGATTAGCCCATATGTAAAACTATTCTTCTGGAACAAAATTTTTTACAATTTTTTATTTAACAACATCTACAATATTATTTAAATATCAATTATTTCAGGAATCGTATTATCAATTTGACATAAATCTGTAATTATCATTGCATACTATTATATGAAATGATTATTTGGTACAATCACTTCATATGTAATAAAAAACAAAAGATAATGTAATTTACCATTAAAAATATATGACCTCGTACATGAATTTGGATAATATTTTGTATTTTTTTAAATTATGTAGTTCTAAGTATTGTTTTACGGCTTCAGCTAATTACGGAATTGCGCCACATTTTAGATGAGTCATGTTACAAGGTCTTAAAGCTTTTGGTTATTTAAATAACTGATAAGAAAATTGAACATTATATGGTTATTAGATGATAAATATTAATGACAAATCTGTCTATTGCATTAAATTTTGAAAAAAAAAAAAAATTTTTTTTAAATCTGATTCATCTTCGTTTGTTAGCGTTAACAAAGGATGGATGTAAAGATTAAAGCAGCTTATACTAAAATTATTACCTACAGTTTTTTAACAAAACTATTGTTAGGCATTCCATATTATGACATTTTAGAGAAATGATTATTATTAGAACTTCTTTTTTGTGATAGTTATCTTTTCATATGCAAATTCATTTTAGCTTTTTACACTTTTTTTTAAAGAATCAAAACTTGTATTGCTGACATCACATATTTACTTTATTAAGTTATACCTTAATTTGCAAAACTTGTTTTTTTTTTACTCTTACTCTGTAGTTATATCAATGGTAGCAACCAAAACAATATAGCTTATGTGGATTTAAGAAAAATTATGAAAAAGGCAAATTTTGCACTATTTTTGGGTGAAATTTCTTTTTCGTTTTTTTGATTTTTTAGTACTACTTACTATGGCTTAATAATACCTAAATCTACCAACTTATTTTGAGTGAAAATCACAAAAATCAGGAATTTGATACTAAAGTCAATATAGACCAACATTGATTCTTTAAAGTTGTATTTTTCCTGACTCGATACCGTTCTTCAAGAGCTCCGGTTGAGCTTACAGAAATTTATGAAATTCAATGCAATTATTTTTCACAAATAAGATTGCATTGAGCGTTTCAACATAGAGTTAAGATTCCTCCTCTATTCAAATTTTCTTTACTTTTGCGAAAATACGCTCAACTGGAACTGATGAGGGAGGAAATCAGAGAAGCAACTCAATATTATAAGCGAATTCTTTGAACAGAACGTCTTCTCTAAGCATGCACCGAGAAAAAAAATAGTACCTGCTACTTTATTTCTCATAAATTTTACCAGATTTTCAAGTCAGAATAGTGACAACTTTACACCGAAGTAAGATTCACCTTACTGTTTTAGTCAACTCAGATTGTTCGAATGATCTCACAGTTTAGTAATTTTAATGAAAAAATTGGCGTGATATTTACCTTACTGTATAGTTCAAACAACAAAAAAAAAAAACAAAAAAAAAAAAGTGAACTGACTTGACTGACCGGCGCCGGGATACGAACCTTGGCCCTTCCGAATGGTAATCAGATACGTATCCACTGGGCTGCTTCCGCATATGATGTAGAAGCAAAAAAATTTGTATATGAAGAAAATGTCTGTCCAAAAATATAAATTGTTACTAAAATTATAAAAGTCAAAATTACTCTATATTTTGGTGGTACTTACCTTACTCGCGTAAGGTGAAAATTATGATACTCATTTTTGTGCGTGAGAAAAATGAAGTTATTTTGACTAGAATTATAAATTCAAATTGACCACACACTTTTTTTCTGAAAGTGCAAATTATCTTACATATAGTCAAATGCAGGAAATTTGTAGTAAATATTCCTTTATTATTTAACTACATTTTATTTGTAGTTTTGACTTTACGGACCCATCAAATAGTTCATACGTAAGGTAATTTATACTTGAAATTTAGTGTTGATTACTTTAATTTTTCGACTAGCCAATATAGTAAAAATTATTATACGTATTTTTCTCCGTGTGTGATGCAATATTTCGATCCATCGTTCTTCTGTTGGCCAGTTTTGCATCAGTGAAATAGTTTTTTACGTAAACGAATTGATTCAAAACAGATGTAGAATTATCTTGGCAGTCAAAAGCCAGTTCTAATCTAATCGATTTGTTGACTATTGTTTAGTCTGGAAACTGCCACAAGCTTACCCAGGAGAAATGACTAAAGACTCAAAATCTGTTAGTCCATTTCAAAAGGTAAATAAATGTTTCATCTGAATTCGAAGAATCCATAGATATATTGCTAGAGATAGCAAAACAATTGAAAGCTTTTGGTCCGTGCAAACAAAAAAAAATTCTGTCCGGAAATAAGGAGACCTCAAAAAATCAGTTGATAATAATACCTACTTATAAACAAAAACCAAATTTTTCGAATTCTTCTTATGTTAACTTGAGCTACTTTGGCTTGTTTCCACAAATATATAGAATGACAAATTCATGAAAAAGTGAATTTGGACATTGTCTCACATATACAGAATCGCAGTCAAAATTATGTCAGAAGTTTATCGGTAAGAAAGCGATAACAACGTGTTTTGATTACATTTTAAAATTTAATTGAATATGTTTGTTTTGCTCTAATTAATAATTAATGAATTGAAAGTGAAATGTTGGACTTTGTATTTCAGTGTCAGCGTTTGGCAAAACGTATGCTAATAATTAATTTCGAAATTCAAATTTTTATTTGCATATCATGAAATTTTAGTCAGATTTTGTTGTCTGTTATAAATATTTTTAAATATTATGCAATATATAAAGTATTCTATAAATATATACATATATATTGTATATTTTTTTGTTAACAAATTCTTTGTTTTTATTTTTTAAACTCGCATGTTACTTTCTTTTGCTTTTTTTCCTTCCAAAAAATACCCCAAATTTTTTTTTTTTAAATATGTACTCGTTTTGCTAATAGACACAACTTCCTTTAGCAAATGATCCGATATTTTTCAACAAAACAAAAGATTAAAAATGAATGAAGCCATTAATGATAAAGAGGTAGTCATAAGAGTTATCAATAAAAGAAGAAGAAGAAAAAAAAAACAATTGCTAAAAGTACAAAGTATCAATTTTACTGATAAAGCATTCGTAAATTATTACATTCTATAAAAGCCTTTGTGCTCGTGTCTTTGACAGGCAAAAGCACAAAAAATTATCAATACAAAGTCATTTCAATGAAAAAGACTTGTTCAGAAAACTGATATAGTTTTGTTTCTATACATTTTTCTCCATCTAAAAAAGTCATAATGTATTAGTTTTGAGCTCTTAAATTTTGGCAGCTTTTGTTTGAATACCGGTTTTGTTGTTGTTAGCTTAAAAAAATAATATTTTCGTTTTTGTTAAAGAATAGGTAATAAGTGAAGCTTATAAAAAGGACATACAACTAAATCCAGGAACATCGTTCCATAAAGATACATATTTAGGTTTAAGTTCGGACGAGCAAAATTAGTCATGGTCTGGTATTTTTTCGAGATCAAGACCAATACCAAGACGCTGATATAATTTTAAGACCAAGACCAAGACTGCTATAACCTTGGTCACGACTGCTATTCAATCTTTGTAATTTATAGTTAATGGGTGTGACATGCTGTTGCCTTTGTCTTGAGCTTGGTTTGCTCATTACTAGTTGGAAAGCATTTGAGCGGCACTGTACTTATATATAACTATGGCTTGTACTGTTTAGCAAATTCTCAATTTGTCATACATAAGTACGTGCGGTGCTTATAAAAATTTTATATATTTGACATGAATATTGTAAGTAAATCAAGTTCGAATAAAAACACAATCTTGTTTCAAAAACTTAACTCTCGAACTTTTTCGCATTCTTTAACGAATTTCGCCTTCATCGGCGTTAAGTATCGCTTGTTCCTTTCACCTAACCTGTAATAATTTTTCTAGAAATATTAAGAAAGTTTTCGTAAAGCGTGCAATTATTATAAATTTGTAGATAAGAATTAAATTAAGTACGTATTAGTGGAAAATCTTCCATATTTTCTACTTATCTTTTTAAATTTTTAACATAACAAAATCATCAATTTATTTGAAATACTATTTTAATAATAATATTTGATATGCACGCAGAACATTTTGTTATTAATAAAAAAATACTGAAATCAAAAGCAAACTCATGACATAAGTGATCACTTATGGTAAGAATGACCGATAGTACCTATAGAGATATAGCGCTAAAAAATAAAATTTTATAAAAATAAAAAATGCAATTATTTGCGCCTATGATAAGTTGTGCTTTTGAGAAGCATAGCAACCAAAACAAATTAACAAAATGTCTAACAAGCTCCAGCTAAAACACTTGTCATTTAAAAATAAAAAAAAGAACTTAACTTTCGTGGAACTCATAAAATGTCTAACACAAAAATATATTCAAGAACAAAATAAACAAAACCAAAAAGCAATATAAAGATAAGTGCAAAAAATAAAAAGATAAAATAAAACACTTAAAATCTGAATTGTACAAATTCTTTTGCTTTGAACAAAAGTTTTTTTTATCAAACAATTTCCTCCACGTAAAGACTGTTCCAGAAGAAATTTCCACTTTTTTTTTAAAGATTCTGATTTACCTGATTATGGTATTGGTCTAAATATGGGAGCTATAGGTGACAATATTTCAAATGAAAAATATGTCTAGCAATCAAGAAAAAGTTCGCAAACTGATTTTGTTTACTTGCCTGGAAAAGAACTGTCCAAGGGGTTACTTTGTATTACAGAAAGGGAAGGGTGACCTTTCCTACTAGAAAAGATCTCACATAGAAAGTCTGGCTTGGACGCATAGTTATTGAAAAATGTGAAGACTAAAGAGGAAAAGTAAGCTGAAGATCTACAGAGTTCAAAAAGTACCCAAATTTCCTAAGCAGTATGTGGCCTGGCAGGTCATGCTTAACTGAGAATTGAGTAGCAATTTTTTTGTATGAGGGTTGCCCGATAAGTTTCGAGAATATAAGTAGTATCCCGATGTTTCCCGATGGAAACTTTTTTGACAGTTGAATGAAACGCCAGGAAACTTTTTGGAAACAACGTCAGCAATTTTTTGGCATTAATTTTTGGAAATAAAGCCAAAATTTAACTAGGAAATAACGCCAGAATTTTTGGAAATAATGCCATAGGAAATAACGTCATAGGAATAAAGGCAGAACAATTTTTGGAAATTAAGCCAGAAAAATCTACATACAAAATTCTGCAAATAAAGCCAAAAATTTATTTCATAGTTAATTTTTAGCTTTAAATTTATTT
Source organism: Calliopum simillimum (assembly GCA_951812925.1). Lineage (NCBI taxonomy): Eukaryota > Metazoa > Arthropoda > Insecta > Diptera > Lauxaniidae > Calliopum > Calliopum simillimum. Next base: position 21,189,377 of record OX638369.1, read on the forward strand.
AATAGTAAATTTTTGGCTTCATTCCCAAAAAATTATGGCAGAAGATTTCTGGCTTTATTTCTAAAAATTTTATTCTGTCGATTGGTATATAATTTGTTTCTTAAACGAAATAATGCACTTTAATTAGTGATACCCTTGACAGGAAATTTTTAGGCAACCCACTCGCGTTATATTTTTTATCATATAAATTATCATTGATATAAAACACTTTTCATCCATTAAACAGATGGGTGCACTTTGCTCCTTATTCGTATCTTAGACTATATGGCGTTATTTACGGTAGCCATTTTTTTATTGGTGAAAAACAAAGTCTCAATTTTTTCTGGGACAGTCATTAAAACCAACTTTTGTTAGTCCCCCGTATTATTATGTTGACATCCAGTCGTTATTAAGTAATATTGCTTTAAAGCGACTCTCCTTTCTAGACAAAAAATCCAAAAAACTCAACTGATAGAAATATATAGTACCATTTTTAAGCAGTTTAGACCTTAATTGTTTAATATAGACAAATTTATCTAAAATTAACAAATGTCCAAATCCAGTACAATCTGGAAAATTAATGTTCTTTAATATATAGTTCAGACAAGAATTAACTCTCTAATGAAAATCATTTATAAAACAAAATCTTCCTGAAATGATGAAAATTAATAAAGTCTGGTCTTCTAATGCTTAAACAGCATTTCTAGCTTTAGTCATTGTGGCATGAGTCATTTTTGGACTTTGACAACTTTATTCAAATGTTGTTTCAAAGAAAAGAAAAAAAGACCGGCCGCCCGCCTATACTATATTTCACACGAGTATAATAAAATTTGAATTTTTTGTTTTGTTTTGAGTCATTATTTTCCACTCTGTTTTCTTGTGATTTTTTTTTCTTCTACGCTTTATTTTGTATCACTTAAAATGTTCAGAATAAATTTAGCTTAGATTTGTTAGTATGTAAAAACCCATTTAATTAGTTTGGTTTCAGTGGTATGCCGTCGATTGGGTTGACCGATTGGCGTTCCAACTGTTGGATTAGATTAAAAATGTGGAATCAAAACAAAAACCTCAAATGCGGTTACGTAATCACTTTCCTCTACTCTGTACAATGTATTTATGTACGGTATGTTCACATTGAAAGAAGAATACTTGATTGAGTTTG